>JAAOAN010000188.1:60789-210500 GCA_013396205.1 Fusarium mundagurra
TTTTTTTTTTCTTTTTTCTTTTCACGATTCGTCTGCTCCTTTTCTTTGTTCCCATCTAGCGAGTAGCTACTATATCTTCATGATTTATGATTTTGGAAGTGGAAGATATGTCATCCATCGTGGGATTGTCAGTTTTTGTTAGAAACTCTGGAATTTTCATTTATCAACTTACAACTATCATACGGATGACTCTGTAGTGCACTTTGTGATTTCTAGTATCTTCTATATATAGTAAATCACTCTAGACACAACAACCTAAGGCAAGGTAAGACTAAGTACCTATCATGCAGGAACAATGTACAGTGTAAACTGTGAGGCAGCACTGTCTTATTGTCTTAGAACCCACTAACGCAAAGATGCAATGTTGTATCAATTTCAGCAAAAGCTGTTCCAACACGACCACATCTCATTGTCGCAATTGTCTCTTCCTCTGCCAATTTTCTCGCCTCTTCAAGTGGCGTTTCCAAATTACATATTTCTGCCAACTGCATCATTTCAACCACCATTCGAACCCGCTATCGCGTCAATTTTCTCTGTCGCATCTTCACGCCCATAGAGCTAGGCCATGGCTTACCTTTCGATCGGCACCAATATTCTACCACTACTTTCCTGATCACGGGTCCAAGGCTAAGACACTTCGAGCTTCGCTGCGACTTCGAATTTCTAGGCGGAGGTTAATCTGGCCTCCAATACAGCATGACGTCTCAACATCCTGACTTCGACGAGTTCTACGACGATCAAGTGGCAGCTCATCGACAGCTCTTTCCACAACAGAATCCTTGGGATCGCATCACCCAACCGAGTGTCCTAATCTCTTGTCTCATCGTTGTCGTCACTATTACATACAACTTATATGCTTCAACCACCACCTTTCAAGAATCAATACGCCTTTTAGGAACCACTCTCTGGGACGGCCTTGTATTTATTGTCCCTGAGAGCCTCCTGAATGCCTTGGATACACCCCACAATTCCACCACAACCGCAACCTCCGAGTCGATGTGTCTCGTCGAACAAAGCCACCATGCCGTCAAAAGCAACAAGATGCGGAGGGTTTTGGGGCTGACTTGCCCCGGCGGCGTCATGTCCTCAGTCTTTGAAGTTAGAAAACGCGCCCTCTCCATGACCGGCAGCGTTCTGGGCTTGAAGACCGAATCCGATCGTCCACCAGGTCTTGGCAATATGGACAACTCATGCTATCAGAATAGCATACTCCAAGGACTTTCATCACTCAAACCTCTACCTGAATACCTCTCCACCTATCTTGAAGCATCGAATAAAAGTGGCGATCAAGACGTTGCGCAAACACTACGGACTCTGATCGCCGACCTGAACGATGTTTCGAATTATGGGCGCACGTTATGGACTCCAAGTCTGCTCAAGTCTATGAGCACATGGACTCAACAGGATGCTCAAGAATACTACTCCAAATTATTAGACGATATCGATAAGAGTGTCGCAAAAGCTATCAAGAACGCACAGCCTCAACATCCCGGTCTGGCCGTTAAGATTGATAAAGACGACGCTGCTGTAAGTGAGCATAGCGACGACAGTGGTTATCAAAGCATAATATCTTCACCCGAGATCAAGTCGAGCCACAATCCGTTGGAGGGTATGCTCGCACAAAGAGTGGCCTGTGTTCGGTGTGGATATTCCGAGGGGTTGTCCATGATACCTTTCACATGCTTGACACTGAGTCTTGGTTTGAACAAGAATCAGCATGACCTGTATGAAAGGCTGGACGCTTACAGCAAAGTTGAAGTGATCGAGAACGTCGAGTGCGCCAAGTGTACCCTTCTGAAGCATGAGGACCTTTTGTCTAAGTTGGTAGACAGGATGCGACACAACGAAACGCCAGACGAGCACCTCCAAAAAGCTCTGCGCCGACTTGAGGCAGTGAAGCTAGCTTTGGAAGAAGATGATTTTGAGGAAAAAACTCTGACGGAAAAGTGCAGCATTCCGGCTAATAACAAAGTCAGCTCTACGAAGACCAAGCAGATTGTTATTTCTCGAGCGCCAAAAAGCCTGGCTGTTCACATGCAGCGATCAGTGTTTGATCCATCTACTTTTAACATGATGAAGAACTCGGCTCCAGTCAACTTTCCCATGACATTGGATCTTGGCCCGTGGTGTTTGGGCAGTGCCTCTAATTCTTCGACCCAAGCATCGAGTGCAGAGGAGAAATGGGATGGGGACCCTCGAGAATCAATGATAGCTGGCGACCAAGGCTCATCCAAATTTACGGGGCCTATCTATGAGCTTCGAGCAGTGGTGACACACTATGGGCGGCACGAGAACGGGCACTACATATGTTATCGCAAATATCCACGACATAGCCCGCCCGCCAAAGCAGTTGACGATGAGGAACCTGATAACAAGGTGGATATTCAACCTGAGCTCGAAAGACAGAATCAAGAGAACGACATCGACGAACCTGAGATGGACTGGTGGAGGCTGAGCGATCACAACGTCTCAAAGGTTAGCGAAGATGTAGTGCTTACCCTTTCCCCCGGCGTCTTTATGCTCTTTTACGACTGTGTGGACTCTACGATGGCTATGAACGATCAAGACGAAAGTATGCAAGATGCCAATGAGGTTGCAGATCTTGGTGCCGCAACCGGGCTGGTCAGTGCAACGGACAACACGGCTCAAATAGCCCAGGGGCACGAAACTCAAAAGTCCAATGGCAAGCCAAAGGAGGCATCGAATGTGGAAGAAGACGCCACGTCATACATCGCAAATGATCAGGCTGCCATTGAAACGACAACGCGCGGCTCTAATCTGATCACCAATACAGCTTCATTGGTTCATGTTACGCCATAATGCATTGCAAAGCTGAAGGATGGAATTTGGACAGGAAGAGGCGGTGCATGAGTAGCCAGGGCTTCATGTCTCGGCGCGCAACAAGCGAAGAGCAGGCACGCAGGGTGTCATTTATGGGTTTTATTCAAAGGCATAGCGATGGCGTTAAAGAACCAGTTTACAATGGTTGGCATACCTGTTTGTTGTAAGAAGGGTCTGGGATAGAGAGATCAAGCGGTTCAAAGTGCATGTATTGCAGCTAAGGTACCTGGTTAGGTTATTATAAGGGTTGATACCAATGGTGCTACTCTGTGCACGGGATTATAATGCATAGACGGGTTTCTCTGCGCAGCAAACCGATCGTTGTCACAAGCAGCCAGAATTGAATAGTTAACCGAAATTGTTGTTTCTCGCTTGGATGAATGGGCTAATGTGTTTCAGTGAGGGAAAGGCCAAAAAAGTTATAAATATGGTGCCGGCACTGAAGGGCCGAGAATGGAGAGTCGAGAAGCGGTTTGGCCCACTCCAGTGGGAACGGACCTGACGGAGTGCCGAAACAATAACGGCAGGACGCCGACGGGAGAATGCGTAGTGGTATTTTGTAGTGTCAGTTGGTTGATTAACCTCCTGAAGAAGCGGGATAAACTTCGCTCCGCGGTTAAATCGGCAACTAGTAAGGAGAGCATAGGCGTCTAAGTTGATGGAGTTTCTGAATATCTGCTAAATGTGTCATGTTGAGGAAAATACTAGTCAGAGACAAGATGAGATGTCATCGATATTTACCTATGCAAGTCCCTTGGCACAATTCCACATATGCAATGAACATCGCAATTCTGGAGGAATTTAACAACTCGTATAATTGTTAGTGGCCCCATCAGATTAGAGCCAGTTCAACTTTCGAGGACCTGGTCTGTCAGGTGCTACGTACTCGGCCAAGACCGATCAAAGGGAGGATTGACAGCTGCCATGTGCTTTCTGTTCATCCTTCTCTAGCAGTCCCACAGTCAGAGGACCAAACGAGTTAGGTGGTTACAGATGAAATCTAGACCAAGGAGGGTCTCCTCGTATAAACAGCTCGCAATTATGCCAAGCTTCCAATACCAACCAGGGGACGACGCTTAGTTGCGTCAATGCATCGGCCTGATTGGTCAATCCGTAAACAGAAACCCCCGGCACAGGGTCTCTGACATCCATGCCCCCAGGTGCTGATCAGCATGGGCATGCCTTGCCGTCTAGCCAGCTGCTTTTGCCTTGTGGGACGATTTGCCCTGCGCCGCTTTGCACTGGAAAAGCTTCGCCCGTGATGATAGGTTTGAGCGTAACTTGCTTGGCAGGTACGAGGAGTAAGACGAACGACGGGGAGTTCTTTCACGAGGGTCTGTTGACGTCTTAGTTCCGCTCTTTGACCCAGTTGTTGGTTGGAACTCGGCGTCTTTGTCTGAAGAGCAGGGCGTAGAGTCGTAGGATTTGTTCGTTTGGGAGCCGATGTTGGGTTGTCTATGTCAGAGATCGGCAACATTGAGCCGGTGTTTTGGCTAGGGACAGGCCTATTTCGAGGCTGAGCGCGATGAGAAAACGTATATCCTTGACTGTGATTGTATCCGTATCGTGTTTTGTTATTAATAAGTACGATGAACCCACGTGTGTGGTGCCTGGTCGAAATTTGAAGAGCTATCTCCTACTTTTTGTCTCTGCTTCCGTTTCTTTGATTGTTTCTGCAATAATTCTGAAAAGCAAATAATTCTGAGAACAAAGAACGACGTATATGAAGCTTCCTGCTTTCATAGGTACACAGATCGATCACATCACTAATAAATAAAGGCAGTCGCAACTGACAAGCTCGAATCAGATCAGCTTCCACTTGCACCAACAGGAAGGAAGTTGCTCAACCAGCCACTTTCCCAAACCGTGCTATTCGACTTGTCTTGTGAGACCTCCTCATAATTGAGCTCTCTCTTTCCAGCCTCTTAAGACACCGAGTTTCTTTTTCTTTACTTTCGGTGTCTTTTTCTTCTCCTCCCTCCCTCTTTTTGGACTCTCAAACTTTTTTCTCCCTGCTCTCCCTCGGATAATACGTCACTTGAAGACGAGAGTTTGGGTCTAGCTCCAGGTGGCTTTACACTATTTACGCGCCGTATCGTGTCTCCGACGACAGTCAGCAAGCCACCGATCACTCCCTCCTCCCAATCCCGAGAAACGAAATCGAAGTATTGTTTACTTTTGAACTGAGACACTCGAAACAATGGCGGGATCAAATGATCTGGAGGCCAACAACAGGATGTCGCGTGGGTCTGAGGCTGTCGACAATGGATTCTCAGAAAAGCCTCTAAACCAGGGAACAGGTTCAGGAATACACCCATCCGTCTACATAATGTATGTGAACTCTAGATATGGCTAAAGCTCTATATGTGCGGGGATATCTAACATGATGTTTGAACAGAACATGGATTTTCTTTTCCAATACCACAATTCTCTTCAACAAGTGGCTAATCGACACTGCTGGATTCCGTAAGTTTCCTGCTATCAATCAAGTTGTGTCAAAATTGTATTAGTTTGCTAACCTACCCCTATAGGATATCGTGAGTATTCTACTTGTTCATGCATGGTGTGTCATGAAGTGAAACTAACAAGCTACCAGCTATCATCCTCACAACATGGCATCTTGTCTTTGCAACAATAGCAACGCAGCTACTTGCTCGCACTACTTCTCTTCTTGATTCACGCCACTCACTCCCAATCACTCGACGACTCTACATACGGACCATCCTCCCTATCGGCGTCCTCTACTCGGCTTCGCTCGTCTTCTCCAACATCGTGTACCTCTACTTGTCTGTTGCGTTTATTCAGATGCTCAAATCTACCGGCCCTGTCTGCACTCTTGTGGCTTCGTGGGTGTGGGGTGTCGCTCAGCCGGATAGTAAGACTTTTGGCAACATCATGCTCATTGTTGCCGGTGTCGCCATTTCCAGTTTTGGAGAGATCGAGTTCTCCTGGTGGGGTTTTCTCTTTCAGATGTGCGGCACCATTGCAGAAGCCGTGCGTGTTGTCATGATTCAGGTCATGCTCAGTGCTGAGGGTCTCCGTATGGATCCTCTTGTCGGCCTTTACTATTACGCACCTGTTTGCACCCTTATGAACATGTTCGTTGTCTTGTTTAGTGAAGGCCCCCGATTTAAATGGGAAGATGCAGCTCAAGCCGGGTATGGCGTACTGCTTGCCAATGCCTGCCTTGCATTCTTCTTGAATGTCATCAGCGTTTTCCTTGTAAGCCAGACGCCGATCCCCACAATTCACTTTCATTGCTGACCCCTATTCAGATCGGTAAAACATCAGGACTTGTCATGACTCTGAGTGGTATTCTTAAGAGCATCCTTCTCGTGGCTGCGTCTGTTGTGCTTTGGGGAACTCACATCTCCCTTACACAAACACTGGGATACGCCGTTGCCCTTATGGGTCTTGTTCTATATTCGATCGGTTACGAACAGCTCCTCAACATGTGGGAAGAAGCGGTTGCATGGGGCACCGGTACCCTAAATCGAGAGGGCGAGATGTCTCCTACTTTACGCAAAGGCATCATGATTGGATGTTTGGGCTTCATCACCGTGATAATTGCTGGCGCGTTATGGCATTATCATGGGTTATCTAGCGAGCATGTAACTCGGGTGACCTCGTCGTGGTTTGCCCATTGATGACGATTTCACTTGGGCATTATATAGACTTTTAATAATGATCAAACGTTTTAATGAAATTTTATCCCATCAGTCATGTAGCGTTGTGATGCTGAACTGTTCGAAGAGCCTTGCTATGATTATAATTCATGTTCAAAGGGGTATCTTATTAATCCACCTAACCCATGGCAAACGAACTTCCAGCTGTATAGCTAGACCTCCAATGCTCCTGAAAACTGCCAGGATTATAATTCTTATGTGAAAACCAACTCATTATCAACGGCGGCTTCGACTTCCCCGCCTTTCCCGTCGAGGAGATAGACTACGCTCTCGCCTGTTCCTCCTATCCCTCGATCGTTCTCTTTCACGATCCCTATCACGATCACGTCGATCCGTATCGCGATCTCTGTCCCTGTCTCTTCTGTCTCGGTCCCTCTCACGATCTCTGTCCCTATCTCGCTCGCGATAGCTATCTCCACCCCTCAGGTTATCACGATCAATTCTGTCTCTGTCTCTTTCTCTGTCTCTTTCTCGGTCTCGATCTCGGTCTCGATCTCGATCTTTTGTTGCATCCCGCTGTCGGCTGCGGCTCCTAGAACGGCTTCTCCTCCGCTCCTCGCGACCTCCAGGCGTATATCTGTCGATATCGTCCTGAATCCGGCGGCGGCGTAGGTCAGGAGATATTTCACCACTGCTTTTTTTGTCGTCGAGTCCAGGGATTGGGAGGCCTTTGTTCCTGGCGTCCTTCTGAGCCGCCAGATAAGCCTTGGCTTCTTTTTCCCGTTTTCTGACTTCTTCCATCTTCCACTCTTCGAGGCCATCTTGAGCTTTGCTGGAGCTCGGTCGTGCGCCAGTGGCAGTGGCTCGTGATGGAGAACGACTCCGACGCTCATTTGGCTTTTCCTTTTCTCTTTCGCGTTCTTTCTCGGGGGCCGCTTTTTCCTGCTCCTTCTCGCGAGGCTTTGCTTGATCACGGTCATCACGAGTTCTTTCTCGGCTTCTGCGTCTCAGAGGAGATCTCTCGCGGTCGCGCTCTCGGTCACGAGGTCGATCTCTGTCTCGTTCACGGTCTCTTTCTCGAGGATCATAATGGTCAGCTCCACCAAGACGAGTGTCGTGAGACCTGCTTCGATCACGTCGAGTGCGGGAGCGACTCCTTTCCCGTCTATCAGAGCGCAGTCGCGAGCGGTCCCTTCTGTCTCTGCTTCGATCTCGGCGCTCGGGTCTAGGTCTTGATCGGCTTCGCTCTCTTCGCTCGACCACTCTAGGTCGAGAACGACTACGATCACGTCTTCGGGATCTGCTTCGCTCGTAGTGGTCATACTTGGGTCGTGATCGGCTTCTAACCGTACGGTCCTCTCTACCAGTACGTGAACGAGTCCTCTCCCTTCTAGCTCGAGACCGGCTTCTGTCACGTCTGTCCCGAATACGCGACCCACTGATACCTCTGTGTGGGGAGTTCGAGCGTCTATCGCGACGAGAATCTCGTTCCCTTAAGCGATCACGCTCTCTATCTCTCTCACGATCCACATCGCGGTCGACGATCCGAGAAGCACTACGACTCGGCTTTCGATCGTCCACTTCAGATCTCTTGGCCTGTGCAGGTGTTCCGTGGCCATCACGTTCAGCTCCGAGCCCTGCATCGCTGGTCTTGCGGCCTTCTGTAATCGACGAACGTTCTCGCCTGATCGGGTTTATGGCCGAAACAGGCCCTGTTTTGCGTGGCGGCGGTGCGAGGGATGAATCAATCTCCAACTCTTGCTTTTGGGCTGGCCTGGAGCTTTCGCGGAGTAAATCGGCCAGAGCTTCTTGCTCCAGTCGATCGTGTTCTTCTTTGGAGAGTTTTTCTTTCAGCTCTGTAGAGGCCGCTGGTTTCTCCTTGTGGCGGTCATCCCTATGTCTATCATGATCACGATGACGATCCCGGTCGCGATCTCTGTCTCGGTCCCTGTCCCTGTCCCTATCTCTATCCCTTGTATCACGGTCTCGGTCCCTGTCACGCTCGCGCTCGCGCTCTTTGTGTCGCTTTTCTCTTTCAATATCTCGTAGTCTTTCACGCTCCTCGCGCTCTTGTTCGCGCTTTCGACGACGCTCATCTCTTTCTTCCTGGCGTTTGATTTCGGCTTTCTCTCGCTCTCGCTCTTCCTTCTTTCGTTCCTCTTGAAGGATTCTTCGTTTCTCCTCCTCGATTGCAGCCTCTTTTTGTCGCAGCTCTTCCCGAACTTTTTCGCGTTCCGCACGTCGAGCCTCAGTCTCGGCCTCATATTCTTCGTCTGTTTTGGCGCCCCGAAGCTTTTCTGCCTCAGCTGCTTCCTCGCCGACTTCGGCCCGGCGTGTTTCGCGGATTCGCTCCTCTATGGCACCCACATCGATCAGCTGGCTAATGACATCTTCTGCTTTGTGATAAACCCCAGATCTCTCTAGAGCGCCATCAATTAGAGCCGCAGCCTTTCTCCGATCGAGTGTGAGAAGCTGCTGTGGGTTGCGCTCAATTTCCTGCTCGGCCACCTCGAGAATCGATTTCGTGACCTGAGCTTCGTAATCCTAATTATGCATCAGTATGGCATTGCGCATGTATTCCTATCTCATCGTACGCTGGCTTCAAACTTGTCCCAAACTTGCTTTCGAATAGCATCGTAGGCTCCCTCCTTCTTGAAGCTATGGGCAAGCGATTCTATTGCTGCTCTTGTCGCCGAAGGTAGAGGAAGATCTGAGGCCTTGAATTTGCGCGGTTCAGGAGCAGGCGCTTTTTCGCCATTCGACGGGGGTTGTTCGACACCTGATTGCGCCATGATGTTGGTGGTATCTGCTGAGGCGCAGGATATTGAAAAGGAGATGTGACAACGCGCGTCGTGGAAGCGCGGAGATGAATTTTGAAGATCAGCGCATAGCGCAGTTTGCCAATCAAGTATAGGTGAGCCTTAAAGCTAGGGGGGCAATCTTCGAGAACAAAGAATAGTTGACATAATTCAAATCAAGCAAAGGGTTCTTTGAGCGACGTGACATACAAACGCCAGATCACGTGACATGTAACAACTAATGAAGTTACCCTATACGAACTTGGAGATGAATTAATATAAGTGAGTATCTTTCAATATATTCTCTGAAGGTAATATCTTTATATTAAACTAATTATCTTTAGCTCCTTATAACACTCAAAATAATAGTACCTTGGTAGAATTAATCTCACAGTATGTCGGTGTTTCGCTGTTTTTTCATTAGTCGCTGGTCTCCGACAGGTGAGAATAAGATTAAGGCTACCTGCCAGCCAGTATGGGTTGGGCGAAGAGATGCTCTGAGATGTCAGTAAGATGTACGATGTACTGTGGCTGTAAAAGTCTACCGCCAGCGTCCAAAGAATGGTTGCAGCGGCTTACACCGAGATTTATCAAGAGAGCTTCCCCGAGCTTCTATCTTCAGACACAAAGCACAATCGACCATTGAAAAGCATTCATGTATTCATTAAGGTGCATCGCCAACTTGAGACTCTGAGTAGCACATCCACTTATAGACAGTGTGCTCAATGATATTTGCATATCTACTTGGCACCCAGAAAAACGCCGTTGTCGTCTATCCTGCCTTGTTCCTTGCACAAGTTCAGAGCGTAGGACCAGTAACAACAACCTGATTTTTTCGTTGCTAGTGTAATGACCAGAGTGTCAAGTCACGATGAAGAGGAAAACCTGGCAGCCTTTAGCAGCCTTCATATATGGGAGAATGATAATTAATCGTTCATCCAAGTCCTTCACCAGTATTTATAACAATAACGTATATGCTACTGTACAACTATGTTCATGACGTTGGAGCCCGGTTCTTGCGATCACTGGCGAATATTAGTGGCATGGCTCATGGCATAATATTGAATCACTTACGTGCTGAGTCTTCTGGAGAGCTGCTGCAGTTTCTTGTCATTGTTTGCATCATCGGCTGCCTTCTGAAGCGCGGTGTTTCGCTCCTCCTCCTGGTGCTTGACGACTTCTTCGTGAGTGGGCGGTAGCCTCTCATTTTGTAAATCAACCTTTCGAGCATCCTCAAATCCGTTGATTGCATTCTTGAGGCCTTCGGCACCAAGCATGAGGGTTCCCGCGGGCAATCGTCCACCAGATACAGTCTTGAGTTCTGTGACCTTCTCCGACTCCTCGCGAAGCACCTGGAATACACGAGACAGCCGACCGATGGCGAGAATCTTGTTCTTGATGGCTCTGCGTCGCACTTCAATCGACTCAGGGTCGTTGGACAAAGCTGGCGAAGCGGGGCCGGGCGAGGTTGAGGAGGGCGTCTCTTCCTTAAGTTCCTCCTCGGAACAGGTGCTGAGAATGGCGATGAGCATATCAGTGATCTTCTCTCCTACGAAAGGAAGAGACCAGGTGAAAACATCCATGAAGTTGGGTAGCCAGTAAGGATGAGGAGTGCAATTGAACTGCCGAATGTTCATGACGTTGTTCTCATACTTGAGTACAGCTGCCTTGTTGTTATAGACATCGAGGTAATTGGGGGCGGAGAAAATGGTCATAACACTTGGAAAACCGGTGGTTCGGGTCTTGCGGTACATGCGATAACCGGCATCTTGGGCCTCGTGAGCACGGATGATAGAAAGAAGGTTGTTCTTTTCCAAGAAGGCGCAAGCAGCTGGATAGGAGAAGAAGTATGAACATCCTCGGACATGGTTGTGTAAGAAATAGTCGCTGGTCTTCTCCTGGCCGAAGTCTTCGAGAGGATCAGCCCAGAGGATGTCGCACATAAGACCCTGAGTAGGGGGCTCGCGGAAACGATCAATCTAGTTATGTCAGTCACAGGCATGCGGGCAGGATGCGGATTAACGAACGCTCTTCAAGTCGTCGAGTGTGTGCAACTCGGGGCTCAGTCCACCATGAATACAAAGAAACTGCTTGTTCATAACAGCAGCGAGGGGAAGAGCGCAGAATGACTCCATGCAGGCCTCGTAGATAGTCTCTGAGTATTTATGCTTGCATTCGAGTTTGAAGGTGAAGTAGTCAGTCAAGTGGCGACATTCATGGTTTCCTCGCAACAGCCAGAGTGTCTTGGGGTAATGGATCTTGAGACACCAGAGGTAGAGAACACACTCTATGCTGAAGTAGCCTCGATCGACATAGTCACCGAGGAAGAGGTATCGGGTCTCAGCGGGGTCACCTCCGACTTCAAACAGCTTCATCAGATCGTAGTACTGTCCATGAACGTCACCACAGACAGTAATGGGAGCGTCCATCTCCAGGAGGTTGGGCTCGGCGCGCAGAAGTTCGGTACCCTTCCTGATAATCCAAAGAGCCTGCTCTTCGGTAAGACGGCCCTCGCGATAGAAATGCTGCTTAAGAAACTGAAGGTTGGGCTTGGAATGGGTGTCATCTTCGAAGAATTGCTC
The DNA here is from genome assembly GCA_013396205.1 of Fusarium mundagurra. Classification (NCBI taxonomy): domain Eukaryota; kingdom Fungi; phylum Ascomycota; class Sordariomycetes; order Hypocreales; family Nectriaceae; genus Fusarium; species Fusarium mundagurra. The sequence continues at coordinate 72,637 of JAAOAN010000188.1, forward strand.
GTCGGTAGGCTTGTACATGGCAGGTGCTTGGACATCTGTGAAAATGCGATAGATTCGAGTTAGTCAAAGTGAGGAAAGCTTATGAGAAAGACCATAGCTGTAATGTTGTAGATACCATGATACCAGCCTGAGTGGTAGCTAGGAATATTGTGGACAAATCTGCGACAGCATTGTTGTCGATGATGATGGCGGGGTTGAGGCGGCGACAACTGGAGGGGGTATCACGAACCTTTGCACACACGCTCCAAGGTGCTGACCTGGGTGTTATCCTCCATGGTGTGAATGGTAAAATCGATCTCAGGGACCGGCTTCTTCTCCTGAATGGCGCGAATGGCATTGTCGACCTGGACGTTGCGTCGCTCCTCGGTAGAGGGCGCAGTGTTGGCCTCGCCTTCAGAGTCCATGGTGGGCGGCTAGGGGGCGACGAGGCGAGAGGAGGATGGAGCTGGCGGCGGTGAAGGCGTTGATAGTTGTGATCGATGAATGTGTGATACTTATAGAAACTTGCACAAAGAAATAATGCAATGCGACTCTGTAAAAAGGCAGACGACGATGCGCAAAGGAAGTTTCTGAGCAAATGCCGTGGCCGGGTTTGAAAGAAGGCGGTTACTGGATATAGGTAGGGCTGACCAGAAAGAGCGGCGGGAGGTCAGGTTGGGAGGTAGGAACTCAGCAGCCACTGCCAGTTGGGAGATGACGGTTGAGCGATTCTACTGGAAGGGGCCACTGAGTTTGGGTACCCTGGGAGGGAGCTTAAGTACTGATCCAGCGTTGGCAGGTGGAGATATACGAGTGAATGCGGGCACAGTACTTGCTCGTCTGGGCAGCTCTTCTGAATCTGACAGCTCCTCATGTTTCAATGACAGGTGCTGACCTCGGCCCAATTAGAAGATAGCAGTAATTAAAGGCAGGAATCTCGCTCGCGTGGTCATCATTCGTTTACCAACCTAATAGAAAGGACACAGCTGAACTTTTCATTCTCTCTTTGCGCTATTGCGCAACGTTAATTTGTCCTACAGGGAAGGGAAAGCTAAGGTACCGACCGACTGCCCTGAAACTTGCTACTAAAATCGGATATTTGGCTGGGCCTAGAATCTTATCAACGATCCAAGTGGGATAATGGTTCTAACGAAGAGAGCGGTGAATGGTGCAATATTATTGCTCACTTCGTAACATTCTGCGCATTTGCGCTCATATTGATGTATTGCACGATCCTCCCCATATGGTCTATGGGTGTAGTCCACCAAAACTCGCTGAGGCAGAGGATTCGAAACCTGACGATCATTGACGAGGCCATGGATGTTCACATTCCTAGCCCGTGTTACGCCCATCTACGGTTCATTATTATTAACAAGTCGCCAACGTGTCTCTGCTCCTCTTGCCTGCTGAGTAGTTTGTCCAGGTGCGGATCATCAGAACCTTGCTTGGAACGGTCATTTCCTGATAAAGCCATCTTGGCGTTTCTGGCTCAAGATGCTAACTTTGAGCACATTGTCTGACCTCAGCCAAGTCTGAGGGCAGCTGCCAAAAGGACGTTGACATATATACTCACATTCAACGCGATACCTTTGATACATGCTCTTCAAACTCCCTTGTGCCAATGCATAGGTAGGCAGCTAGTCTTGTTATCCAAATGACATGGCATGAATGCTCAACTGCGAACAGTCTAAATCCTTTAAGGAACACAGTAACCACCATCAACGACCAGGTCATGACCAGTGGTAAAGGATGAGGCATCACTAGCCAGGTACAGATAAGCTCCCTTGAGCTCTCCAGTTTCGCCTTGACGTCTAGATATGGTGTTAGTCAACAGCAAAGTGAAATGTCGATGTCAGTCCAGGCTTACCCAGCAACTGTCTTTTCCTTGAAAATGTTCTTGACGTCCTCGCTGATGAAATCTGTGATCTCAGTCTTGATGTATCCAGGTGATACAGTGTTGACACGAGCAAAGCCTGTCCATTCCACAGCCAGGGATTTACCTAAAAGCCTATAGTTAGTCGTAGAAGCTCAGTTCTGCAAACGATACAACACTTACAGAAGTGAATCACAGCTGCCTTCGAAGCGTTGTATACTGCCTGCAATTGAGGGATGTTGACGATGCTTCCACTCATAGATGCTGTAGCAATGAAGCTGCCCGCCACAAAATTGGTCAACTTCTTTCCATCCAGCGTTGTGCCCTCCTTCTTCTGTCTTCGGAAATGTGCTCCTGCACTCTTGGCGCACCACATAACACCGCCGACGTTGACCTCCATAACACGGCGAGCTCTCTCAGTAGGCCCGTCGATGAAGGGCCCGTCTTCCCAGGCAATACCGGAATTGGCCACAAACACATCTAGACGACCATTGAAGTCGGAGATAATGTCGTTGATGGCCTTGTCAACTGCTTCGGGTGAGATAACATTGACTTGGTATGCTCGGCCTGGCACTTCATAAGTCACGATGCTATTGAAAAGGGATGAGCTGGCTTACACGTGACACCGTACTCCTTTTCGATCTTCTCAGCTTCTTTCAGTGCTTGCTTGTTGCTATTGTACCAGATAGCCACATTGGCGCCAGCCTCTGCCAGCCCTTGAGCAATGGCGAGGCCAATACCTGCACCAGCGCCAGAGACAATAGCTGTGCGACCTTTGAGAGAGAATAGTGGAAGAACTCTGGAAGTATCTGGCACAGCCATGTTATCATGGTGAAATGCACCGGTTTTAGGATCCATGATTGCGAATCAGGTTGAACTCAGACAATATTGATGTTGTTACGCCTGAGCCTCTGGCGTTGAGTGATAAGCTTCAGGTCGACAAGGTTGCGCACCGAAATCAATATTTGTAGGGCACCGTCATACACTATATAGTCCTGTTACTTTTGTCCAATACCAAACATCCTCGGCTCTTCTCCCAATTGAATATCTATCCTCATTTTGCGACATTTTATCGACGAACCAAACACACCAGGCCAAGAATCTTCCACAGCCCTTGTCCCTTCAGTGGACCCAACGCACTGTATTACCTTGAGGTCTGGAGGTTAGCAAGGCACAAAGCCGTCTCCACCGTCTGGCGCACCTATGAACAGGCGTCATTCACAGATTAGCCGTTGTAAGACTTGATGTTTTGTGATACGCTATGGCAGCTTCCTGGAGAAATGCCTCTAGTGTGATTGCTATTTCTGTCAGGGCCCGGATGTTTACTATGGGCCCTGTTACTGTCCATTCAGCTCTGGTCAATTTTCCATATCTCGCCGGGTTGAGTCTGTCAAGTGGCTGAATGGATTTCGCGGGGTTACAGCGTTCCCCGCCATTAACATAACCTCGTCTCTGCATTCAGGCTGGCGATTATCGCGGGTAACATGGCTTAAGCCTCTATCTGTCTAATATTGAATGACACAGACACAACCTGCTACAGCCGGGAAGTTGTGCAACTCGAGCTCTGATTCATGAGTCTTACTGGTAAGGTGCCAACTATTTCAACAGCCATCCAGCTAAAATCGAATCGCTTCCTTTTTTACCAGGGTTCTTCAACTTTTCTCTATGACAGGCGCTTCTTTTTTGGGAGCTTCAGTAACCTCTTTATAGCTCTTGCCCCGACCATAACCCATCCTCGCTCTGTTGTTGTAGCTGCGTCCAGCGACCCGACCTCCTGGGGTGTTTGTCACCCGGTAGCAAGACACAAAGTCGTCATACGGGACTGTTGAGTGAAAGGTCAGCCATTATGTAAAGTTCAGAGCATTGATTTAAGACCTACTGTAGGCGCCGCAGATTCGCCGAATACCCTTGAACGCACTTCGGCCGTGCAAAACTCGCCAATTGTTGAAGACTAGAAAAGGTCAATATGTGACTGTTATTTCAGCAAGGCATCTCTCCACTTACTGACGATCTTTCCGGGTTCTAACTTGAACCAATATTCATTCTCTTTGCGGCGCAATATCTCATTCCACACTCGAGCCGCGGCGTACCAGTTCTTAGCGTCGTAGGGATTTACAGCACCACGATCATCGTTATTCCAACGGATTCGCTTCAGATGCCCACCTCCCTCCTGCTCAATGACAGGAAACACTTTGTCTGGAGAGATAGATATTCCTACGTTACCGCTTGCATGCCATGGCAGCTCGACTTGGGCAAGAGTTTTGAAAGCCCAAGGGTTCTCCTTTCTTAGAGTTACAGCAGCTTTGAAGCCGTCAACAAGGAGTGAGTCTCCGCCTAGGGACTCCCCTTCCTCAAGCGCTTCACCCGGAGCTGGCTCGTGTGAGAGACAGTGAAATGCTTGTAAGCCTGCAGGCTCGGTAAAATATGTAGTGTCTGTATGAGCTGGCAGAGCGAGGTTTGTGTACGCTGTATCAGCCATAGCAAGATCTGGCGTAAAGTCGTAGAAGCCGCCATAATGTGTATTTCTGATCGGACCCAGGCGCTTTAGGAGATCTTCCGTGGACTCGGGATAGACTGGTGCATCTGTTACGAAGCAGAAGCCGTGAATACGCTAGGATGCATAAGCTATTGCACTATGGTTATGGGGTTCAAAAATGCCCTACAATCTTTTTCGTAAGCTCACCGATAGCTTCCCAACCGTGTTCGACAAAGAATTGGTTGTAAGGAACTGAGGGTGGATGAGTCTCAATGGATGAGTCCCACAATTGGATCATACTAAACTATTAGAGATCTCGACATTGCAAGTAGGTTAGTGGTAACGAGCTTACTGATCCTTACCAAACTCTTCGGCGTATGCTCCTTTGAACCAGCAGGAGAGGTATGACAGAGGATGCTGGCTCTCGTGGCCATCAGACCCTAATGGCAGTTAGTATTTATCGATAGCGCCACCTAAAACCAAATCAGCTCTTACAGTTAACGTGAAGCTTGCCCTCTGTTTCTTTGAAATCAACGACTTTGAGATCCTCCTCTCTCAACTAACTCGTGTATCAGTTTAGCTACATGGCGCCCAATGTGACGTAGAAGTAATTTAAGTAGTCACCCACCTGGAAAGTGTCAACATTCCTTTGCTTTGTATCCTGGTTAACACATTGGCTGCACTGGCAGTTATCTCTAGAAACTCATGAGCGTTGAGCAAGCGATTAAGAATGGTCGTCTACTCACCGTAGCCACATGTTAGGACTTCACCCCAAGTCCAAATGTCAGCAACCTCAATCTCATAAGCGCAGTTTCACTTACAAGGTACGATACTCGGTGGTACTTTTGCCATCCAAGGCCTGGCGTTCCATGCGGATCTGCGATGTTTCTGTACGTTGAATAGTTGTTTTGTGGGCGGACTTTTCGATTATCCCCATTTCTGATTGGGCTTCCCTTTGCCTCCTTTTGGCTTCTTGGGATAGCATAGAGCCCAGACTGTACGTTTTCCTCCCAGAGCCTGCGGCGCTGAAAGGACCAGGACGGCTAAAAAGCCAGGTGCTGTGGATAGTAGAGTGATCAGCATGGTTAGCAGAGTCGTGAGAGTGTCAAATTACCCTGAACATCGAGCAAGTCGGTTGAACATTGCGATGGAGTTGAGAGACAGGAAATAATACTAGATATTGTGTTTAGAGGTCAATGGTTATGAGGGAACAGCCGCATAAATACAGTGCCTTCTTTTCCCAGCTGCATAAACCTCGGTATATGTCGACAGCCCTGGCATTCGCATCAGGAGTCTCCGATAACCCGAGAGTTCGCATGAGTCGACAAAGTAAAGGGCGTTTTTGTTCGTTGACGCATGGATGGCACGTGCATAGGTGGAGCTCAACTACACTACTTACCAGGCTACTAGGTAATGTTGCACTCACATACATGAAATATTCACTGTATATGTGTATGGAGGAGACCTGCCTTTGCTCAATTGAATCTTTTGTTTTCTCCAACAGCCGCTCGGATGGCACGACGTGCCCTAAGCATCGTAAATCAGAGGCAGAATGAACGAGTACAAATAAGGAAGACTGCTACATAAGAGGTCCATGGCAAGAATGGACGTAAACAGATATATGGTACTTTTTTATTATATTACTGGATATTTTCTTAAACGTTAAGAGTTTTAGTTTACAGTGACCAGCGTGACTGAAGACGAGGATATTTCTACCAAAAATATAACCACAGCATGATCGATATGGTGCCATAACTTAGGATGTACATCATGCTCATATGTTTCGACAGCCAACACCTCGGAGTGCACTAGACGATAGTTCTCTATTAGACTTGCGATTACCTTGAAGTTTGCAGACCTTTCACTCATTAAAACAGGCAGTTGGGATTGAGAACTCTTAGCTCGATGCTCATATGCTCCTCTATAATAGTTAGAGTAATCGGAATGCATAGACCATGCGACATGGCCTACTAGAACTAATAAAACTCCAATTAGGCTTTAACTCAACCTTTACCACATCCCTGAACGAGAAGCATGCGCAAGCCGTACCAAGCTCACTACAAGCATTGCCATTCGCCTGAACGGTGAAAAAACTCGCCATCGCACAGTCGTACCCGTTGGGACAACATCCAGCGACGGGGCCGACATCGCGGTAGCAGAGCTACTCGCCTCCGAGACGGATGTGCCCAGTGAGAGCAATGGGCTGGGTAGCATCGGCGAGGTTTTGGCGGCATGGATTCTCAAATTCGTTGAGCAAAACCACCTCAAGCGGGGCAGAGCTCAAATCGAGTACACTTTCTGGGCAAGCTCTAAAAGATCAAAGAAAGTTTCACGCTCCAGGTCTGTTTTGGAAAGCCCAAGTCCAAGGACCAGTATTCGTCGGTCATCAGGCGATCTGAGACAAATTTGGCTGGCAATCTGTGCTGCATAAAGTTGACCTAGAGTTTCACGCTCCTCACCCCCTCCACCAAATAGCGTTGTTGGTGTGAGATGTGTTGATGGAAGGAGGCCTTTGCTTGAGCTGGGAATATTCATTTCAACAACTCCAGATGATGATCCTGTTAAGGGGACCTGTATCTGTCATGATGTCAGCTATGGTAGAGCTTGAAGACTCGGAGTACTCAATTACCCATTGTGAAAGTCGACCTTCTTGGGAGATAGTGACAAGTATCTTGTCAGCGAAACTTATGTATGTAATCTCTGTAGCTATGCCATTCACGAGACCTGAAACCTCTCTAGATTTCGAAGGAAAAGAGTCTTCCCTAACATCAACAGTTGCCATTTTTGAAGAAGTATTATGCTTGAGTAGAGTTCAGCTGTAGCTTCGAAACCCCATTCGAGCTACTGGGCTAGGTTCAGGCGTCGTTCCATGCGGTTGAGCTAGGCGGCCCCACCACCCCGCACTATACCTAAAGCAGGTCCAGGTTCTGGCGGTAATTCACGGCAGAAGGACTTTGATCCCAAAATTTCATGAAATTCATTGTCGTATCTGCGCCTTGGGTTGATCCTCTAACGTATCAATATTTCATACCATTTTCGCAAATTTTATTGTCAGTTCGCTAGACAATTAATTTAAAATGGCTAAATACGTTCCTCGTCAACGCAAGCATAAAGTCCTCGCCCGTGAACGAGCCAAGGAGAATGCTCAGCATGAAGTCCAGGACAACCCAAACCAGGAGGTTCTCCTGCCGACGGCCAAGGCTGATCGCGAGGCCAGAAAGGCACAGATGAAGGCAGAACTCCGCCAAGAAGGCGCAAAAATGAGCGGAAAGAAGGCCAAGCGATTAGAAAAATACATTGAGGGCAAGCTGCGCAAAGATGAGTCCCGCGAGCTGATGGCCAAACTTGCTGAGCAGCAAATCGACACAACCTTGTTCTCGAGCAGCCGAGTCCTTGGCCAGGGTCGCGAAACCAAGAAGGAGGCATTGAGGCGGGCTATGAGAGAGGAGAAAGCTGGTTTGGAGGGTGGTGCGGAGGAGAGAAGCGAGATTCTTCTTGAGGAGAGAAAAGAGCCTAACGCGGATGAAGAGATCTCGAGCGATGAGAGTGAAAAATCTGAGCCCGACGAACAAAAGCCATCCAAGCCCACACCAACTTCTGCGTCCGCGCCTGTGCCCATATCCAAAGAGTCGGATCAACCGAAGACAGAAACCTCTGCGCCAACAATTGGTTCGGGTCTGAAGAGACCGCTCGAGGTCGACGACGAAGGACGACCAGTGATCAAAAAGCGCCAGAAACGAGGCGGAGTCAAATCGAAATTCTCCCTGGCGCCAGTCGAAACGCCACTTGAGCTCGAGTCTGAAGAAGCCGACAGTGTTGCAAGTGATAGCGATAGCGACGAGTGGAATGGTTTCAGCGACGACTCGGATGATAAGGACAACACCGCAGATGATGACAGCGAAAGTGATGAGGAAGAAGATGATGAATCCAGTGAGGAACCGGAAGAGTCTGATGAGGACATGGAAGACGCAGACGAAAACAAAGCACAGAGGTCATCGTCTTTCAAGGCATGGGCGCACCAACAGCGAAACGAAGCTCTAGGTTATCAATCCATCGAGGGAACAACAACAAATCTTGAAATACCCAAGCCAGAAAATTTTGTTCCCCGAGCCCCCGAGCAAGATCCTTTACCGATGGAACTGCAACCAACGCAGAATATCAATCGAAAGGTTTACAGTGTAACGGTTACCAGAATACCAGAAGTCCAGGAGGCTAGGCTAAAACTTCCTGTGGTATCAGAGGAACAAAGGATAATGGAAGCGATTCATAATCATGATATTGTCGTTGTTTGTGGTTCCACAGGTTCCGGAAAGACTACTCAAATTCCTCAGTTCTTGTATGAATCTGGTTATGGCTCACCCGACTCACCAACGCCTGGTATGATTGGTATCACTCAGCCTCGTCGAGTCGCTGCTGTCAGTATGTCGAAGCGTGTTGGCGAGGAACTTGGTGATAAGTCTGAGGTTGTGGCCTACCAGATCCGTTTCGAGGGCACAGTTGATCCTAAGACGGCTATTAAGTTCATGACTGATGGTGTCTTACTACGAGAAGTTGCTCAGGATATTACACTGAAGAAGTATTCGGCCATTGTCATCGACGAAGCTCACGAGAGAAGCGTCAACACGGATATCTTGATTGGTATGCTCAGCCGAGTTATTAAGCTCCGAGCAGAACTAGCAGCAGAGGACCCTACGGTTAAGCCTTTGAAACTCATCATCATGTCTGCTACATTGCGGATAGAAGATCTTACCATGAATCCGACACTGTTTGCTACTCCACCGCCAGTATTGGAGGTTGAGGGCCGACAACATCCTGTCACTATTCATTTCTCCCGAAGAACTCAGCATGATTATGTGGAAGAGGCCTTCAGAAAGATTAGCAGAGGGCATAAGAAGTTACCACCTGGTGATATCCTCGTGTTCTTGACTGGCCGCAACGAGATTCTAGAGCTCAGCAAGAAGCTAAAGGCTACATTTGGCGGCCCAAAGACTGCGGACGGACCCAAAGTACAAATTTCTGCTAGCGAGGCTCCCATTGAGGTCGAGGATATTGAGTTTGGAGACGTGGATGACCGTAATGGCGATGATTTTGATGAGATACCCACAGATGACGAAGACGAAGACGATGAGGATGAGGATGAGTTCCAGATCGAAGAGGACCAGGAGGTTGCACCATTAAAGATGCGAGTCTTACCTCTTTACTCCTTGCTGCCAACACGCGAGCAGATGCGAGTCTTTGAGCCAGCACCTGAGGGTACACGAAACATCATCTTGGCAACCAACGTTGCAGAAACCAGTTTGACTATTCCTGGCATTCGATATGTCTTTGATTGTGGACGGTCAAAAGAGAGACAATATGATCGTCTTAGTGGAGTTCAGAGCTACGATATTGGATGGATCAGCAAAGCCAGCGCAAACCAGCGATCTGGTCGTGCTGGCCGTACCGGTCCTGGCCATTGTTACAGACTCTATTCCTCTGCAGTATATGAGAGAGATTTCCCACCTTTCACAGATCCTGAGTTATTGCGAATGCCCATTGAGGGTATCGTGTTACAGCTCAAGGCGATGAACCTGCAGCATGTTGTCAACTTCCCCTTCCCTACACCACCTGATCGACGAGCCCTTGCTAAGTCTGAGAAGCTATTGACATATCTCTCTGCTATCTCCTCAACAGGACAAGTTACGCAGATTGGTCAAACAATGTCTGTGTTCCCCCTGTCTCCTAGGTTTGCGCGCATATTGTTAGTTGGCCATCTTCATGACTGTATTCACTACACAATTGCTCTTGTTGCTGGTTTATCAGCCGCCGAAATTTTCCTTCCTGAGAACCAAGCGATTCCTGCCCTCGCAGCGAAGGATGATACCGCTATTCGTACAACATCAGACGTCATTGCAGAAGATCGTCAAGCCAATGTGCGAAAGATGTTTAACGAGGTTCACAAGAACTTCTGTTACCTGGATGATAAATCCGATGCTATCAAACTTCTGCAAGTCGTGGGTGAATTTGCTCATGAGCCTACAGAAGAATGGTGTGAGAGTCATTTTGTACGATACAAGGTGCTTAAGGAAATACAGCAGCTGCGAAGACAAATCACAGAGTTGTTGAGGACAAATGTTTCGGCTTTTACCAACCTGAAATACCAGGACAAGCTGGATCCCCCATCCCCCAAGCAGGTCGCTGCGCTGAAGCAAATGGTCGCGGCCGGCTTCGTGGATCAGGTTGCTATTCGAGCAGATCTTACACCCAACCCCCCTGAGCAATTTCGCAAGCCTCGCCGGTCCATCGATGTTCCATACATCCCCTTGATTCCTATCCACGCTGGCAAGGAGGTTGAAAGCGACCGTGCAGTATACATCCATCCCACCTCACCTCTTGCCCACATTAGTATTCAGGAATGCCCCGAGTACATCGTCTACTCTTATCTCCAGCGAGCTGCGCAATCAGTTGACGCGGAGAAGCGCCCTAAGACAAGAATGCATGCCCTTACAGACGTAACTGGCGGGCAATTAGCAGGATTGGCCAAGGGAACGCCCCTTATCACCTACGGCAAGCCGATCAAGGAGCTTAAGCCTACAACGGGCACGGATGGAGCTACAGTACGAGAGTGCTTCGTGGTTCCATATTTGAGAGCCGAGAGCACTGGTGGTCAAGGATGGCCTCTCCCCGCGAAGAAGGTGAAGCAGAGAAAGGTTCCTGGAAAGGGATGGGTAGTGGAGTAGAGGATGCAGGTATGGAAGATGTTTTCGATAATTTAGTCTTGAAATAGACAGGATACCTCGTGGTTTATATAAAATGGGATTTCATGTATTAGATATCTGAGTCTGCAGTAAACGTGTTGTGTGATTGTGTGATCTCGACGTCATTATGCAAGCATGATGCTATAAGATGAGAACTTCAAAGAACACGGCTTCAACTAAGCTCGCAAGACTTAAAATTGTACGTTTGCGGTCATATCCTTCTGTGATACCGGGCAAGTTAACCTTGATATGTCTGAAAAGTCCATTACCCTTTTCCCAGGCGTGGTCTTGGTCACTGGTGCCGCATCAGGTATGGTCCACTGCTCCAAATAGCTACCTCATCTAATAATACAAGGTATTGGGCGTCAAATCGCGATATCATCTGCCATAGAAGGGTGTCGGAAGCTCGCCCTGTCTGGCAAAGACAGCACAGGCCTGAACGCTACCAAAGCGGCCATCAAAACCGCAAGCGGAGATGCAGATCCAGATGTGTTTATCAAACACATTAATAATCTTGACACCTATGAAGTTGGCAAGATCATGGAACTTACTATCAGACATTTCGGACGCATTGACTATGCCGTCAACTGTGCTGGTATGCCTATATGCTGGTTTACTTTCACTCCTACTCACAATGTTTGGCAAGGAATCTACGGTCCAACAAAGAAGAGTCATGAAGCAACCCCTGAAGAGTTCGATCATGTCATCAATACCAACTTCCATGGTCTGATGAGTCAAGATGTTGGAATTACTCATGATGGACGTCCTGGGTTTAGAGGTTCCATTGTCAATATTGGAACCACCCTTGGCCTTGTAGGGAAACCAGAAACTCGTGAGAATACGTTATACTTTGAACAGGCTCGAAATTTGACTGACAATTGGGACAGCGATGTACAGTGCTTCAAAGGCAGCTATCATCAGTTTGACGAGAAGTGATGCTATCGACGTAAGTCGGACTAATGGCTTGACCCTACCTCCTTATCTAACACACACAATATGCAAAAGATCAGATTCGTGTTAATTGCGTCTGCCCCGGAGTTATTGAGTAAATTATCTTTTGATCTCCCTTTACCCATACTGACATCGCAGAACTCCTATGACGACTAATGTTCCGGAAGAGACCCGCCCGTACAAACTGCCGCCATGAAAAGAAAAAGAACTCCATAGGAAGTAGCAGATGCTATTTTGTTTCTACCTAGTCCTAAGGCTTCTTTCATTCAAGGTGCTGATGCCAGTTGATGGGGGCTATACTATTAGTTAAGGGCATTAGAGGAGATCCACGACAAGGGCACAATAATGAACTGTATTGGGGTATCAAATTCCTGTATGAAAACTAAAACATCACTTTTCCCCAGGTTAACGCCATGCTCCTGCTGGTAATAACTCAGGACGCAGCCGGTGTGCTAGTAGAGTTTACCATTTTGCTTTTCTTACGCTTAGGCTTGGGAGCAGTCGCTGATTTGGGTGTTCTCTCCTTACTCTCCTTGCTCTCTTTCTTATCATCGATCTTTGTATTGATCGTCGGCGCATTAATACTCCTGATGGGTCCATCCGTCTTTGCGATTTGTGGTGGTTTGCGGCCTGTTGTTGTGAGGTGGAACTCTCCTGGGCGACCTGTGATAGGGTTCTCGTCAATGTATTCGCCCCCGTACTTCATGTGGATCATGAAGGACTCTTCTGCTAGTCTCTCTAGTGACTTCTCGTCATCCTTCTGCGCGGCTGCTGCATGGGCAGCTGGACCTTTGCTAGCTTCATCCGATACAGGCATTGGGGTCGCCGCTGCAGAGTTCTGGATCCTTGGTTTTGTTGATGTCTTGGCTGATGGGAGCTGGTAAAAGTTACCCATAGAGGGACCCCATTTTCTGACTGACTCAGCAGTTGTCACGGCATTGGTAACTTGCGAAGATATCGTCAACTATAACAGTGGGGTTAGAACTGTTGGCAAAACAACTGCTCAAAGAACATACAATTCTTGCTGAAAGAATGGCACTGAGAGTCGGCGCCATATAGATATTCTCCCCCACAACAAAGTATGTGGCGTGAACAGTAATCTCGTCGTCGTCATATGCTGACTTTCGTCTCGTTTGCTTGCGAATGACCCATACACCTGTACCAGCTCCAGGACCAGTTTCAGCAGGCTCTTCGACAACCCTGAACTCGAGCCCCGACATGGTGTTGAGATGTGTCTCGAAAGCTTCGCGTGTCTGAATGACTGGATACATCGATGGTACATTCATGGCTTGGTTATATACAACAGCGTTGTTCGACGTGCGCTCGAAGAAGGGCGATTCTGCGAAGTAAAAGAGTATGGTGTTATTGTGCAGGCCGCCCATTTGTTGAATCGCCATGGGAGAGCGCCATTGGATCTCATCGAGGGGGGGGTCGTTTGGATTCGACATTGTGAAGAATCGGAATTATGTTGTTAATATGATAGGTTCCTTTGTTGTATTTGGTGCTAGTTATGATGGTAATATTTCCTTGGAGTTCAGTGTAAAGGTTCAAGAAACGTATTGAAGCTCCAGCTCTATTTGACGTGGGGTTCCGCTTCTAGCGCGTTACAAGGCGGCAGTGTTCCGCCTCAGCGACCCATACAGTAAGAGACGCCGCGCATCAATTTCAACTTCTAACCTTCAATCTCACAACCCTCGCAGTTCATAGCGACGAAAAGAAAACCGCCCATATACCGACATCAAAAAGGGGCCTCATCTAGGTAAGGCCACCAGCACCAAAAACACGCCATGGATCTGCTTTCAAGTATTCGCAAGACCGGTTCAAGAGGAGGCGTCAATTTTAGCTGGGATGAAGTCGCAAGCTCTTCACATCGCGAAAACTATCTCGGCCACAGTCTCAAGGCACCTGTTGGACGCTGGCAAAAAGGCCGCGATCTCAACTGGTACACAAAAGCGGAAGACGACTCTGGAGAACCCAACGAAGATGGCGAGACCGAGGAGGAGCGTCGAGAGAGAGAACGAAAGGAAGAATTGCGCAAAATCAAGGAGGCTGAGGAGGACGCTATCGCAAAAGCTCTGGGTCTGCCACCCCCCGTACGAAACTCTTCCGGTGCGAACGCGGTAGAGGTTGATCCCAGTAAACGAAAAGTTGGTCCGGAAAGCGGCCCTCCTGAGGATGCTGGGAACGAAAAGAGGGAGAGCTCAAGACGTCATGACGATACCGAGAGGCGAGAACGACGAAGGCATCGAAGTCGCGATCGTGGTCATGATCGCGAGCGCCGCCATCGACGACAGAGGAGGAGCCGAAGTCGCGACCGTGATGAAGGCAGGAAACGAGATGAGGATAGACCAAGGCACAGACACAGAGATAGGGATGGTGATAAGGAAAGTACCCATGGCCATAGGCGTCACCGCGAGGGTCATCGAAGAGGAGGTACGGAGGAAGACGAACGACGATATAGGGATAGGAGCAGGGAGCGCCGCCGATCAAGGTCGAGAGATAGACGCAGACGCAGTGCCAGTCCTCGGCCTCATCGCCGAGACTAAGGTCATCGCTTCTGGCCTTGAACTTCAAAACAGTCGAATATGAGATACCCCTTCCAGCGAAATCAAGGAAAAGCGTCAAGTCACCATTTGTATCCATCTTGCGTCCAAATCAATGAGTCAATTCTTTGCGCTTCCCATATAGCAGGAAGCTTGCATACTTTTTAAACCTCTACCTGACCCAACGCCATACCAAACCACTGTTGTTACATTCATACTATTACAAGATTAAGACTGGCTAAGGGGTTGGCCGTCTTTAGCCTTCTGGGCACCATACTTCTCCAATCGGATAGACTGAATAGCAATGAAGCCAGTGCTGTCCATGGGAGAAAAGGTGTCAAGACTGTCCATTGAAGCATCTTCCTGAGAGTAGAGGCTGCTGGTCTCGCTGGATCGTCCAAGGACGTAAACATTGCCCTTGTACGCACGGAGGCGGACCTGACCGCTGACACCCTTTTGAGCAGAAACGATTGCCTCGTCGAGCCACTCACGCTCAGGGGAGAAATACATGCCATTATAAAGGCACTGGGACCACTCGATAGTCACAAATTGATCTCGAAGCTTGCGGACCTTGGAGTCAAGGACAAGACCCTCGAGATCGACGTGAGCAAGGCGGGCGATAGTGAGACCAGGGGTGTCGTAGCATCCTCGGCTCTTGAGTCCAATCCATCGGTTCTCAACACTGTTTAACTGTAAGCATAGTGTTGCGCCACAAATAAATGGTGAAAGTGGACGTACATGTCAATTCGGCCAACGCCGTGGTCGTGACCAATCTTGTTGAGCAGCTTGAACAACTCTACCGAGTCGGTAGCCTCTTGGTCAGGGGTAGCAACCTTGACAGGGAGACCCTTCTCGAAGTACACGGTGAAGTCGAGAGGCTTGTCGGGAGCCTCAAGAGGATCGACAGTCTGAGTCCAAAGGTCCTTAGGAGGAGTATGATCGGGGTCTTCGAGAATACCGGCCTCGTACGAGCAATGGACGAGGTTCTCGTCCTGGCTCCAAGGAGCCTTTGGGGTCGATGAAACAGGGATGTTGTTCTCGGCGGCGAACTTAAGAAGATCCTGTCGACCTTGGAACTTCTCACAAAACTCGGGGAGTCGCCAGGGAGCGATGACCTTGATAGAAGGGTTGCAAGCCTTGAAGGCGAGCTCGAAACGAACTTGGCTAAAGGGTTCTGTCAGTGATCTATGAATTGAATTTTTCGTGATGGAAAGTGTCATACTCGTTCTGCGGCATATTAGCAGGTGGTTCTTGAAATCTGGGAGCTTCTGCTTACGCCTTTGCCTGTGCAGCCGTGGCTCAGAAGATTGCAGCTGTACTTCTCAGCAACGCGAACCTGGGCGCGAGCGATGACAGGTCGGGCCAGAGCAGTTCCAAGGAGGTATCGGTCCTCATAGATGGCATTGCACTGGATTGCTCGGAAAACGATCTGCTCGACGAATTCCTTCTGAAGGTTTTCAATGATCATGCGCTCCGCGCCGAGAGCGAGGGCCTTCTTTTCGACAGCATCGAAGTCCTCGACCTGACCAACATCGGCGAGGAAGCACTAAAGTAGGTATGTCAGATTGAACCTGAAGAAGCAGCTGGAGGAGGTTCACATACCACAACCTCATAGCCCTCGAGAATGAGCCATTTCAAGATAGTAGAGGTATCGAGACCTTGACGAAATGTTAGCAATCAATCTCACATTTGATCACTCCAAGTGCAGTTTGGAGAAGGAGTCAGAAATGCGTACCTCCAGAATAGGCACTGCGATCAAGAATTAGCGGAAGTTTTTTATATCAGAAGCCTGTCATTAACGGCATATAAACTTACAGACAGACACGGCCTTTTGACATTGTGAAGTCGTTTTGTTGTGAGGTTTGCTGTTATTTGGCTAAGATGACGAGGAATGGCGATGATGAGCAGCAAGCTTCGGTGTGTGCAAGTGTTTTGAGCTTGAGCAAATGCGCAGAGGCGAATGGAGTATATTATATACTACGAGTTTGACTCACTTCGAAATACTGTTATCCCGTACAAAAAGCAAAATCCCAACTCGGGCATGCACCCAGCCGTCCTATCACAAAAACAGTGATTCACTTACAAGATTTCGGCCTCCGGCTCCGGACTCGACCAACTATCTACAAAAACGACCTCAGAATTTGCCAAGATAGATTTCAGTTACAGGCTTGGCAATTCCTTGATGGGAAGCGAGTCATAGCTATTTGTTAGGGCAGGGGAGAAATTGCTATGGATGGTTCCATTTTGAGCTGCCTAGGCTGCGAATTCGGCCGGCTAAAGCGATTGTTGTTGACTCAATATCAAAAATTTCCATGGATGGATCTAAGCACGGCCCTGACAACTCGGTCTAAGTTGATAGGATGGATCCATGACGGGTAGCAGCGGTGATCCTCTTTTCAACGAGGCCCATGACAGCTTATGTTCATTGGAAAATGCCTAGAAATACTCCGGATATGGAATTCTAATGCACTTAGCTTCGAGTTTCAGTAATGGCCGGAGATTCTTCAATTTGGATGATGCATAGTACAAATAGCGTCGCACAAAGCTTTCAGTCAAATCCACTCTCGAGACACCGTCAATTCTTCGAGTCCATCAAAGAAAAATGCTACTTAATGAAACCTAAGATCCACCATCTCAAAGTAATCGGACTTTGGTACTACGAACCGGAGTGCGAAACCCAGTAATCTACCATAGAAACTAGTAGTTAGCGGTGGTGATCGTTAGCGCTGGACTTAGCGGCGAGGCTGCCCCAGATCACTATATCTTCCTAACGCGGTGGTGATGGTGTGAGCCTATATTCATCTTGATTGGCCAGACACAGTGGATAACGTCACTTTCAGGAACCACCTCTAACAGCCTCGGGGTCTTATTCTACCACGAGTTTGAGATCATATGAACGGTGAAACCATCTTCATACCTCACCTAGCTAGACTTCTGATTTCTCAACGCCATCCCCTTTTTCCGTACCGCTTGCTCCTATTGTGATTCTGTCACATCCCCCTATATACTCGGGGTTTGATAAAACCTAATACCGTTTGCCACTACCTCACCGTTGTACGTAGTCGCTGTCTGCCTTGCTTATACTCCGAGACCACTTCCTTAAACTCGTTCAAGAAGTATCATTACTAATGAATAATAGATTACAAGTGTCCCTTTCTCTTATCTGGACATACATATTTCAAACCCTTATCCTTCCGTCGACACAATAATGCACATATAAACCACCACAACTCTACCACGATGGACTATTCAAGACTACGAGCCGCCGCTCTCCGCGATGGCGAAGACGAGGAAGCCGTTACTGTCGATACTCGAGCTCTTATCGACAAAGTTCTTGCGCGATACTCGGGCGAATGGACAACATTGCGAGAACTGATTCAGAATGCTGCGGACGCCCAGGCAAAGACAGTCAGCGTCAAATGGGAAACTCTCCCATCAACACAGGTGCCACTACCGAATACCACGAGCCGATCCGAGATACTGAAACACACCTTGTCAAACCATACACTACGCCGATTAGTCGTGCAGAACGATGGACAACCCTTCACAAAAACAGACTGGGGAAGACTAAAGCGTATTGCCGAGGGCAACCCCGATGAAACGAAGATCGGTGCCTTCGGTGTCGGTTTCTACAGCGTTTTCGCTGATTGCGAAGAGCCGTTCGTCAGCTCCGGCAATGAGGCCATGGCATTCTACTGGAAGGGAAATGCACTTTTCACAAAGAAGTCTCAAATTCCAGCAGATCAAGCTACCCATCATACAACCTTCGTCCTCGACTACAGGAATACAACAACTCCCCTCCCGAACTTGCTGTCTGTTAGCCAGTTCCTTGCGACGAGTTTAACATTTGTTGCGCTCGAGCACATTGAGTTCTGGATTGACGACTACCAGATTCTGTCTCTAAAGAAACAGTCATCTCCGAGTGTTGAACTTCCTCTTCCTCGCGACCTCGAGGCGAGGACAAAGGATGGCCTAATGAAGGTTACTAGCGTTGACCGCACAAGCACGCAGATCGATGCGTCTTACATGGCCGCCATAGGATGGAAACCACAAGCTACGGCATCCACCACAAAGAATGAGTCCTACGGTGCCCCTGAAACTCCTTCCTTGAGATCCTTCTTCGCCCGTCTTACGTCAAGTGCGTCACAGGCAGGCATTAGGACAAAAGCACAGCATGAGGAGAATGCTGCGCAAGTGACGATTTCCGAAGATGTGACTAAGCTTTCATCCTCCACAATCTTCCTTCGGGCGACTTCTGCAAGCATCCGTACAAGCGTAGCCTCGTCCTTTGCTTCCGAACTCGAAAGAGCGACGAAGAAACCCCCGCCAAAGACAACCAAGATCGCCATCCTAACTTCGTCTTATGATGAGACTCAAGTTTCACAAGAGGCCGCAACATCGGGGGCGCTTGGCAAAGCTACAGATGTCTTTGCATCTGTGCTTCCCAATAAAAAGCCGGGCGGTCGCATCTTTATTGGCTTTCCCACCATGCAGACTACTGGAGCTGGGCTCCATATCTCAGCACCGTCAGTGATTCCCACGGTAGAGAGAGAGGCTATCGACTTGAATGCTCGTTGGGTCAGGACATGGAACCTTGAAATTCTTCGTGCTGCTGGTATCATTACTCGACTTGCTTTTGCCAACGAGATGAGCGACCTGAGTAGCCGAATCAAACAGGTTATGGCAAAAGAGACCAAATTCTCTCCCGCAGTCATCGCCAAGTTCATGCCAGAAGCTCTTCACATTCACAAGACCTTCACATTTGAGGACTCAACTCCCAGCGGTCAAGTTGGTCAGATTATTGAGGAAGCTTTTTGGATGTGCTTTAAGAAGGCCTCGATCGAGACCTACTCAACACGAGGCGTGTTGCAAACAGTCGATGTGCGCATTGCTTCGGATGAGATGAGTAAATTCGTCAACAGCATCCCTGTTGTACCAGAGGAGATGAAGGGTGTTCCATTTGTGAAAAAGCTCATAGATTTCGGCCTCATTTCACACATCACGGTCACAGATGTGAAGAAGGAGCTGGAGACAAAGGCTATGAACAAAGTTCAATTGATGAACTTTATCAGTTGGGCAGGCAAGAAGAGCTTGAGTGGTGAGCTCGATCCTGGCAGTCGATCTGCTTTGCTAGAAGTCGCTGTTGGTACAATGAGTGATGATGGGGAACAAGGCGAGATCATTGCCCTCGGTAGTATTCGGAATCACCTCATCGCGAACAGGATTCCTGCCAACTTGCCCCTTCCTCCTACAACAATCCCTCATGCGCTTACTGCCAACTCTCAGCAGGCTGAATTGCGTGCTTTAGGATGGGAGCCGCTAGAAATTCTTCCATGGTTGAGATTCCTTCTGGACACAAATTCTTCTAGACCCGAGGAACAGAACTTGACTCAATCATCCAAGTTTGCCATTCAGATTTTGACTGTACTTGCGAAGAACTTTGAAAACTCGAGCTCGAACGCAAGAACCACCATTGTTTCTCTTCTTCAAGCAAACACAGTTGTACCTACGAAGCAGGGTATGAGAAAGCCTACTGAGTCCTTCTTCCCGATTGTCAAGCTTTTCGACGATCTTCCGGTCATTCAAGGTTGCGAGAAGATCAAGGAGAAATTTCTGGTCACTATTGGCGTCCGCAAAACTGTAGATCTCGAGACCATCTTTACCAGGTTGTTGAACACCTCTGGCGAAGGTCATCAGAAATGGAGTCACATGGAACTCATCAAATATTTAGCATCTGTCCGTGAGGATATTCCAGGTGAAGATCTGAGCAAGCTAAAGCAGACACGCTTTTGCCCAGCCGAAGCTGGTCCAAAGGGCATGGAGTCCACCAAGGGAACGACAACGCTTTACAAGATTTCGGAGCTATTCGAGCCTAAGGACTCTTTGCGTGCATTGCGATTACCTATCCTCCAGTGGCCAGGGCCTCCTGGTAGCTACCGACCTGGAAGCCCAGAAGCTCGATTCGTAAATTCTCTAGGACTACGGCCTTACCCATCTGTCCCTGAACTCGTTGAGCTAATGTCTGGCAACGATGAAAGTCTTCGAGTTTCATCTATGACATATTTCCTCGCCAACCACCAGATCAACGGGTACGGGTCTTTCCAGCTCGGTGGCAGTCCTAAGGCAATCATGCCTCTTCAGGGTAGCACCCGTCTTGTACCGCCTTCACAGTGCTTTTACAATCCACGGGCGTCTATTCTTGGGTTTAACATTTTGAGGAGAGATCTACACGACCATGCTATTGTAAGTCTAATCTAAAACTTGACAGGCTCAGCTAATATCTATAGAAATTCGGTGTTGCACGAGATCCGCCAATGGTGGACTGTGTGAACCGTCTCTTGGCATCGCGCCCTCAAGATCATCAGAATGCTGTGGCACTTTTCAGCTATTTTGCCTCTCGTATCACAGAACTGGGCGAGAATACCCTGGTCAAACTGCGTAACGCCTCGATAGTTCCTATCACAAGGACTACTCGATCGTCTGAGAAATCAACTTCTTCCATGACTCACGTCAGTCCTTCACGGGTGTACCTTGGGGCTTCGAGTACATATGGAGACATCTTCGATTTTGTCGACTTTGGTCCTGAGGCGAATGCATTCTTGTTCCAATGTGGTGCCAAAAGTGAGCCCACCAAGTTGGAGGTGGCACAAATGGCATGCAGTGAGCCAGCCCGTCTCCTCGGTGTTTTACAGAGTTCGGAGAAGTACCTGGATCTCCTTAAATCCTTAGCAGAAGCATCCTCAACACTCCACCGAGACAAAGAATTGTGGAGGAAAATGCGTACAGCGCCCTTCCTTCTTGCTTACAAAGAACTCGCGCCCCCTAAGGGGAAGTCAGACGACTTGGAGGAAGATGATGAACCTATTCGACAATACCAGCTTGCCTCTGCTGGTCAAATAGTGATCCTGGATGATATCATCAGCTACAGATTGTTCAAGGATCGCCTTATTTGTGCGCCGGAAGAAGATGCGCTTGAAGAATTCTATCTAGCACTTGGTGCTCAGAAATTGAGCAGTATTGTTCAGGAGGAGGTCAGAATTGGGCCCCACAGTGATAAACAAAAGGCTGCACTCAGTCTCCGCAAGCATGTTGTTGAGAGATCGAAGATCTTTCTCTTTGAATACACAAACTACCGACGCGATGCTATTAAGCATGACGTCAAATGGCTGGACAAGAACCTTACGGTCCATATTGTTCGCTCAGTGGCTTTGAGAAGAACTCTCAAGGGTCAGTATCAGACTCACACGGAGAAGCGATCAGCAGCGAGTGAAAAGACCAGCAACGGCTGGGTTCTTTATGTTTCTGATGAGTCGAAGCCCGACATGTACCAGATCGGTCAAGCCATCTGCCAAATGCTGCTAAACCGCCCGAATCAGCAGGCTTACCTATTCTTTGAGCCATTCCTCACGCTTGATCTTTACGGTTTGAGAAATCGCGGTTACAATGTCGATCGTATCCTTCGGGCCAAGGCTGCCGAGGCCAGAATTGCTGAGGAAGAGAGACGAAAGGCACTGGAAGAGGAGCAGCGTCAGATCAAGGAGAGAGAAGAGCAATGGGGGGCTGAGGCAAAGGCGGCCGAGGCTGCACGCGAAGCTACCAGGATCCCAGAGCCTCTTGGTCCCACAATGCCAGGTTCCTGGGACTCACCCGAGGAAACAAAGCGCTCTCCTGAACAACAGGCTAGAAAGAGCAGGGGATTGTTCGCAAACATCGGTCGTCGACTTGGATTTGAGTCTGACCAGCATGAAGACGAGTCTCACAAAGAGTTGGACAAGTTTTTGGATAGACCTAAGGAAATTGAGGCACCTGGCGGAAACTCTTCCAACAGCGGCAAGAAGCCACAACAGGATGAGGGCAGAGTCACAAGCCCTGCACTTGTGCAGCAGAATTTGCTCAATGCCATCAAATCGACTCGGGCTTACGGGTCTGATAGTGTCTTTTCGGAGCCCAAGGTCAACGAGGTCAAGGAACAAGCCACTTACTGTGATAAGACGCCAGCAAATAACATCACTTTCATTGCAGAAACTTCAAATGGTATGAAGATATTCTTCGCCAAGGATATCAAAGACCCAGGGAGTTTCTTGTCGAAACATTTGAACAATCTTAATGTCTTCTCCAGTATGTTGATTGAGGTGGGCAACACCTACTCTATGTCACCCAAAGTCCTGCACATCTTTTACGACGAGGCTGGCGGCACTATTGCTTTCAACACTGGAGGCAGTATCTTCTGTAACTTCAGGTTCTTCCTGCAGTTGCACGCCGCGCAAATTGCAGGAGGAAGCGGGCAAGCCAAGGCAGAGGCTGCTACCTGGTGGTGGGTGGTTCTGGCACACGAACTTGCACACAATCTCGTGTCGCTTCACAATGCTGATCACAGCTACTATACGTAAGTTTACCCCATGTCGTCCAATAATTTCATACTAACGATGCTAGTGAATCTTTTATTCAGCAGTATTTCCCCAAAATCGTGGCCAGAGCGGTCCAATGGACTGCAAATGCTGGGTCTCGCAGCGAAACACCCACGATTGCACCACCTCCGTCTGGTGCACCACCGCCTTACCCGGGTCAATTGGGACGAAGCTTGCTAGACTGATGATTGTTTTATCATGGCATAGCGGGGAGTTTTGAGACGTTTGGCTTCTTTGGATATCACCTCTCTGGTTGTTCTGATGGTTATGGCCGTAATTAAGACACTAGACTTTATGTAGACTCTAGATTCTTCCAGTATTATATACAGGGTCTGGTACACACCCCTCATGTTTTCTGTCTCACAATATCGGTGCAACTTACGGAATATTGGCGATAAGATGACTAGTTGCCTCTTAGTCTACGAGTGCGATTCAAAGACTAAGCTCTGTGGACACGTTCTGCTTACGTTGATACTGACAGCCTACATAGTAGCCAAAAGAAATTTAACAATAATCTGCCACGAGATTTTTCTATCATTTATAAATAGCGAAAAACCCATTCAACACCTAGATACATAAGACATATGTCAGGTACAGGGTAGTTGTCTGATGAGGTCTCACGTGATCTTAATCGTGGCCAATCAATTCGACTCCAATTACATGAGCTTGGGATGGATCTTGAAGATCACGACCTCACCTTTCGGCAACGAACGCTCCCACTCTCATTCCGAGCGAACCTCTCCTCCACGAACCCTCTCCACTCTCCACTCTCGAGTACTCGACGGTCAATTGCCCATCATGGTCCACCGCATCGCCTTCTGGAGCCTTTTCGGTACGTCACATGCCTGAGCCAATTCGGCCGCCCATAGCACCTGAGCATACGACATAAGCAATTGGAGACGAGACACATGCGACGGATAGAGAGAATTGGATACTAACAGTAGAAAAAAGGCCTTGGCGCTCGATTCTGGCAAATGGGCATCGAGATGCGCCCATTCTTCAACAAGTCCTCCCTCTGGGTGTACCCCGTATATGCGGCCGGCGGCGCCAGCTTCGGATACTGGCTGCAGGGCGTGGACGACAGCCAAACCTCTACTCTACAAGAACGAAAGGCTCTGCTGCTCGAGAAGCGAGCGCGCAAGGCGGAGCGGGATGCTAAGGCTGAGGCTTAGAGGGGAATGAACAGGAACGGAAACTTAAGATATCGGGAAATGAAGACCTCTTCGGCTTGTGACAAGAAGATTGGAGAGGCAATATTATTGTACATTGTGATATTGGGAGATTGAGCGTCGAAATGGGACGTTTGATTCGAATGTAATACGCCAAAGCTCTGAAAGCTGTGATGATATGATGTGCAGAACACCAAACGCCTATTGCTTCACGGAACTCGATCTTAATCACCAGATCGAACTCATGTCATGTTATACCACACGCAATGAATTAAAAACTTATTGTCATTGCCTCATAGAGCTACTTCTAATCCCAGCATCAACCCAAGACCGAGTTATCAAGAATGACAATTCAAGACGCCGCGTCATCTATCACCCCTGATAAACTTTTCCACACTCCTTTGACCGAGTCCAAGCCTGATTACAACTCCTCTAACTTTCTAAGAATCGCAGGCACAGATGTGGCAGAGGAATTGCCCAGCTCCGTCACAACCACTGAAATATACGTATCGCGGGTAGTGTCAAAGAGCAAGCGGAAGCCGACATCGGTGGATCGCTCAGGGTCGATTTCATTGTATGTGAGAGAGTCGATGGACACACGCTCTGTGAAATTGACCGTCTCGCAGAGTGCCACAACGCGGACGTTCATATCAGAAGCTGCCGTGGCGATATCGCATGAGCCAGCGCGAGCGTACATAGCACCGTTGCTAAAGATGGCTTCGGCTGCGAGGAAAACTTTAGTTGCCTCATAGAGATGTGTTTGCAGAGCACCAAGATCGGAAGCATAGGTGACTTGGATGCCAGCGGCGGAGAGCCTTTTGGCGTGATCGATGCCGACGCGCTCATAAGGATCATCGACGAGAATCACGCGGAAGTCAATTTTATTCTTGCGAGCCTGGAGAAGAGTGCGCTCGACGAGGTGGTGATGAGCGTAGGTGAGTACAACATCGCCATGCCAAATCATGTTGGCAGCAGTCTCGACAATCACGTAGTCTGCGAGAGTGATACGCTCACGAATGTAGTTGTCAATGGACTCCTTGAGGAGCTTCTTCACGTCGTTGTCGTGAAGATCGACATCCACTTTACTGATCTGGAGCTTCAGCCACCGGATGGCGTTGCCCATTGAGAAGCACATGGGGCGGCATGCTGTAAGGTACTCGATCTGGGGGTTGAGAACGTGAGGCGTGAAATGGCGGGAGAAAGTGAAGCCGGGAGGAGTTGTGTAAGAGTCGATGACCTGGGGCTGTTAGATCAATAGCATATCATAGGGGCAGAATTTCTTACCTTTTGGAAAGCATACAGCGTCGCCTCGAGTCGTGTGATACTATCACTGATAACGAATGCGCTCATGTGCTCGCCGAGAACCAAGACCGCAGGATGGACGTCCTTGTCGGCATTTGTCATTTCTATCCGCCTAGCCATGGAGAGGTGGCTAAAGCAGTCTGGTATCGAAGGCTTGTCGTCCTTAACTACAGCCGTCGCTGCCGCTGGTCGAATGGGGAGTTTTGCACCGCCATGTTGCTGGTGCTGATGTTGTCCGTCCTGCTTAGGCTTTGCTTTGCCTCCCTTCCCATCACCGGATGCCTGTTGACCGCCTTGCGATGGGCCCTGTGAAGCCTGGGTCGCCTTAGCTTGTGCTCTTCTGGCAGCCTTTTCCTCCTTGGCCTTCTTCTTCAATTCAGCGCCGGATAGCTTCTTCTCGCCAGCGGGCGCTGCTTGTTGCTGCTCTTTGGGCTTCTGAGGCTGGGCCTGCTCCTTCTTTTCCGTCTTCACATCGTTGTTCTCTGTGGCCTGCGGTGCAGGGGCCGAGCCCTCGGCTTCCGTGGACATTGGAACCGGTTCGAGCGATCGTTTGTGATGATATCGAGAATGTGGTTATCAGAAGGCGGGGCACTCTCAGACTTTCAGAGATCAAGACCAGAGTGTGCGCTGTGGTAGAACTTGCGTAAAAGATTCGGTATGAGATACCTTATGCGATACTCGTGTGATTCACTGGAAAATACTCGTTATTTTTGTAGAAAATGGTACAGTAAAAGATACCGTTTGTAGCGAGACACACTCGAATGGAGGCTTTGAGTCATTCGAAAATAATGATTTGGACCGGCATTTGGATGGAGAAACCCAATCAGTGATCGAATGCCCCGCGCTAGCCAAACCTCAAGAGACGTGGGTGTGGCAGTTGGAAGTCCAGCAGAGCCTCTAGATTACTACGTCGAATGTCACTCACTACCAGGTAGGTACAGGATGGTCGCAGAACGCGATAAGTTTATGATAGAATGAAGCTATTATTTGATATCCTTGTGTGTTCGTCGGTTCCATGTCGTTTCTTTCGCGAACAACCAGATCTATTCAAGGTCGCACGCGCAACAGGATTAACATGGCGTCGCATTTCGACATCACGATGCACTTAAGGAAACTGTTTAAGCAGTAAACGGTGCAATACCGCGTTACAAGAGCTCCCAGAAGAAATGCTCAGTTTGGCGTGGATATTTGGTTGGCATGAAGGCATCGTCACATCTACCTTGGGCAGGTCAAATTCGCAGTTGATGCGATATCAGGTTGAGCTTCAATACTTTCGAGGCAATCATTTAGTCACGTATGAGCTTCCTTCTTCACGGCAGTCCATCAAGGACTGGTCGCAATGAAAGAAAATGAAAGTTCCAAAAATTCCCTTGCCAGGCGAACCCAACAAGGAGCGGTCAGTGTATAGTTTTCAACTAGCAAAATTCCTCTCTCAGCTTATCGCTTCACGGAGAAGGAAAACGCCCATGCACTTGGATGGAGAGGAAAGGAAAAAAGAAGACTGAAAGGGTGGGAGGAAGTCGTGATTTTATAGCTGGGGAGAGATCACTCGCGCACGGACCATTTTAACATATCACCTAAGGCATCAAGGCCAATCCGAGCGTGAATCACAGGAAGGTGGAGCTCTAATTTCCAGGCACCAGCGGAAGGTTCCACTGTTGGCAGGCAGGCAGTGGCAGGCACAGAGGCAGCAAGCAGCTTAATTTCCAGCCCAGCAGGCATAGGCAGGCACGCGACACCATCAATTGGCTGTAGCTAGAGTTTGGTATTATTTCTCGAAGCATATCCGATAACTACTTCAGCATAACTTTCGTTTTTTTACCATACCTTGGCTGTAGTTGTTATGGTTTGTTCATGTGAACATTCGGTTTTGTTGCCTTGAGTTATCTGGACTTCCTTCAGCTTCGCGTTTGCCCGTGGCGATGAATTTGGATATCAAAATGATACAGGGCAAATTTTAGTGCTCCAGGAAGACCTACAATCAAGAAAGCATTCCTTTTATGAACAAAGCTTCTTTCTAGATGTCCTATCTACGAGATAACTAAGGGAGCCATAAAACTTAGGCCCTGAACCATGAATGGTCAAATAATTTAAGTTAATTTCGCATCCTCTTCTCAAGTCTGACGCTTCCTTGCTTCTAGCGGTTTGTATAAGAGCACTATGGACTCACTTGGTACTGGCTGCTGATTAATGGATCTTTTGACTTCCTACAAGTTCCCTTGCCTTCAAAGACTCTCCAGGTCCATAATAAGGAATTCCTGCATTTAGGTTTTGAGAGTATGTACTCTGTTGGTGGTTGATTTTCCCCATGGCATCCATACCAAATACTCATATAACTCACTACTGCCAAGTAAGCTAACCTCAGTCATCCTCTCACTTCAATAGCCAAGATAATGGGATTTTCATATGAGCTGTCGATTCTTCAAACATCTTACTATGTCATTCCTTCAATATATGGAAACTTGAGGAGAAATGAAATAATAAAAGAACTGGTCATAAATGAGTCAATGGAGTCTTTTGAATCCTTCCAGCTACTGATCGCTGCGATACCGCACTAGGGAGCTTACAGTTCTATATCAACCCCCCGCAAAAATTCCCATCAACTAGGTACCTAGGTACGGATACAGCATCAACAATACAATCCTCAGTCGCCAAGATGATGAAGAAATTTGCTCGTGCCTACTCTTCGGCGTCAGCCACTCTTGGCTCAAATCCTGTTCCCCCTTCAAAGATTCAATACATTCCTACTTCGGGAAAATACCCCAAAGGCTTTATCGCTTCAGGTGTTTTGGCTGGCGTCAAGCCTGGCAATACCAGCAAACCCGACATCGCCCTCGTCACTTCTGATCGTCCCTGCGCTGCTGCTGGTGTCTTCACAAAGAACAAGTTCCAGGCTGCTCCTGTGACCTATAGCAGGAAGCTTTTGCAGCAGAAGAAGAACGCGGGCCTGCGAAGTGTGGTCGTCAATTCTGGTAATGCGAATGCTGTCACCGGCACCGGAGGTCTTGAAGATGCTACCAGTATGGCCCGCACGACAGATCAGAGGGTTGGTGATGAGGACTCTACTATTGTGATGAGCACTGGAGTCATTGGTCAAAGGTTCGTTTCTTCGATTGGCTGAATTTGATGTTTCAATGGCTCACAATTAATCCAGGCTGCCAATTCAGAAGATTCTCGACAAGATCCCTACAGCTGTTAGCAAGGCTGGTGGTTCTCACGAGAACTGGCTTGAATGTGCAAAGGCTATCTGCACCACAGATACTTTCCCTAAGCTCATATCTCGATCCTTTGAGCTTCCTTCTTCGCCAGGTGTTGAGTATCGCATTGCTGGTATGACAAAGGGTGCAGGCATGATTGCCCCCAACATGGCGACTCTTCTTACCATCCTGGCTACCGATGCTCCTATCTCCCCTGCGGTCATGCCTAATGTTCTTCGACATGCGGTGGACCGATCATTTAACTCCATCACCATCGATGGTGACACTTCCACCAATGATACTGTTGCTCTTCTTGCTAACGGTGCCGCTGGCGGAAAGGAGGTCACTTCTGAGCAGTCTCCAGACTACCAAGCCTTCCAGGAGCTCCTCACCGAGTTCTCTATTGACTTGGCTAAGTATGTAGTCCGAGACGGTGAGGGAGCTACCAAGTTCGTTACTATCCGTGTTGTCGACAGTGCTTCTGAGGGGGCAGCCCGTGAGATTGGTCGATCCATCGCCAAATCCCCCCTCGTCAAGACTGCTCTGTACGGAAAGGATGCCAACTGGGGCCGTGTCCTTTGCGCCACCGGATATGCTCTTATTTCTCCTCCCGGTCAACCTGTGAATGACGTTCCTGAGATCACTCCCGAGCGCACCAATGTCTCCTTCGTCCCTACCGATGGCTCAGCTGAGCTGAAGCTGCTCGTGGACGGCGAGCCCGAGCAGGTCGACGAGAAGAGAGCATCGGAGATTCTCGCCATGGAAGATCTTGAGATCGTTGTCAGGTTAGGTACAGGCGACAAGTCTGCTGTGCACTATACCTGCGACTTCAGCCATGACTATGTCACTATCAATGGTGACTACCGAACTTGAGGGTTGCCCAGAAGCAGCTGACGATTTTACCAAGAATATAGCCTGGATTACATGTCTACATGAGCCGACCTGTGAATTTTGATAGCATCTTCACTATATCTTGTATGAATGCGTAATGAATGCGGTATTCTGGGCCTTGAGGAGACATGCTACGCAACGGATTGTAAATATTTCCGGAAACCTGCTACGTGACATGGATTATATATTCACTTATACTTCACAATATGATTCCTGTATCCCTATCAATCGCGGACCTAGTTGCAAACAAAACCAAGTATTTATCCGGAACTCCTAAGACTATTCCCTTACGCACTCAGAGTACCCTTGGTGCTAGGCACCTCACCCTCTTTACCAGGTATCCTTGTGGTAGCAGCCTTGATAGCAACAGCAAGAGCCTTGAAAGCACTCTCGGCTCGATGGTGGTCGTTGTCACCGTGTAGACAGTGGACATGCAGCGTAACACGAGCACCCTGGGCAAAGCTCTGAAGACAATGAGGGACCATCTCGGTGCTGAGCTGGCCAAGCCACTCTCGCTTCAGACCAAGGTCAACAACACTATAGGGGCGGTTGGAAAGATCGATGACCGCGCGAGAGAGGGCCTCGTCAAGGGGAGCGTAGGCGTAGCCGAAACGGGCGAGACCAGCGGGAGTGCCGAGAGCTTGGGCGAAGGCATAACCAAGGGCGATGCAGACATCTTCGGCGGTGTGGTGGTCATCAACTAGAAATATCAAGTCAGTCATTTAACATCCCTCGGTGGCGGTGCAAGGGCAACGAACTGTGAAGATCACCCTTGCAGTTGAGAGCAAGACTCCATCCAGCATGCTTAGCTAGAGCATGAAGCATGTGGTCGAGGAAACCAATTCCTGTGTTGACAGCGATCTTCTGCGACTTGCTAGCCTGAGAAGCATGGCTATTCCCATCATTGAGAAGACGGGAGTCAGTGTCCGGAGGGAAATCGCCGCCGTCAAGGTTAAGAGCAAGCTGAATCTTGGTCTCGTTGGTATCGCGGGCGAGAGCAGCCCATCGAGTAGGTTGAGAAGAAGCCATTCCTGCGAGTAGATTGGTATAGTTGTCCAATTGAATGTTTCTTGGGTAGTTGTAGACTTTTCAAAACTTGACTGCATGACAGGCTCCTGTATCGGCGAGTGCCAAATTGATGGCTTATGATACGCTACAAATTCAACCCCGCCAACTTTTTTATCGCCTCTCACAGAGGCAATGGTCGCTATAAGCTACCCCGCTGTTGCTGGAGGCACGCCCGCTGTGGCTTCTTAGAACTCCCTTCACACGCTAGGCTCTGGTGGAGGCGCAAACAACGGCCGGGCGGGCTTGCGGTGAGATTAGATCCAGGTCATTGTTGACTTTTGGTGGGATCCATGTTGATTGACGTTATTCCAAACAAACCACCTCAAGACCAACCCTATATCGCAACACGCCGAGCCACACATAAACCGAATACCTGACGACTGGGCCCAGCACTCAATGAACTGCGAATAGATTAGGAATGGAGAATTTTTTGAGGGAATGGAGGCAAGATGCCCTCAACAAGGCGCAATATGAATCGGCCATATTTATCGGCGACAAGCTACTTGCACTGACCAGTTCGTGATATACTGATATAAACAAATCTCTTTTCCATTGTCTAACATCATATCTCGATAGATGACGATCAAGATGCCTTCTGGCTCGCCCAAGTCCACTTCGCGACAGGAAACTACACACGCGCCCAAGCATTTCTCTCCAGCCAAGACCTCATCGCCAGAAACCCATCATGTCGCTATCTCGCCGGTCACTGCCTTATAAAACAGTCTCGCTTCGACGAAGCTCTTTCGATTCTCGGCGACCGTAACCCAACGCATCTTATAGCAAATGGCGCGAGTAACAAGCGCAAGACTCAGCCACGCCATGGACGACGTCGCGATCCAGCTGCTGAGGAGGAGGCTGCCAATAGGAGATATGAAGCTGCTATGTGTTTTCTGCGTGGCATCTGCTACGCTAAACAGAATGCTTTTGATCGCGCAAAGGAGTGTTACAAAGACGCTGTGCGAATCGACGTCCAGTGCTTTGAGGCGTTCCAGCAGCTTATGAACAATTCGTTATTGTCGCCTGACGAAGAGTGGCAGTTCCTTGAGAGCTTGGACTTTGATTCCATTCATGTCTCTGGAGATGTGTCCTCTTCTCAGCAGGCTGCCGACTTTACAAAGATGCTCTACACAACGCGACTGTCCAAATACCGTAATCCTGCAGCCTTTGAGACAGCATACGACTCTCTCTCGACACATTACCACCTTGCATCAAATCCAGACCTACAACTTGCTCGTGCGGATCTTCTCTATACGCAATGTCGGTACCGGGACGCTCTGAATATCACAAATGGGATCCTACAGGAAGACAAGTACAACTTCAGCGTGTACCCGGTCCATCTGGCCTGTTTGTTTGAGCTGAAAGAGAAGAATCTCCTTTTCTTGATTGCCCACGACCTGGCTGATAGTCACCCTGAAGAACCATGTTCGTGGCTCGCAGTTGGTATTTACTACTTTTCGATTGGCAAAATACCCGAGGCACGACGATATTTCAGCAAAGCGAGTATGATGGACGCACATTTTGGACCGGCATGGATTGGATTCGCACACACTTTTGCGGCCGAGGGCGAACACGACCAAGCAATTTCGGCCTACTCAACAGCAGCGAGATTGTTTATGGGAACACATTTGCCGCAAGTGTTTTTGGGCATGCAGAACCACGCTCTCAACAACATGACG
Organism: Fusarium mundagurra; assembly: GCA_013396205.1. Taxonomy (NCBI): domain Eukaryota; kingdom Fungi; phylum Ascomycota; class Sordariomycetes; order Hypocreales; family Nectriaceae; genus Fusarium; species Fusarium mundagurra. Next base: position 104,907 of record JAAOAN010000188.1, read on the forward strand.
CTTGCGGAGGAGTTTTTGAAAACAGCCTATGGCCTTTGCAAAACGGACCCTTTACTCTTGAATGAAATGGGTATCGTGAAATATCACCAAGACAAACCCAAGGAGGCAGCACAGTACTTTACAGCAGCGCTTAAGATCGCTGATGATATGGATAGCGACCCTTCGGCTTGGTTGGCTGCGAGAACAAATCTTGGACACGCTTTCAGACGGCTGAGGCACTTTAATCGAGCGCTCGCCGAGTTTGACGAGGTGCTAAGACAGGGAGGCAAGGATGCGGCCATTTTCAGCGCGAAAGGGCTGATTCTGATGGAACAAAGTAAGCCTGAGGAGGCAGTGGTCGTTCTCCATGAAGCGCTTGCGATAAATCCTCAGGATAGTATCGCAACAGAGTTATTGAACAAAGCGCTAGAAGAGACGGCATTGATTGATGGCGCGGCAGAGTCTGAAGCTGAGGATCTCTTGGACTTTGAGCGCACGTTAGGACAACGGAAGCATGATGCAGCCGCCAAGGTCAACGGGGGTCGAAAAACACCAGGGAGACCGGAGAAGGGTAAGGGGAGATTGAGACGAACAAGACGAATGACGGTTTTGGAGGATGAGGACGGTTCGCCTGAGAAGGAGGGTAGTATGATGGAGATGAGCGATGATGAATAAGGATACCAGAGAGTAGACTCAGAAGGCATAGCAAGCATAGCATTGGGATGGGGAGATTATCATATGATTGGGATAGGTCTAGGCGTTGGTGGTATGATATGCATTGGGGAACACGACATGGTTTTGAGTTAGTGAGTGTATGATCATACCTACTCTGTCTCCTCCGTATGAGAAGCGGTCATGTTTGATATTCTGTAACTATGTGATACCACTAATCAATTAGCACTGAATTATTATCTCGCACTCGGATCTCGCATAATATCCGTAAAATAAGCTCCCTGGTGGAGTAACCGGCACGTTAATCCATCCGGGCCGTCGCATCGGGGAACCAATAATGGGGTGCTTATTCAATCGAATCCCTGAAGCAATCACGGTCAATGGAAAAGACGGAGCTGAAAGAAGAGCGAGTGCTTTTGGCGTCTGAAAGTGGATGTGGCTTGATGATATGACGCGGCGTAGAATGCATATAAGAACAAAGCATTAGACGTCAGCTCATTCTCTTCACTCTTTATTTACTGAATTAGTATTTTAAGTAAAAACAACAAACAAAATGTCACGATTCTTTCCTCATACTCCTTATGCAGAGGATCAACCTCTTGCACGAACAATACTCACAACACACGTTGTCGTGCGAGCGATAACATTAAGCTCAATCATCGCAACGGGCATAACAACAACACGCCACTTGGTCCCCTTTCTACGCCCAAAAACCACAACCTTGACATTCTTCCCACGCCTCATCCGCTCTGCATCAACAGGCGCAGTCGCAGCGGTTGGTGTAGGAGCTTTCATGACCATCAACCGTATGCGTGGAAGAGAAGAAGTCGAGTGGCAGGATCGAAGTTGGAGATTACTCGAGAACCAAGGTCAGCTTGAGACTGATGACTGGACTGCTATAGGCGCTGGAGCCGGGACTTTGATAGGGGCCAATGCTCTAAAGGGTTGGAGAGGTGCAGTTGGAGGACTAGGATTGGGGAGTATGGGGGGAGCTTTGGCATGGATGGCTTGGAGATTTGGTGTGAATGGGGGCAAGTTTCCCAAGAAGGAGGAGGATTTGTAACTTGTATTGTCTTTGTATACCCCATGTTTATCTAGTATCTATCTCTACAACTTTGCTTTAACTTGTTCGATCTCTTCAATCTTTTGGAACTGATAGAAAAAGTCCAGACTCTGAGGGTTCAACAACGTCCCGCTTGGCTTGATATTACTGCCCGAGATGATCTGCTTGACTGGAAGTTCGACCTTTTTACCATTCACAGTTGTCTAAATATCGTTAGTTTAACATATAGCGTCAGTTGTGAGGGTAGTTACTTACCGGAATATCGGGCACCTCAAAGATATACTTGGGCACATGCCTCTTCGTCAACTCCCTGGCAATCCTTTCTCGAATTTTACTGGCTAGTTCAGCGTTGAACTTGATTCCTGGTTTCATCAACAGGAACAAAACAACACTCTCATCATGGTCTTGGGGCCGACGCTGGCCTACGCAGAGACTCTCTGCAACCTCTTTTGCAAAGCTTCCCTCAAGCACCGCGTAGATGTCCGCACTTCCAAATCGAATTCCACTTGGATTTAAAACTCCATCTGAGCGGCCGAGAATATGAATATGGCCTGTCTGTGGGTGAACTGCTGCAAAGTCGCCTTGTGACCACACATTAGGGAACCGATCAAAGTATGCTGAGGTATACTTCTCTCCTGGAGCGGGAGTTGTATCGTTCCAGAGATAGAGAGGGACATTGGGGAATGCTGCAGTTCCTACCAAGTCACCTGGTTCACCATCAGGAACCGGTGAGATCGGTTTGTCGAGGTCTGGAGAAGATGGATAAATTGCCATTGGTGTTCCAATAACTCGTCCTGGACATCCCCCGGCGTAGATAGGAGATAGAGGATTCTCCATGACAAAGCAGGCAGCCTTGGTAACGTCAGAAATAGCAAAAAGAGACTGAATAGGAGACTCACAATATCGGTACCGCCTGAAAAGTTAGCCAACTTGATATTCGTTGGAAACGCTCCATCGTAGAACCAGTCAAAGACCTGCTCCTTCAACACCATCCCCGTGCTCTGAACAGCCGTCAGACTACTCAGGTCTGCCTCTTTCTGAGGAACTATTCCTTCTTTCATAAGCTCACCCAACCATCTTGGACTAATTCCTAAATTTGTAACACGCTGCTCCTCCACGATCCGTAACAGAACAGAACGGTCTGGCATAAAAGGCGAACCATCATAAAACACAGTTCGTCCGCCAAAAGCAAGTCGAGTAACGCTAGCAAGATACATGATCCAGCCTGTAGTAGTATACTGAAGGGCAACATCCTTGGGGGTGATTTCGCGATGAAGAATAGCCTCTTTGGCCACTGAAACGAGAATCGGACCGACGCCGTGAACGATGGCTTTTGGTGTTCCTGTTGTTCCAGAGGAATAGTAGACTACCATTGGGTCTTGAAAGCCAACTCTTTCGATAGGTGGTGGAGTTGAGGGTGCGGAGGATAAGAAAGACTCGAGACGTTGTGTCTTGGGGATTTGAGAAGTATCGCGAGGAGAGTCGAAACGTTGAACGATGATCGCACCTTGGAAAGAAGGGCATTCTTTCATTCCTTCGACAACTCCCTTGATCTTATCACGAAGATCGATGACTTTGCCATTATAAAGAGCTCCATCGTCGAAGAAGACAAACTGTTCAGGTCAGCATTGCTATAACCTTGGTGATATCACAGAGCTCACCTTGGGGTCAATCTGAACAGTCCTCTGTAACAGCCCTCCAACGCCCATATCAGTCGAGCTACTGCTAAATAGCCCCCCAAGCCAAGTCGTAGCCAGAAACACAACAAGTGTCTCGACAGCATGGGCACCAACCATGACGACTCTATCTCCCTTCTTAACACCTCTCTGCTTCAATACACTCGCCAGCTTTCCCACTCTTCTCCTCAACTCTCCCCAAGTAACGTTCTTCACAGAGGAATTACCCTCTCTGACTTCTGTGATGGCGATAGTATCGTCTTCTTTGTGAAGCGTTGAGCGCTCGCCTGGTGCACCGCCTATAGCACCTGTCCAGAGGAGATTCTCGGCGTAGTTGATGCGAATACCAGGGAACCAAGTGGGAAGCTTTGTGATTGGGATTGATTCGTCTACGACGTATGAGTAGGAACCCTCGTGGATCCAGTTTTGAGAGGCCCAGAGTTGAGCGTAGAAGTCGCTGCGCTTAGAGACGGACCATTCATATAAGTCGTTGAATGTCTAAGGCGTGTTAGTTACAGTTGACATGGTTCTTTCACATATAAATCCACACCATACCTTGAGATTAAGTCCATGTAATTTGTTTGCCTCTTGCATAAATGCCCACATCGCCGTGCTCTTGGGATTGGGGTGTTCCCAGACCTTTCGAGGTGTCTTTGATAGATCCATTATAATATGTATTTGTCTTGTAAACGTTTCTTCTCAGAATCAGCTTAAATTTTAGACGAAGACCAAGGATTGAACTACGGTGACTACAAAAGACTGCAATAAATACTACTCTAGGATAAATGTCCGAGGTAACTTGTCCGACGCGGCAACGCCTCGCCATGCTCTATCGTGCGGGGTTCCGTCCCGACATACATATTCGTCCTTTCAGCTACGGCCTAACTTGGATTGAGATAGGTTGTGAAACTTTGTCGATCTCGTCTATACCTGCATGACAATGTAAGCTAATAAGGTCCTGTTCCGAGCCGAGGCTTGTGGGGAATCCTGTCACTCTATCACCATCTTTGGTTGGCTGGTGTTGAAGTTCAACATCCCTATTGTGCATTCTCACCATCATGCCAGTGAACAGTTGCATAATTAAAGTACAGTAGAATTTACAAACTCTCCGCTGCTAAAAGCTTATAGCAAGATAAAAACTGCTATTGAATGCCAGGATATTACATTTTCACCATTTCGGGATCATATCTGCCCTCCCTATACCATCATACAAGATACGCGCTCTCTCAAAAATCCCCCAACGCCATGCTTAAAGTCCCAAGACCATGCCAGCCATCTGCGCATCCATCTATTCTCATTTTTCTCCAAGTATAAATATTCACCTGCTCCTTACAGGTATGGCATCCACAGCGCATCGCACTGTGCCAGGTTCATAGGATTGACTGCCTTTGCGATGGCGTCAATCACCGTCTGGTTCGCAGGCAGGTTGCCAACAGGGCTGTGCGCCAGGCTGAGTGCCCGCTTGACAATCGATTCACTGTTGACCTGCACGGAATCTCGAAGTTGGCCCTCTGTAATTACTCCGTTCCTGTGGCTGCCAGTAAACCAGAACAGCATCTCATCACGCACAAGAAGCGTCAAGGCGTGCTCCAGTTCGTACTCAGGCTCCGTCAAGCATCGCGCGATGGCCATCAGTGAACATGCAAAGATGCCCTCAGTGGCAAGCGGTCCCATCAGAGTTTGAAGGTTAGGCGTGAGTCGGAATGGTACCGGTTCAGGGTTGTGGAAGAAGGGTTTGTTGGCGCTCATGTAAGACATCATTTCAGACCCCCAAACCTTACCCGTCGCCCTTGATATGTTGATCTTCTGTGGGTATCGGTTGTGCATGTACATAATGTACGTGATGAATGTCAACGCCGCAAGCTGGTACGAGAACTGGCGGCGGAATAGCCAGAACTCTGCAAACTGTGGGAACACCTTCTGGAAATACTCTATCGCCACTGTTGATGGCACCCACTTCTCCTGAATGGCGTTGAATACCTCCAACCGAGCTGTTGCTGCCTGCTCAGGCTTGTTCTGTTCATTGTTAGTAACAGCGAAACCATGTTCGTATCTTTGACAACTTACAGAGCTCTTGCTTTCGAGGGCTCCGCGAAGCTTCTCCATAGTGAACAGCACAGGGTCATCCTTTGACATGCCCATGTTTCGGCAATGATCCTCATATACTCCCTGTAGTGTAGTGTAGGATGTATCTTCCTGCACAAGTCTGATATGAGGTGCAAAGGGAACCATGATTGGTATCGTGAACTGCAAATCACGACGCCGACTCTCCTTCTTACGACCCAATGTTTGGTTAAGCGACCGGAAGAGCTGCAAAATGCGCTCCTCTCGTCGGCAGTGTCGCGCTGCAGGGTGCTGGATAGCCCATTTGTGAATACTTCCATCATGACCACGCATTTTAATACGGCGGTAAGATGCGCTGATAGATCGGACAAGATCGATGTTTGGAAGGAAACGATCGATGCGGATGAAGTCTTGATTTTTGTCCTTGTGCTGCAGGTATTGACCCGGAACCTCCACCTCATCGAATTTGCCATACCTAAATTCACTTAGGTGAGGAGAAAAGTTTTCAAGAAAAGCGCGAGGTATTCGGTGATCCAACTTTTCCTCAAACTTGTTCCGCCAGCGGCGCAGCTTGTAGATGTACTCGTACATTGTTGGCTTGACAGTAACGAAATCCGCTTCGAATGACTTCTTGATGTGACTAGGCAGGATTGTTTCAGCAAACCGAGTGATATTGGTTTCGGTCGCCGCCGGGAGCTTCACATTCTTGGCGAAAGATGGCGGTGTTCTACTAACGTAGGCCAGAGCATCGTTAAGAAGAGCAACAATTAGCCGGTATGCGTCTTCATCAGGGGGGCACTTGAAGTTCTTCTGGATCTGGTCTACCATAGTCTCCATTGAAAGGGCCAACAGAGGGAAAGCAGTCTTGAGGACTGACATGACTTCTTCGGTGTAATCCCACGGAGGCTTCTTCTGGGGCTGCCCTGGCTGTCCAGGTTGGGGGGTGGCCTTTTGTGCGGCCTTCGAAGGATCAGGTGTTTGCCCGTTGGTAGGCGCGGGAGTACCTGTGGCGTTGTTGCCGTTCGCTTCTCCCTCCGCCTTGACTGGGGTTCCATCAGCCGCATTTGCAGTGCCTGGCCGTGATGATGCTGTACCAGGTCTGGGGGGATCCTGCTTTGTCATGGATGGTGATGCGCTCGCCTTTCCATTGGATGCCACAGATTGTGCGCGTTGTCGTGCTGTTCTGTCTCGGGCTTCTTGGTTCTTCTTTATAACAAGAAGATCCTCTCGGTTGGTTCGAAGCTGGAAGTACAAAGCTTGGGGATAGGACTTTGCGATCTTCAGCAGCAGTTGGAAAACACGAGGAGCTTCCTTATGCCCAAGTCCCGTGATAAGTTGTTGGATGAAGGTAATCCAATACCACACGGGTGTTTCACCCTTGAAGTCATCAAAGCCCAACGCGATCGTGCCCTTGGCGTCATCCAAGCTGAGGAGCCATAGGATTCGTGCAAGAAGTTTGCGAGACTTAGCATTCTTGTAGCTTCCCGCAGCTTGCAAGTACGAGGTAAGTGCTTGTCTTGCCGCATTGAGGTCAGTAGGGTCTTCCTTGAACTTCCGGTCGTTGAAGTAGCCCCATTCTGCCCAAGCTTTGGCGGCACCGATGTCAAAGTATAACGCCGTGCCATAGGCCGAATCGGCCTCATCCTTTTGCTTGAGCTTCTCCAAAAACATTCCCTTGAGGGTGTAGAATTCGGCTTTCTGAGACGGGCTAAAGTAGTTGAGGTTCGTATTGTTGATAACATCCAAACCACTCGAGAGCTCGTCAGGGTTTTCATAGTGGCATTTGGCCTGTTCACGAAGCTTCAAGAAGGCTTCCTGAATCTCAATGTTAGGCAGCGTATAAATGCGGCTCAATTGATTAATGCAAACATCAGGAAGGTTATGCTTGCGAGCGACATGGGCGAACCTATTGATAATCCAGGCAGTCTCGTGGTAACCGCGATAAGCAAACGAGCTAGCACCACCGGCGTTTTGCTGTCCTTGTTGAGGAAGCAACTGCAGATACGTCTGGTTGATGAGGCTGAATATATGCTGTCTCCAGGTGACGAGATCTTGCCAAGCAGTGATATCATCCCACACATTCGGGAGTCGATCGCGCCAAGCACCTAGCAGTAACTTGAGTTCGCCAGATTTGACATCCAGGTTTGTCTGGTTGGTATTCGCAAGACTCTGGCAAATGACACTGGCGTCGTGAAGCTCAACCAACTGTTGGAAATTCTGAAGAAGTGGAACGTGGGCATTGGTCAGGCGCTCGGGCAACTGGTGCCATTTACGGATTGAGAGCTGGATTGCCTCATCGCACACGCGAGCGAAGTCCGTGCTAGCCTCTTTCTGATTGTGAAATTTGAGAAGTGACATGAAAGATTGGAAGAAGGCTCTGCGGGGTGTAGGAGCGTCCATAACGCCCTTGATGATATTATCCAAAGCTTCGCGGTGTTGCTCATCCTGCCACATCTCTGTGTTCCGCCAAGCGCACTCGAGAAGGAGATCTTGGAAATTTTCATGCTTAGCGAAATCCTGAAGAATCTCCCACTGTTGCAGCTTCTGTGCACAAAGAACCCAATGATCCTCCCAAAGCATGTACTCGGCTTGGGAGAAGGGGATCACACCAGTTCTGGCCTTGATCTGGGCATTCTCATACAGCTTTTGGGCCTTGTCCCACATGCCGTTCTGTTCGTACGACAGCGCAGCATTTGTTTCAACAAATTGGCACCGACGCCTCCAGGTACCATAGAACAGATCGTCTTCCTGGAGTGAAGCGTAAAGCTCGACAAGAGCATCGAGGTTGCTTTCTCGTACCGTAGCGGAATCGACTTGTGGTTTGATGGCAGAGTTCTCAAGTTGAACCAAGGCAGTATACCAAGCATCGTAGGTCTTGGCCTCAAATTTGAGGACATGTGGTGGAATCTTACACTCAGGCCAAGTCTTTGCAGCGCCGTCGAGGATTGACTGAATGACGTTAGGGCGCTTGTCAATTTGCCGACTATGGTAATCCTTTGTGAGCAAAGCAACAATGCCGCGTTCTAGATCAACTCGGTCGTCCTTGGCTACAGATGACCAGTAGATTGGGAAGAGGGTTACCCAAAGGTTGTGAGCGAGTTGGGAATCGACATGCTGAAGCTGCACCAATGGTTCGATGACGTCCTTCACCTTGATGTCTCCCAGTTCCGACATGAAGCGACGATGAGTAGCCATGAATGATTCGAACTTGTCATCGATAATGACAGTAGGCTCCCGAGCCTCCATCTCCTTCGTGAAGATTGTGAGCAGGCGAGAAATCGGTAAGGTTCTGAAGTCGGTTTGGTATAGTTGGATATTGGCGTTCGTCTCGACTGCTCCGAGCAACAGCTGTGTAGCCTGCGCGAGCCAGTATGAATCTGAGAGTGTGTCCCAGTTCTGAGAGGTAAGAACGTAGGACAGACGTGCACTGGCCGACTTGGATAAGCTCTTGTCAAAGATAGCCATGAAGCGATTGCGCATTTCAACATCCGCTGCACGAGTGCCGATAAGGAATGCATGCTCCATGCGAACAGTCAATTCTGTGCGGGTAATCTTGGGGTCCTCATAGATGCGAATAACAAGGTCCAGGAACTTGGATAGCATGGTTGGGTCTTGTCGGTGTTCAAAGGAGAGCATCTTATGAAGAACAGCCGTCTTCTCCTTAAGTGTTGGCCATGTTCCTTCTGATCGGAATACCCACCCCTCAACCATGTTCAGTATCTCCTCACAAAGTTCAATTGACATGGACTTTTCAACCAAAGTTGCTAGGACGCTGAGGAAGGGTCGTCGATTATCACCCAGCACTTCCATCCGCAGCGCTACGACCTGGATTTCCTTGATCATAATCTTGGTTTGAATCTCAAGATCGTAGGCCGACATTTCTCCGCTTGGTGTGTTGGGGTCCTGGTTCCTGTTAACACCAGCTGCCTGACTTGCAATTGCATTGTAGTGCTGGACATGTTCTCTCGCATGTTTGGATTGGAGAGCCTTCATCAGAGAATTGATATGCTGATCAATTACGTTGGGCTTTCGCTGGCCAAGAGACCACAGAATATTGACACCTGAAGTAAAGTTGCTGCTGTTCATTGCTTCTGTAGCGACTTGTGACAGGTAAGCAACAATCTCAGATGTTTGTGTCTCCGTTTCACCATCGGCATCGGCATCCTCCATAGGTGTGTCGTCCGGTACGGAGTCCAGGATGCGTTTGACAATTGATCGGAGTTCACGGTTGTCGTCAAACTTCTTGTCGGAAAGATGAAGGCAATCTTGGATCTCGGGGTTTTCTGATTTGAGGCACTTCTCCAGGACTTTCTGGATAGCCGGCATGCTCTTCTGGATCCACTCGTCTGACTTGGAGTTGAGCACGATACGAACCACTTGAAGGGTGTTGATGATGTTGGTTAGGAATTTGTCATCAAACTTCTCCTTGTCTGTAGGATCAGCCGTAAGAATAGTTTGTGTTCGTTCGCTCGCCAAGATAACTTGAGTTACGTTAGGAAAGAGGTCGAGGTCGAGGTCACCCCAGTATTGTGGCTGCACCAAGTTGTAGAGGAGTTTCATAGCCTTCTTGCAGAGATCAGTCAACGCAAGAGGGACTGGGGGGATTGACGATGAGACATGATCCCGGGGTTTCGCGGAAGGAAGTTCGTAGCGTTCATTCAACTGAGCAATGAACTCAACAAGATACTTAATCATCTTCAGTCGGAAAAGAGGGGGGATCTGATACTCCGCACGGCCAACTGGCTGGGAAGATGCATTTGCCTGTTCAGACTCCAATTTTCTCTTCTTCGTGTTTGGAGACTGGGAAAGGGACCTCGCCCCAAAAGATGCCGATTTTCCTTCAACTCGCCGTTCTTCCCATGTCCAGATCAGCCACATCATGTTAAGGCAGAGCCTCTTGGACTCGTGTGACGCATTTTGGGGAGTGGCGAGCTTCCGTAGAGAACTGATCATCAAAGTGACGTATCTATCACGAGCTTCATAGAATAGATCAGGATGTCTAACAAGGAAATGGTAGATACTCGTCATCTGCTGGGCATTTTGTCCTTCGTCGACAAGAACACGCCGGGGGGCGATGGCCCAAGCCGCAACGCGCTCGTTTTGGCCAGTTCCACATCGTTTGGGTAGCATAGGGGCAATGAGTTCGAGTGCTTGAGTAACCAAGGCGCGTCCCTCGTTCTGGTTGGCTTTGAGGAGAGAGAGGTACACCTGAGTGACAATCTTCGGAGGTGTCTCATAATGAGCGATGAAGTATCCAATGACTACGTAAGCAGCATGCTTGTTGATGACATCCTCAAGACGAATGAAAGTCCAACCGAACTTGATGATATCTTTCCGGGCATCCTGAAGAGGTGTATGATAGTATTTGACCAACATTGCCGAAAGCTGCAAAACCTCATAGCGAGTGTGATCAATGCCAGGCTGAGCTTGGTCGTCCGTTGTCGACTCCGGCTGAACCTTCCAGATCTTGCTGCTAACTGCATCAATGACAGCTCTATCCATAAGTCGAGGGATCCTGTTCTGGTCGAGCTGTTTCCAGTTTCGCATAACGTCCATCGCAACGATTGGGTTAACGATATAATGCAGGAGGAAATGCTTCATCTTGTTTGAAGCAGACTTCCCAGCATAGGTATCCAGGCAGCGGAGGACAATGGTCTTCCAGAAGTCAACTGCATCACTGCAGATTATTTTCTGGTAAATGAAGGAGAATAGCTCCTGGGTGATCCGTAGCTCATCAGATGTCACGCATTCGATCAAGTTGAAAAGAGGGTCCAAGTCTTTGGGTGCCCTTTCAAGAGACTTGACGAGGATAGTCATTAGCTCTTCAGCTGCTTGGTAAGCAGGTAATCGAAGATGTGCAGGAAGGGTGTGTTGTCGAAGATGTGTTTCCAGTTCCTTGCCAATACTCTTTAGCCAGTCGAGATGCTCCTTCTTGTCCATCCACTTCTCTGCGCTGGGGAAATGGCTGAGAGACTCAAAAATGTGGATCGCGTTCACCATGGCAATGAACTTGGCCTCGCTGTTCTGGCTGATAAGCTCATTGCAACGGGTAATGAGACCATCGAGATTCTCAATTGCGACTTCTCGCAAAGCATTACTATCGGCATGTGCAAGGACCTGGGCCAACAACCGGCCGTATTTGAGGTCTTCGACTTTGCCGAAAAGGAAGGCCCAGATTTCCTTTGGATATCGATTCATGTATCTGTAAATGGGCAGGCGGAAAGGACTCAGTTGAGTTCTGCGCAATTTTTCCTCTAAACCAAGAAAGCAGTCGATCAGTCGTTCCTTAAAGGCTTCAGCGGGAGCTGGAAGCAGATGGAAAATTGTCAATATGGCAGTGATGATCTTCATCTGCGGGTGTTGGTCGAAGAAAGTAAAGGATATCTGTTGCAAGGCACTAGGCTCGACGATTGAGTCGATCTGTTCTAGTAAGCGAGCACCGATCTCGACCTTAAAATAAGAGGTAAGCAACTTAAGCAACCTAGACAAATTGTCGAGTCCTGCGGTGCTTAAGCGTTTAGGATCTGAGAGGCTCTGCAGCACTGGTCGCAAACCTCCCTGTAGAAGCTCCTTAGGCAGGCGTCTATCTACCGATAAGACAGACTTTAGGGCATCGTTCGCTGCATTGATGGTAGGTTTTGACTCTGAATACAGGCATTTGAAAAAGACACTGAGGATCTTGGTCTTAGTCGGCTGGTTGGAAAATTCCTCAAACGTCATTGCAGTTGTAAGAAGCTTAATACATGAAACTCGAAGGTTGACAATGTGCTCATGAGTACGGAACTCCGCAGGCTTGTTCGCAAGAGATTCGTCACTAGCATCCGCAAGGGCCAACGACTCCATCAGAAGACGGTTTAGGTTCTCATCAAATGGGACCCAATCGTTCTTCAAGCTCATGTGGTAAGTCATGGCATTGATGTAGCCGATCTGAATACTGAAGGGCAACGCACGTAAAGGCTTGGCAAAGATGGGTTGCAGAATCTTGTCCTTGCAGGGTTCCAACAGCTCCCAGACCTCACACTTTGCCGCTGTCGCGATGAGTTCCAGCGAGTGTTTTGCGGTCTCTCGAACATGCTTGTTCATATGGTACAGATCGTTGCCAAATTGTTGACAAATCTGGGAAAGTCGAGGTTGCTTGAGCTGAGGGTTTTGCGTCTGCCCTGGTTGTTGCGTGATGGGCAGTGTATCCTCCTTAGTTATGTCTTTGGTGATGCGCTTCAAGAGGACCTCCAAGCTAGTTTGAGCGAGGCAACGCGTCTTTTCAGGAAGATCCTGGGGCATGTCTTTGACCACATAAGTAAGTGCACGGATAAACTCGGTTTGCTTGGAAGTGATCCACGTGTCGCCTAGATCAAGTTCAGTAAGCAGGTAATTGATACCCAGACTACCACCAGTCTTTGTGAACCACTCTTCTTCATAGCAGCTGTGGCAGAAAGTACTGCTAAGATGACTGAAGAAAGGAAGCTTGCCAACATCGCTTTCTGAACCAAAGATAATTGCTGTAGCGTCATACATCTCACGAATGGCACTCTTGCCCGCCTCGCGCACATCAGGGTGATCAGAGGCCAGTGACTCGACAATGGCGTCCGAGAGATTGCGTGTATCGATGTGCAAAGGGCCCTCGCCAGCGTTAGGGTCGAAGGGGCTAAATGTGCGCTTCAAATCCACCAGAGCTCTTCCAATCTCAATGATCGCGAAGTGCTTACAAACGTTCAGTAAGAAGGTGCTGGCTTCATCCTTGAATTCTGGGAAGGAATGGGCAAACATGATGGCCTTAAGAAGCCGTTTGACGACCAGGTCTTCGCTCTCCTTCTTCGGAATTGATCGCTCACGGTCTGAGATCTCAAAATTAGCGGTGTTGATCTCATACCTTCTCGCAATCAAATCTTCAGCTTGAAGTCGCAAAAGACGCGGGAGGTCATCTGGCAGCTGATCATAACCAATTCGAAGTTTGAGTTGTGCCTTGATCAGGTGCAATGCTTGCTTTTTATAGTAAGCATCATATTGTTTGTTGTGGTTATTCTTCGCTGCCTTTGGAAACTCCATTAACTTCTGGATAGCAAAGTCAATTCCCATGTCAGCCGGGAAGGCTCTGTCCTTCTTAGAGCCCAGAAGTCGCAGATCAAAGCTCGAGGGATCATCAGCATACTCCCTATAAGTAAGCGGCACAGCACTAGTCATAAACTTCCTGTTCCTCCCACCCAGTTTACCAAGAATTCGCATCGTGGTATGGGCGTGAAAGTGGCTGTAAGGGTGGGGTTTGAGATGGTCAAAGAGAGCAGTCATCAGCTCATCAATAACAGGTGCCATAATGGGGTCAAGATAGTCGGCTGTTAGGTTATCAACACACAGCTCCAATGTTCGCAGCCCTTGTCCGACGAGATCCGTGCCTGCGCGCAGAGCAACAACAAGTGGACGCATCAGGAAGCTGAGGTGCGGTAACAAATGACTAAGTCGAGCCGGGACTGTGAGACAGAGCTCCACGTAGAGGTCACGCTCAGATGGCTTTCGTGCAGCCATGAGAAGATTGTTCAGCACATCCAGGAGCATTTCAAGCAAAGGGAGGATTTGCTTGTACAGCTGCTCGAATTTACCACCACCAATGCTGCGAAACAGCGAGCGAAGAAGGAGAAAATAGTTCATTGGTTCTTCTGCTTTTGTGGATAACTCGATGGATTTCGTGACAATGTTGACAACGTGTGGTAATAACACCTGTTCATTCTGGTTGGCGAATAGGGTAACGGCCATGAAAGCCAACTTGAAGAGCCTCAACAGAATGGATGATTTCTTGACATCTGCAGAGCCGACCTGGTCGATTCGCTCCATGAGGAATTGCAGAAGCATACCGCAGAAACTAGGGGAAGTCGCCTCGCTAGCGAGAAAGAATTGGGGTATATGTAACAACGCTGTATGTTCAAAGATCATATCATAAAGGCGCGGAATCTCCTGCTGGAACACCTCGTGAAAAGTAGCCGGATCAATGGCATGGAAAACGGTAGCAAAGGTCTCAAGAAGGTCCTTCTCCTCCTTGCTACATGAAACCATGTAGAAGTTGGCCATGTATTCTACTGGCGACGTGTACTGGGACTCCGCTGCTGGCTTCTCAATCTCATAGTACCTGAAGACATACGCACCCTCTCGGAAGAGCTTGATGATGACCTTAACCTCTTCGGCTGTGAAACCATATGAAACATCCTGCCAGTGTGTGGGAGCATTTTGAGCGTCAATAGGTGACCCAACGTTACATGTCCTCAACTGATAGAAGGTGTTCTTTAGGCCTGTCATTAAATTTCGAAAGAGGAATTTGTTGTCGACGACAGGGTCAGCACCTCGATCTCGTGGGTTTGATGTCTTGATTGGTACTGCAGAAAAGATATCTGTTTCATCCCAGTCGGGGGGACTGTCCTTGTCGGCTAGGTATGTCTCAGGGGTGCCAGCCTTCATCTGTTCACGGTACAGAGCAGATAGCTTAACAGCATTGGGGTATTGCCGGTTCATGGCCGCAAACTTGTCGGCAATCGCGTTCAGAATCATGATCAGATAATGTCGTGCATCCACCTTGTTGGGTAATTTCGCTATGCATTCCGCCATATTCAACAGAAGCTTCGCGCTCATTGTCTGAAAACTTGTACCGGGGAAATTATCCTGCAGATTCCTAGTGTAGACCTCAACAGTCTTCCTAATCTGTTCCGGCTTCAAAGAGTCTCGGACATGGTGGATGAGATCAGCAAGCATGCTGTATGCTAAAGGTCGCATCGTCTCGTGCACTGTCAATCCATCACCAGTGAGCGTTCGCTCATCCAGGAGCTCGTCAATCTTGGGAATAAAGATCTTGCGGAAATTATAGTTGATGATATGGCGAATCGCAACAATCAATTCCTTGCGTGTGCCGGATTTCTCTCTAGGACAGTCTTTCAGGAGACGCAAGACGATGTCGGGGAGTCGAGGCAAGAAGTCATTCAGATGCGAGGCGTATTGCCGAAGAAGATATGCCAAGAAGCTCATCGTTTTGACTTGAGCAGTAATAAAATCGGCAAATGCCACCCGGTTCTTGATAGCAGGGCTCACTCCCGTATGAATGGTTCCTTTGGCAGCAGCATCGGCGTGTGCTTGCTGTTGTGCTGAAGCTTGGAGGCACAGCACATTCTGAATGAGAGGGACGAACTTCCGGACGTTCTGCTGCACCGTGTTTCGGTAGACCTGGAATATGGACACCACAATAATGGGACATTCAGAGAGAACCTTGAAGGAGTGCATGCCCTTGAGCAGGGGGCGGTTCTGTTGCTGTGTATCGGTACCAAGATCGTTGACGGAAGCGACTGGTGAGCCTGGCCTTGGGGACTGGAAGTTCGCCTGCGAGTTGCCAGGGGTTGAGGGCGCTCCTGGTTGCGATGGCGCATTATGGGGTGCATTGTCAAGCTGCTCTCGAACGACCTTCTCCATTTGCTCGAAAAGCTCTTGAATGAGAGTGAGGAAGAGCTGCACTTTGCCCTGTAACACCTTGTGCTGGTGGCGCATAATGTCCGATATTATCTTCACACATATTGTCGCGTTCTCTTCGTTGTCCGTTCGTACAAGTTGCATCAACAAATCGACTGTCTCTTCGGCGTGGGGTTCGAAGGGTTCGGGAGGAGCGGGCTGGGTAGGTAATCGGTGAATGACCTCGAGGATGGCCATCCGAAGTTTCTGATATACGTTAGATGCAGGTTGATCCTTTGGACTTCCAAACTGACCTGGTCTGGTGAGTTGCTTTGAAAGATGCATGGTCCGCGTAAGATGGTAAAGAAGATGGGCATTAATCTCTTTAGGAAGGGCGGGTATATTTGACCACTGGTATAGTGATCTAAGCTATCGCGCAACGTAGTTGCAGCTTCAAGCTTAAGTCTAACATCTAGATTTGGACCTCGTCAGTGGTCATAGTCACAATATTGCAGACATGCGACAGCAGTTCCGGTGGGGTAGATTTCAAGTGTATTCGTACCGATATCAGTTGCGCTGAGTCGCTTAACGACATCATCTATAGTGGTGCCCGACATGGCTGCATTATTGGCGAAACTCCATCCGCAGAGGTGTTGGTATGATGCCGGCCCTTTAAAATTGAGGGCAGGAAGATTTGAGTTAGGGAGTTGCTTGTTGCGATCGATATCGTGTCATTTAACAACGAACGAAACAAAAAAGCCAATCTGTAAATTCTTTCGCACCAGTCTCTGGAGGTTTGGGGCGTGATATTGGTGAGGTAATGTGGAGGGTTCGTGGTGGTTTGCGATGGACGATAGGTGTATGGTCTTGCTGGGCAAGCTTGAAAGTCGAACTCGACGTGAAGGTCTGTCGCGTTGAAAATTACGAGAACGACTATGCTGGGGGGTGCAGCCGCCAATTCCTCAGACGCTAACGCCGTATTAACTTTATACCGGCATTAGCTTCACTATTTGGCCAATCATGTTTGACTTACTCTCCAGGTCAAGGACGACCAGCTGGGCGCGGGCATGACCGTATCTTATCTTATATCTTATCTGTTCCTCCTCGGTGACCATATAAGACAAAGACGAGGACAATCAGATTGTGCTACTTTGTTTGAAATGCTTGATTTCGTAATTCGGGTTTTAGAAACAATAATAACTATTTGTCTATTATATAATATTGAACATCTACATATAACATATTAGTGAAATCAATTTCACAACTCAACATGCTTGTCAAGAAAACAATAGCACAGAACGGGGAATTCGATACAGAATTCCTCATACGTGCTGATTGCCCCACCGATTGCGGTGCGCTTGATAACCTCAGCTCAGGGATAGGGTAACAGAGGATGATTCACAGATCAAACAGACTTCAATCCAACTCACAAAGGTTTTCCCTGCTTGTAACTCGACTCTCCTCTGTGGACTATATATTGAACTCTATTCTTTCTCGTCTGGCTAAAATCCTTCATCATAAATCAACCGCACCACATTTCACTACGCAGCCTTGTAACTACCTGGTAGCTTATCACGTCCATCTACATAGTGACTCAACCACTTGAACTTCTCACCTCAAAACCAACACCGGGAAAATGAGCGGCGACTTCACAGCTTTCTTCTATGGTTGGTAATATATCTTAAGACTTCTTGAACCATGCTAACTAAAGCTTATGCAGGCACCTTGGTGGGTTTGCAAGTCGTTTTCGAAATCGAGTACTAATCTTTTACTTTAGATGGCTCCCGAGGTGTTCTTCACTGTCTGCTACGGCGATCGTGACCCTCCTAAGGCCATCAAGGACATGCACACATTCACTCCTGCTATCCTAGACGGCTACTGTCGCCACAGAGTTGAGTGTGCAGATTACCCTGCAGTGGTCCCCGAGAAGGGCCACTCTGTCCTTGGCATATATGCCACTGGATTGACTGACGGCAATGTTGACAAGCTCGACATGTTTGAGGGATCTGAGTACTTCAAGGAGAAGGTCAAAGTCAAGGTTCTTAACAAAGACGGAAGTACTCCAAAGAAGGAGGAGACCAAGGAGACATTTGTCTACGTTTTCGACAACCCCGATCACCTTGAGAAGGGCGAGTGGGATTTTGAAGAGTTTCGAAAGTCAAAGATGAAGAACTGGACTAGAGCTGGGCTTGGTTTCGGTGAGAGTAAGTCTACTCAGCCATGCTCAGGTGCTTATACTAATGATACGGACGCAGATATCCCCGAAGGAACTGGCAATGATGTGTGGGATGAGTGGAAGTAAGCACCTGTTTCTGTAAGCGCTTTCCGGCATCAGAGGTCAGTCGCTTGCTTGATAGAAATGGATTTGCCTTATAGCGGTGAAGAATAAGAGACACTGGCGCCATCAAACCGGCTCGCGGAATGGGCCTTATAGCAAAGATGATGTAGTCCGACGAGATGAAATAGACAAATCATTATCTCTAAAAAGTTTTGCAAGCGCTCGGTTATGCCAAGAATCAGACAACGCATCATAAAGTAATTCACAGCTGCAGGTCTGACATTGGCCTTGTGCCGACAGAGTGTCGGGCCTCATTAAGTCATGGGCGGTTAAGTCGTCCCAAGCTGTTGGGACGCACCTGTCCACAGGCCATCGTAGCCTTTATTTCATTATACGGTAAGATGCATTATGTATCCAGTTGCTCTACTGAAGGATATAAGCTAGAGTCTCATCTTTTCCAGATTTAGTGCATCTTTGCAGATGATACGAGTTGGCGGTGCATTAGGTCTACCTGCTGACGAAACGTTACGGCGAATCCTTTGAGTAGCAGGTGTCGAGAAGCTTCCTTTCCAGTGCAAGTTGGAATTAGAATGATCAATTAAGTGTACAGTGGCAAAGAGGTTCGTTCTGTATTAATCTATGTGAAATGTGGCTGATGGTTCCCGGTGGTTATCTCCGAACGTGCTTAGGTCAAGGGTTACAGGTGGAAATCCCCGAGTAATGACTTCACGCCACCTGTTTACGCGGCTGCTATACTCGGCCCTGTTCGTTATGTTTGAAACTTAAGGCAGAGACTAATGAGATCGAAAGTGTTCAATTGGTCAAATAATACCGCGTGGATTTTTGATGGAGAAAATGTGGTCGGTGCTTTCATGCGGATACTCAAGTGTCAAGTTGAATCTCAACATGGTTGTCGTTGCCAAGTTTGACAAGTATGTACGAGCAGAGTGAGGATCATCTGAACTCAGAGACCCTTATTATTATGATCCTTGACTTTGATAGATATTATAAGAGAATCACCGTGTTTCGTCCGACATCACCCCTGTATTTTTTCCCAGGTCTCTCTGTTGGTTGGATTGCATGAGCTTCTGGTCACGAGAATGGCTGAAAACCCACCTAACCTAGACATTTGTTACTGAAGATATATCGGCGACTATACGCGATTCACCATTGGTGACCGTATGTGAGTGTTGAAAACAACAACAACGCTATTTCGAGCTATCTGCATGTAGTGCCGTCAGTCCTAAGAGAACTGTATCTGGCGTTAACGTCACACGGCGATTGGATCTCATCATGCCCTGCCAGATCCTATAGAGGTACAAAACATCAAACTACTGGTTTCGGATTCAATGCTGTGAAGTGTGCTCCAGTAGACGCAAGCGTCATCTCACCTTGGCCTGAGAAGGAATCTAGGCACAAAGCCTCTGTCGATAGACCATACGCTAAGAAGACCTATAAGTGCTATCACTCACTGTAGCTGACCACTCAGCCTGCCACATTGGCTAGGAAGAAGTCTCGGTTCCCTCCGGGCGCTACACATATTCCCAGCTTTCCAACCAACATCAGATCTCTTAACCCCACTCCAACACCAACACCACCTTTCATCCAAACCCGAAACACCAAAACACTAAGACGCGAAACATCGTGACATCTCCCTGCAGAAAATGATCAGAATGAGGCCTTTATCCGCAACTTACGCAAGGCGCCCACGCATCGTGTATGATACATTCATTTCATGATTGGCTCATCATAAAAGCCCATTGTCACTAAGGAAGCAACTTATGAAACTGTGCCTGTTTCATGAGGGAGAAGAAAAGTGATTATCTCTCCGGGAGTCCAAGGGACGCTCCCCTGCCTTCCGAGTTCGTCACGTTCGTCACACGGAGATAAATCCCAAAAAGGGAGGAGTGTCAGGAGACATTCTTTGAGATCTTTTCGACCACACATGAAAGATTTTTGCCCTGTTCAAGATCTACGGCTACCCCCTGACTTGGAGGCGATCGTCCAGGGGATACCTGAAGATGGCAGGCCTCCAGAATGCCCAGCCTGCAATGACAATGGATCCAGTCGGACCTCTGATATTATTATCTAGTCGCACCAAGGCCCAAGGTCAAGCTCAAGCTACTCATGGTAGCTGCGAACTTATACCTAGCGGTATCTCGATGTGCAGCAAATATCTTTGCGAAATTCCTCCCTATGGCTGTCAAATCTCACCATCCTCAATTTTTCTTGTCTTGGCCAGAATGAGACAACTGACTGGTTCTGGACTTCCAAGCCACTAATCCATTTCAACACGATCGCTTGGCCATACCCCTGTCGCTCAGCCTTGTATCCCTGTCGTCACCCCCTGATTGGCATCGGAACCCCGCTATCAAGAGCTAGGTTTCTCGTAATGGCTGGCCCAGCACGACGGACTGCCACAAGTGCCACTGCAGGGGATGACACGGATGTCCGAACAATGCATTGACTTGACAATGAGCTCGGGTCACTGAGGCAAATCAACAGATGGATGTCGAATTATGATGTGAATCATCCTCTCGAGCCTTTCACCATGTTGGAATTCAAGGGGTATTTTCATGGTGAAATGAATCCCAGGACATGAACAGAAATCTGCTGTGCTGTACTCCGTAGCATGACGTTGAGAGCAGGGTTGTTCAAAGTCCCCAGTCTGGCCATCGTCTTTCCCGAGCACTTGGTTCGGCAGGGCCTGATTGGTGGTCGCACAACTGGAGTCCCTTGCGCCCCAACCACATATTCTTTTCTCAGTCATCACTTCACCGACTAAACTCCCTTGCCACCATGGAGAATGTATGGGCGGCCTACGCTAAGCTGACAGCATTGAACCCGTTCACAAACAACAAATCATTGAGAGGCTCATCATTCTTGTAGAAGGCGCTTGAACAAACCACACAGGGGCCTTGCAGCTGAACAAGGGTGACGGCAATAGATCCGTTGTCGTCTTCCATACAGATCCCTTTTTTAGGCAGGATAGGTTCCCTGCAAACACACGAATCGCTAGTCAGGGGCATAAACCTCGTCTTTTCTTCCGGGTCCAGTCCACTCACACTTTCCTTTCGTGACCAGATGAGTCTTGAAACATTGTCGTCAGCCTATCATGCATCGCTTGCTGCAAATCGTCTCTTAGCCCTCTGGGCCTAACCTCTCCGCCTTGCTTCGAAACGAGACTCAGCAATTGCATTGAAGAAACCTGAGTGGCTATGCATGTTTACGAGAAGTTGACTCTTCCCTGGCTATACGGAGAAAAGGTCCACTATGATCGCCTCTGAGTCGCATGCAGCCGCGTCCGTTCGCGGGTGTTTCTCCCGCTCACGGAATCCCCTTGTCTCGATGTCTGCCCTCAGAACACTGGTGGCCAGTCCATCGAGCGAGCTCAAGTCCATATAAGACGCCGTTTCCTCCCCCGTGTTACCATCCTTCTTCACCAACGACTTCAAAAGTCTCCAGCCAGTCCTTCAAAGTGAGATTGTCTCAACGACCTTTCCATTCCTTCTTCTTTCTTTCCAAAGGCTAGTCCTTTCCTCTGTCTCGACGACATTCACGTATTGCCTGGTGCAATTCAACCCTTCCTTCACTCATACCCAAATCGAGCTACGACTCTTCAGTCCTATACCCATATCACTCGATTCTTGTCTTGACGGCAATCTCACTACCTGAACATTAAGTCTATCGTCCGGAACGTTTATAGACTTTTCCACCCTTCAATCAAAATGTTCGCAAAGGCTTTCACTTTTGCCAGCCTGGCTTCCCTTGTCAGTGCTCATATGCTCATGAACAACCCCAAGCCATACGGAAACCCAGACAACAGCCCTCTCTTGGCAGACGGATCAAACTTCCCCTGCAAGGGAAAGGTCAATGATGGCTCCGGTGACAACGTCTACAAGCAAGGCAGCACCCAACAACTCTCATTCACTGGCCAAGCTGTCCATGGCGGAGGCTCGTGCCAGGTTTCTCTCACCACTGATAAGAACCCTACCAAGGACTCTGTTTGGAAAGTCATCAAGTCTTATGAAGGAGGCTGTCCTTCAAGAACCGCAACAGGAAACCTGGGTGACAATGCTGACGCCCAGAACCCTGACAAGTACGACTTCACAATCCCCAAAGAGTTGGCAGCTGGCGAGTACACACTTGCCTGGACCTGGTTTAACCATGTTGGCAACCGCGAGATGTACATGAACTGTGCTGCCATCACTGTTGAAGGCTCAGGTGGCTCTAAGGGCCTCTTGGACTCTCTCCCTGACATGTTCGTCGCTAATGTTGGCAATGACTGTGAAACTCTTCCCAACACTGACCTTAAATTCCCCAACCCTGGCAAGGACGTCAGCCAGCTCAAGTCTAAGCTTGATGGTCCCAAGGGCAATGGATGCCAGAAGGCTGGCTCTAGTGGCGGCTCGGGTTCTGGTGATGGCTCTGGTGGAGGCGATTCTCAGCCTTCTACTCCTGTGGCTGCTCCTACTACCAACAACGGTGCCCAACCCACTCAACCCGCCGCTACACCCGCCCCTAGTGCTGGAAATGGCTCAGGCGCCGGATCTGGTTCTGGTGATGGCTCAAATGGCACTCCTGAAATTCCCGGCGGTGCTTTCATTACTGTCTCTCAGCCTTCTGCCACTCAACCTACTGCTACACAGGCTCCTGCTGCTTCCGAAACTCCCAAGGATGGTTCAGGTTCTGACGAAGGTAACCAGGGCGGCGACTCTGGTTCTGAAAGCGGTGGTTTCGCTGCTGGAACTGCCTGCACAAACGAAGGCGAGTGGAACTGTATTGGTGGCTCAACTTTCCAGCGCTGTGCCAGCGGTGCTTGGACTACCGCTCAACAGCTCTCTTCTGGCGTTACCTGTACTCCTGGCCAAGGTGCTGATATTGCCATGACCGCCAAGAAAGGCAAGAGGAGTATGCGTCGAGCTCAGCGCCACAATGCCTAGGCCAAAAACATTCGTTATTATATTTAGGGTTGGTCATGATCTCGGGTCTCGGAGGTATGGAAAGGCGCTTGGAAGTTGTTCTTTGTTTTATTAGATAAATTCTTATGGCATTTCATAACAATATATAAAACTTGAAATCAAAGGTCTCAGGAGCAAGCAATGTGATGTACTCGATAGCGGGCATTGTGACGCAATATAATGTAGTAAATAACCTCTCACTTGATGTTCCGCATTGACGTATTGTAGTCATGGGAAAACTACTTCGGGCTTTTGACACACTGTTAAAGGACCCTGAAAAGAGTCAATCTGGCAGTCTGCTGATGAGAGATCTTCCAATACTGTCCTGGACTAAAAAGACACTATAATTCTAAAACCCCAACAATAGGGCAACAAGTAATATTGAGAAGTTTAAAACTTTTTACTGGTCATTATTCATGTACTGTATAAGGCTCATTGAAATTGTGTCAGTCCCAGCTCAAATCTAGAGCCATGTACCACTTTTGATCTGAGAATCTGGCTGTGGCCTTCTCCTCAACATGCGCCATAGAAAGCTCTTTTGCACCTCCAGTGAGAGCGGATCGACTGGCACAACATGAGGATCCATTTCAATTCCAATATGGACATCCCCATCTCTTCCGATATACCTCCCGAAACTGAATGTTCGAGATGTATTGCCAGGAGTAGCAGCATTATAGGCAGGTCCAGCAAGTCGACTTGGTGCAACATAGGCTAGAACAGAACCCAAAGTTGTTGGTAGCCGAGGTAAAACAAAAGGAACGGCCCTGCTGTAGAAGATAACAGCAACTACTGCGTTCAACGCTAGAACAGTCATAGTCATGATGAAAGAGACCTCTTCCATGAATATTCTCGTTTCTTGCGTCCTTCGAACCACAGTTGATGGTTTCATCTCGCTTCTGGAATCAAACAGCTGTTCATTCAGACTCAGGAATATGGCAAAAACCCGACGGTATATATCTTCGATGATAGGTCTCAACTTTTCTGTATCCGGAGGTGGCAGATTAGGATCGATGACATCCCGAGATCCCGTCATAAGCACCGTGAAAAAGTTCATCCAGTCTCTTGCCGTGGAATCGTTATGCCATTGAGCTGCCAAGTCATTCCATTGGTTATGGATGTTCTGAAAAATAAAGTCCACTTGTGGTTCCCAGCCTTCGTAGCCCAAGGTCGTTTCCGATTCGCTCGTTTTCTCATAAGATAGGACATGTCCAAGTGCATCGACAGTAAGGTTGAACATGGCTGTTTCAAATATTGGTCGGCAGGTCATGAAACTGGCGTCTACAGTTCCATTAATCTTATCGGCTTCAGGTGTACGAGCCCAACCCATTATCAAGGTTCGTGCACACGAAATTGGCCCGTAATTATACCCAACTGTCGTTATTTTCTCCTCGGCGGAAACACCCGAAGAGCGATTAAATGTGTTTTCTCGCATGTCTTGACTGAGAAGATCGATTCCATTACCACAATCGCGTTCTCCCACCTTGCTGAAATCTCTGGTTGGGCGAGGATCTTTGAATATGGTCAATCGTCTTGTGGGCACCGCTGTGCAATTTGCTTTGGCACCGAATCCTCGAGCTGGTAGGCTAAAAGTATCGCTTGAATTTGAACCCTTCGGCTTGCTAAATATATGCCTCTGGAAGTAGTAACCTTTCGAGACCCATGGGGGAAGTGTAGTTCCAGAGGAGAAGTTAGCCATTGCAACATAGTAATGATCAGAGTACTGATTTGTCGTGATCACGTCTCGACTTAGAGTCGCGTCGAGGCTGAAGACCGAGCCATTATCGAACTTGGCCTTGAAAGCTGGGGCCAGGGTTTCGGTATACTCTGCTATCATAGGCGCTTCATTAAAAAGAGAACCCATACCAACTGCCAGAAGGTTGGCAAGTAGTGCCATTGCGCATACCAACACGAGGACGAAGTGTTTCGACTTCAAAGCCCTCCAGATAACGAGCTGTGGGGGTATTGAGGTATAGGAAGCAGAGATAGTTCGTGAAGGTTCTGCTTTGCCTTGCCAGAGATCTCTAAAGGGCTGGAGAACACAAAGCAGTCGATTAAGGAGAACCCAGAATGGCTCGATGAGCGTCGCAAAAATTGTCGGAATGTAGTTTTCCAAGAGTTGTAATACCTCGAAGTTCTGAGATGGGCGATGCAAACCTGAGAAAGGTCAGTGTAGTTCTAGGAGATGAGAAGACTGCATGGGATGAAACAAATCACCTTTCAAGACTTTCTCCTGGTGCTTCAGGTAAGAAAGTCCCACCATGGCGCCGATCAAAACTAGGACAAAAAGTAGTCCACTCCACCTTCTAAGAGCCAGTGGTTTGATAGGCTCATAATATCCTTTCTGCAAGCCAGCATCGCAATGATCAGGCCTTAAGGAATCCCCAATAAACTTGTCAATCGATACTTTGGTGCAATTTGAATGCTTGTCGTGGTATAATCGGAGCTGGTCTTGACGAAATTCTTCGAACAATGTCTTTTCATCGGCACTATCGAGTGATGATAGAGCCTGAAGGCATTCGGGACTATGTCGAAATATCTCAAGGTATTTCGAGATGGAAGAAGGGTTCATGGGGAGCTGGCATGGAGAGGTACGACATAACCAGAGCACAAGGCCTGTGAATATGGCGATCACGACCATCAGACACTCGACCAACGTCGCAAACACTCTGCTTACTACCACGCCCGTAAGGAAGAAGTCGATAGAGGCAGTCGTGTTACTGAGCTCAGTGCCATTGACAAGTAAATGATGAACAGCTAGAGAAAACAAGTATTGGTGGGCATCGTTATACACTCGCTCAAGCATTTCCTTCGATGAATAGTCTGTGACCGGATTGTCTCTTCCTGCAAGTGCATAACCGACCATGTTCGAGACGGGCTTTGCGAGCCCAGTCTTGTTAAGCCGTGGATGCTGTTCAACAACACGAGAGAAAGGATAGTCCCGAACGATGATCTTTTCTGACACGCCGTTTGCTAAGATGTATTCGAAAGCCGTTGAGTTGAATTCTTTGTTTGTAAGGATCTCTCTTGGCCCGATAGGATGCATAAAATTGGTATCGGGTTCAAGGTTGGACGATTTGACCCTTGCCATAACGCGTTGCTTGTAGTAAGTTGGTTGACAGAAAATGGCAGTAACGTTGAAATGAGGAATTTCAGTCATGGGGATAGTTTCGGTAGTTCCGTTCAGGTCAGTTTGCCTAGCCCAGGTTGCCAGAAACTGATGCGTTGAGTTTCTGGTTGGTGGACATTCTGGATTCCCAAGGTATATGTCGGCATAGGCGTTTGAATAATATCCAATATAATTCATGGTGTAGTTTACTCCACGTCGCATATTGACAGTCGCATTACAACCCTGGCCATTGAGAAAGTTGTAAGCTAGTGTTGCACCGTGTTCGTTTCGATGAATATCTGCCTGCCAGCAGCTCAGTTCCGTGGTCAGCATTGTAGTTTCGGCGGTCCAGTTACTGGGAACCTTGTCTGGAGTTGCATTACTCTCAAGGTAGAAAGGTAGAAGCGCATATTTGGATGTTGTGAAGGGCGGATATGGCTGACCTAACCAACCAACCGCATATCCATTGTTCAAAACCTCGGGATCCAAAAGGTTTACCTGCTGAGTCAATGGAACGAGCTGAGATCGGTGTGTTATGTTTCCTGCTTTAGTCTGGTTTATCACCTTCGTTCCCAGTAGAGAACTTTGTAGTGGTGTGAGAAGCCAGAAAACCATGACCATGGCTGTCCCCCCAAAGAAAACTGGCCAATGCCTACATTTGAATTGTTAGGAGTTGTTGGAATATGAGAACGAGGAAGGGTCACTTCTGTTTTGCCGCCTGAAACGGAACCAAAGCCACGAACTCGTATTGGTAATCCAGAAAGAGCGAGTTCTCAGCAGTGGCACCGCCTTTTTTAGACAACTCAAACCATGGCTGCATCCTCTTGACATCCAAGTCGATCCAACTCCATATCATACTATACAACACGGCGATTATAGTTGGCACATAAAGGTAACTGAACTTGGCATATGCGGGGATATCGTTGAGGGTGGGTGAGAGGGCTAGTCCACCCTGAGTTGTACTTCGTTGTGCCAGTGTCTCGATGGCGATGGCCAGAAGGATCGTAAGGGCGATGACGGCAAGCAATATCGGTGTCGACAGCGAGAGTGGTTTCCATCCTTTTTTCCTGTACTCTTTCTCTTCTGGAGATGCCTCTTTCACACCCGTAGCTGTCCGAGCCTTGGCATTTCTCTTTGGTAGTAGTGGTAGACTCTTGTCCAAGGAGCTTGGTGTTGAGTCGGCAGTCACGTTGCCCTGCAGCCGAAGGGCTGCCGTCTCCCAACTCGACATAACTAATATAGGAAAAGGAAAAAGTGGCCTGCCACCCTCTACAAAAATTGTGTGAAAGTAGAAGAAAAAATGTCGAGGCTCAGGTGCCGGGGGACAGCCATATTAAGACTATCGTATTATGGGCATAATTGATGAACAACAGAACCTTCCATAGGAAGCAAGTGTTTAGAACCAACATCTCTCAACCCGATGAGTAAACAGAATCTCTAGCAAAAGAGCAGAAGATGTGTTAAGGTAAGAGGAATATGCATGTTGGTTGATGGTTCATTATCACGAAACAAGAATAACTGGGCCGTCAAGGATCTGATACTACCTAACTTTACAAAATCAGCCTGTATTAAGCGCCGAACGAAATGCAACCAATACTGGCTCCTGTAGATAGTCCGATACTTCGGCTTTCGCGCTATGTCCTGGAGGGTCATCCTTGCAGAGTGCCGCACCATGTGTATAGACAACTCAACACGGTGGCAGTTCCAAAGCAAGAAAAAGACACCAAAACTGGTGACCTCCTCCCCATTCCTGTCAACTAATCGTTGACTCTAGAGAAGAAACTGGGTCTCGGAAACAAGACGTTTGAAGGGACTTAATCTGTTGCCTAGTTACAACATTAATGTTAAGTGGAATCTGCCCAAGGGGCTTAAAGAATGGGCGGCTAATTGACCGTTGCGGTTGGACGGAGCGCTAACCACTCAAGCGCTGAGCCTTTTAACTCGCTTTAGTGCCGGGTGGCGCCTTTCCGTTACGCGGAAAATGAAAGATGATCTACAGGGTTAACTAGCTTTCCGATTGGACGCTGTGTGTGAGTGTTGGTGATATCCCAAGATCTATTGCTGTAGATGCTATCCACCGAAGAGTAGCGTTGTCCTATTTTTACAACTTAAATCAATCTGGCGTAATAAAAACCGAATCATTTACTGATATTTTCGTAATGGATTGGTAACGACACTGCTAGGCGAGAACCCTGCTTCAGTATCAAGGTGTCAGATGGAATCAGAGGTATAGGTAGGTAGTAGGTTGTTTCCAGTAGATTAGTACTAACCTGGAGTTCCACAAACGATACCTAATACATGAGGCCAACTTCACAGAACCCCATTTCGGAATTCATAAATCGTGTTACTTAAAAAGCCGTGACTCGATACACATTCCTACACTCTTGCTTTTTAGATCGAGGGAGGCTTACATATCACCAGAGTTTTCAGCTTGTTAGTAAGGAATGCCTTCTTAATTGCCTATCTAACAGGGAGTAAGTAGATTGCTGATGGGAATCTTTAAGTATAATGAGGCCCAGTGGCAAATTTCCTGTCTCCTTTGCTAGTAGTGATAACCAAGAAGAATCAAGTAAAGAATGCATTTCCATTCTTGAGAAGGTGAGTTTTTGTATGGGATACCTACGTAGAATCACGAACGTGAATGACATTTGCTGACGTGGTGTGTACTTTGTGTAACTATGCGTAGCAAACAGGGGCATTCCCTCAGGTTGGAGTCAATCTTATTTGTGCTGCTTCGTATCGATGAGTAGCACAAGCCTCAGTCGTCACTGGACCATGCCATGAACAGGGGACGCGTCAGATAGCCAAATACCTATATGAGAAAGCTCATCAATCGACAAAGGGAAAGATACGATTCGAGTGGTACTTGCGCGTTCGGCTAATCGTGAACTGAAAACACATACGTGGAACAGGACGTAGCGAGAACGCCGCTGATGAAAGGCAAATGTACAGTCACTTGTCTTCCCAAATTCTGTGGGATTTTGGCGCAAGGCGTCGCATTTGATGACTTTTCGGCATGGAAATAGAACTTGCGAACCCAAAAAAAAGGTACGTAAGCAAAATCTTAATTAAAAAAATGGAACTTTAATACTACTCCGTAGGTATGTACCTATTTAATTTGTGAAGAGAAAGCGATAGAAACTTGTTGCCTTCTGTAATTGATAGGTAAAGGTTCATGTAAGCTGTCGCATTAACTCCCCAGATTGAGCCTTCCACCCCAATTAAGGTGCTGACTCAGCACTTGCAGTATTCATCGCATAGGCCAAAAAGAGCACTGCGTCACCTACATTCGTTTTGTCTACGCAATCATTGCGAGCATCGTCAAACTTTCCAGGGCATCAACATTGTTTCTTCTCAGTCAGCATCTTATTGGCGTTTATTATTTGTCGTTTCCGCCATAGGTCTCGATTCACGAAATTACGACCAAATAAGCACGAAGCTCGACCCCCGTACGATTTCATTCATCCTCATAACTAACGTTAGAGCTTCTACCTGAGGTTGCTTCCATTCACCGACCCACGAATTCCGCGCAAACGAAACCGAACCTTCCCAGCGAGCTCATATCACTGATTTAGTGGACCGTATATCTTTACGTTGCACGAAGAGTTTATTCTAGGGTTCCCTATCTACGAATAGTCCAACAAGTGCCACCCCGCAATCCACAAACTGGAATCCCAAGCACGCCCTTCTCCAACGCACATTATTAACTACGGCCTCACATCTTGATAAAGTACACAAGCGGATTAATCAAGAAATACTGTCAATAAGACATCGATCAAGCATCTAAGTAGCTCCCCATGGCGAGCCGATACGACCTGAGGTCCGCACAGGATCTAGATACGAGCTACGCTTCTTTGCCTGGGACAAGTGGAACTTCTGTCATTCAAAACTCGACTCCTCTTAAAGACAGGATACCAAATCAAAAGACAAGAGGTATGTTGATGATCACTTTTAAACATCAAGTTCGGTAGCCAACTGTACTGCTTTCAGGATGTCATCCTTCGAGATGGATATATGAACTCTTGCACAATAACTTCACTGTATGCGATGTCTTTAAACGGCTGCGCGAAACAGAACTGAACGCACCATATCCATGGGATCACTCCCATCGATTGATGATAAATGGTAACCAGAGCTATTCAACCAAATCAACGCGGGTATTGTCCTCGCTGTGCGTTGACTGCCACTTTCATTTTGTGTTTAAGATGTCATGGGACGAGCGACACTCTCAAGAGTCATGCAACTTTCAACAGGGACAGTGGCCTCCGAGTGATACGAGATTCCCCTGGCATCATCTTGTTTGGGTTGGTCAAGAGTCGCAATCTTCGTCACTCGTTAAGATTGATGACAGACAACGAAACAAGTATTACCCACTCGTTGCTAGCGAGCCTTTTGCATGCTCAGCCGGCCCATGTACGTTCTCAGTCACGCTGGAAATCTCGGAACCTCGCATGACTCGCGAATGGATCGACTTATTACTTGACCACGATACCATTCGTAAGAATGTACGCCGTGCTAAGGAACAGGATCCGGACCGGTACGCCGCGGCAAGTGATGACTGGGCACGGCAAGCTCCTCTGAACCTGAACACATACCTCAAGAACATACTTGAGGCCACTTCACAGGAGAACGCCAGGAGCATTTCCAAAAGGAATAAGCGATTTTTTGTACTGTTTGGGACCCCATGTTTTGAAATGTTCAGACAACTCGAATTCGAGGAAACAGTTGATGTAGCGGAAGATGGAGTTGATGGAGGGACTTTCACACCACCGATCCCTCCTCGGTCAGATAACCCCTCTGGGGCTACCGATTTAGGGACATATCGAGCATATATCGAAGATGTGAGATCCGAGGTTCAGTGCATTATACACAGAGGAGGCCAGCCT
The DNA here is from genome assembly GCA_013396205.1 of Fusarium mundagurra. NCBI lineage: Eukaryota > Fungi > Ascomycota > Sordariomycetes > Hypocreales > Nectriaceae > Fusarium > Fusarium mundagurra. The sequence continues at coordinate 136,011 of JAAOAN010000188.1, forward strand.
GCTGAGCTTTGCACTTCTGGTCTACATGCCGATCTGGGATGTGCAGAGGTTTCGAACGTGGACTCTGTCTTAGTGAACATTGAGCGTTATGAGATCCTGGGAGTTTTGCCGAATCAGTCGAAGGAGATTGTTGCCAATGCTTACAAGAGACAGTGGGAAATTATTCCTGATAAACGAAAAGAACTCATTGAGGCTCTTATGAGTATTGCAAATGACCTTAACGATGAACAGCTCACTGAATACGGTGCCACTCAATCATCAATCTTCGAGAGCCAAATACAAAGTCAGACAAACAGTGACGATGGCGGGTTGACGAACGAGGCTTTGCTTTTTTTCGAGCTGCAGCCTCTGAACGAATACAAAGCACAATCCATAGTTCAGGCATTCCGACGAAAGGTTGCACAAGATCCCAGCTGTGCTACCACCGCCCGAAATATGTTGATGCTGATCTCTCGAGCATCATCCGATGATAACTACACGGCAGAGTTGGTGATGGAGTATGGGGAGGGTTTCTCTTTACCCACGGCGAAAGAGATTCTTGGCTTGAGTGATGCCAGTGGCTTTGGGCCTGATACGTTGGACGATGTCAAAGAAAAGGTCAGAAATATGCGCCTGTTGCTGTTGAGCCTAGAGCATGAGTCTAATCAAGTGGACAGATTCAAAACGCCAAAGACAAGGATGCCAAGACAACTTACTTGGAGGCTATGGAGAAGATTGCTGAGCACACGAATTCAACTGGTCTCAAAAGCGCAGTTGGAGAACTAAGAGAAATGCATGGTATTGTAGCTTCCGGGAGAAGTAGCGCCACCGGCGCCTCCGCACAAGCTACGAACTTTGATCTTCCGGTTGGACTGGAGAATATTGGAAATACGTGCTACCTTAACAGCCTTTTGCAATATCTTTTTACTGTCAAACCGGTTCGAGATGTCGTTATCAACTATGACAAGTTTAAGCTCGAGTTGATGGATGAGAAAATCAAGGAGCGATTGCTTGGTGGTAACAAAATGCAGCTGGATCGTGGCGAAGCTGTCGTTGCTCAGGCTTGTAAGTTTGTCTATGTAGGGCCTCTACAGCTTAACTGACCAAACTCAGTTGTACAGGAGCTTTCAGATCTATTCAACAATCTTGAAAAATCCGACAAGGTAGCAACGCGTCCGTCTCAGAGGCTGGCCAATGCTGTGCTATTGTCCACCGGCACACTCCTCAAAGAAACGAAGAGCTCTGTTGAAGCAACAACTGAATCTCAGCCGCCACCACTTCCTACTCGGCCGCCCCCTGGACCCCCAGCAAAGGAGAATAACGACGTGGAGATGATTTCTGCAACCGCCAATGACAGCCGCGACCCAGTTGATACAGCTAGCACAGTCAGCTCGCAAACACTCGTCGAAGAGGATTCTGACCGTTCTTATGAGAAAGTGGAGACCTCTCCAACTACCACTGAAGATCAGGTAATTGACACAGTGATGGAGGTTGGACAAGATGAGGATGTCGTTAAAATCAGTCGAACGAGTGATAGGTCGATGGAAATTCCCGAGGTTGTCGAAAAATCGAAGAACGGCACTTCCCAGGATATTGATTCTACTGATGTCAACATGACGGATGCCGGGGAGCCACAAACGGTCGACCAGAAGGTGCTGACTGCTCTGGAACACCAAAAGAGGTCTTCTGGCACCGACCAGCAGGATGTAGAAGAGGTAATGGGCAGCATCATCAATCGTCTCCAAGCCGCTATCCGCCCATCATTTGTTGACGAGTCAACCGGTATTCAATTTGAAGAGATCATGAAAACTTTCTTCGTTACCACCATTAATTACACCAAGAAGTTTGACGACAAGACTTATCAAAAAGAAATTAGTTTTGATCGGTCTATTACTGCGTTCCCTGCTCCCAAAGGTTCATGCTCGCTATACGAAGCCCTCGGCCGAAATTTCGACCAGCAAATTATTGAAGAAGACAAACTTTCACGATATACAGCTATCCAGACGCTACCCCCTGTTCTGCACGTACTCATTCAAAGATCGCAGTCTATAGGGAGCAAGAACGGCAACCCCGTACTAATTCCTGAAATACTATACCTCGACCGATACATGGATGCCCCCCACGACTCCCCGACCTTCAGAGAAAGAGTCAAGAGTTGGGCCATCGCCAGCCGCATATCCGACATCGAAGCCTCCAAGGCTGCAGTTGAGAGCATGAGTCCAACTGGACCCATCCTCGAGAGCATTGCACAAGAAGAGGAGGCCAAATGCAGTATTGTAGCTGTCGCAGAAGACAGTGAAATGACAGATGGTGTGAATATCGTGGAAGAGGACTGGAGTTTCGATGGCACGGTTGATGACGACTATCTTCTTGTTGGCCGACCCAGCGTAAACTCAGTGACCTCGGCTGGTCTACCTTCCAGGCCAAAGGACATCAAAGACACCGAGACCGCTGTTCGGGAGACGATGGATTCTGAGCTCAAAGACAAGGAGGTAGCTCTGGAAGACTACTACTCCAATTTGAAGAGCAATCCATACCGGCTCCATGCAGTCATATGCCATCGTGGCCAGCTAATGTCTGGTCACTATTGGGTATGGATTTACGACTTCGAACAGGATGTTTGGCGCAAATACAATGATTCCAATGTCGAGGTCAAACGCAGCACAGCTGAAGTCTTAAATACATTGAGTACCAGTGGAGAGCCATACTTTCTTTGCTACGTCCGCGATGAAGATAAAGAGACTTACGTCGACGTACCTCGGCGTCGAAGACCAGCACCACCATCAGATACCTCGTTCGAAAACCTTGACGCCGATGGAGATATAACAGTCACCAACAGCGAACCACCAAAGACCTCAGAGTCACCTCAGGAGCTTCCGCCCGCATATTCGGAGCAAAAGATTGACTAGGAACCTCCTCCACTGTCGGCTAGCAAAGGTCAAGCGTCTGTTCCGCCCAAACAGCCATCCCCAGTTAGAACGGACGCGGCTGTGAACTCTGGAATCCAAAGCGCTCAAAACCCAGCTAAGCGGGTTTCCTCGTCAGACGAAGATGATGCTAGTTCTTCTACAGAAGTAGACGTGTATGAAGCTCCGACATCACCCACAAAACGACTAAAGCTTGTCAAGACTGATGATCGGACACCAGAACCCCCAAGATTGCCCCATACCTCTGAGAAGCAATCTCTGGATGGCCCTCAAACAGAGCTTGTAATAGGCGCAAAACTGACTCATGAGGATTGTGACACAATAGCTCAAAAGTACAAAAGAGCTGAACTTGGAACCCCAGATCGCGCTATCAAAGCGGTCAAGAAACGGATTAAGTTGAAGGTGAAACCTCGGACAGCTCCTCTGGTTGACCCTAGGCGGCACCGTGGGCCCTGCGGCATAGTACATCACATTATCGAAAAAGCAAAGCTTCGGGGAAAGCATGAGAAAGCCACCGAGGACGAAGAGACAAAGGAGCCGTGATCTGTGGTGTGAGAAGGACAGAGGTAGTAGAAAAGGTTAGACCCGCCATTGAGCCAAAGAATCTTTCAACGGAGTTCATGCAACTAATAGGTTTTTGGGGTGGGATTTCCTGGTGATGGCATGCCCGGAGGATCAGATAGATACAGAAAGAATAGCAGACAAGTCGCTGTATACTGTTCCATGATTTGCAAAAAGAGAACTTGGAATTGACTCCATCTGTTTTAATGACCAATTCGTCAACTTTTCATAGCTCATACTGCCCACATGGCTCATGTTTTGATATCAACTCTCAAGGATTTCAATATACCTTATCGGCCAGTGAAAATAGGCTTCCTCTTCTCCTGGAAAGCCTTGAGGGCTTCGTTTCTATCCTCGGTATTGACGACTCGCTCGTACATCTTGTTCTCAACCTCTTCCCTTGCCCATGCTACAGCCTGAAGAGCAGCCCTCACACCAATCGGCCCTCCTTCGCAAATCTCCTGCGCCAGTCTCACAGCTTCACTCAATGCTGCTTTTCTGGCCTCGCCAAGAACATCTGAGCCATCACGCTCATCCTCGGGTACGATCTCAACAAGCCGATCAGCAATACCTAGAAAGTATGCCTCAGGAGCGCTAACGCGACGGCCGGTCAGGATCAGATCGCGGGCGCGGGAGAGGCCGATAAGAGCGGGAAGACGGTGGGTGCCGCCGGCGCCGGGGATGATGCCTAGACGGGTCTCAGGAAGACCGACCGTTGCATTGGAACTAAGAACGCGAAAGTGTGTGGAGAGAGCGAGCTCAAGACCGCCGCCGAGTGCGACTGAGGAGATGGCCGAGATGGTAGGGATGGGAAGGCTGGATAGAGATGTGAGGGTGTTGCGAAGATTTGTGAGAAATTCAGCAGTTCTGTGGCCGGTGATTAGTACAGCACATTGATATTTGATATAGGGAATACTGACTCTCCCTGGCTCATCCCCTTACGCTCCTTGAGGTCCGCACCAGCGCAAAACGATGTATCAACAGCACTAGCTAGCACAACAGCTCTCGTAGGGCCCTTCTCATCTACACCAGCTGCACCACCAAATCGCTTCTGCAGTGGCAGTTCTTCGCCATTGGGCCCATATTGACTATGTAAATCATCGATCTCGGCGCGAAGATTCGCTAGAAGAGCCCTTGAGATGGCATTTCGCGCAGACGGGCGGTTAAGCTCAAGAATGCGAATATGGCCGGTGTTTGGCGCGGGGAGATTCGTTACGCGGATGAGAGGTTCGGTGGTAGAGGAGTAGTAACGTCTGAGAAGACGAAGGGTCACTACAGGTTGAGAGAGACGAGGGGACATTTTGAGCAGACCAATTGGTGATTGTTGGGTCGGTATTGATGATGGGAAGCTGAGCTTTGTATATTATCTTAAGGTAGGTATCTGAGGCACGGCATTGCGAGCCGAGGAATGACGTGCATCGGTTGGTGTCGGTTCATAAACGTTAAGCCGATAACCGATAAGACAAGGACGGGATTTTAATAAGAGAAGCATCCGTAGATTTATGGTTAATTTAACTTCACACGGTTATATACATCCTTGCCCGTTGAAGTCTTTAATCATATTCTTGTATGTAACCCCAATGAGTACTTAGGATATAGGTTATTACTATCAACGAAGCATGTTTTGGTGGAGATGATGAGTTGGTCCAAGTTCCACATACAATTATGACGACGATCGACAATAAGACGGTCCAAGAAGCTATCATGTCTGGTTGGCTTATAGTTACTATAATTCTTTTCAATATAATGATAGGAATTGCTCACTCTCACCTCTGTTCTAATCTTGAAAGCCAGGAAAACAAAGCCCAACTCCGCCACCAAACAAGCTTCTCTAAACTTCCATTCTGGGGAAACGTGCCAAGACAACGGCATATAGACTAATTACAGTAGCGAGCCCAGATCCCAGTCAGCGACGAACTGGGCCCCTTGGATTGGATCTTCAGCCTCCTGCGACCTCTGTTGATCTTCTCTTTCTTCCTTTCGTACTCTTTGGCACATCGGGTAGTATAGCCTTCAGATCAAACAAAGACCATGGTGGGACGTTCTTAATTGAGCCCGTGGAGGAGGATACACTACGTCTCACCAAGAGACATCTCCACGATGGCATCAGCATCCATTCTACAATCGTTGTCGACTTCTACAACTCTCACCTCGTCTGTGCCATCATCTACAGCCTCGAGTACACCTCTCACTATTCTCATTCGCGATTCCATTGAAGGAACGTCGGATTTCTTCCCGTTTCTTGACATCGCCGGTCTCGGCTCTGGCTCTGATGATGTTGACTCGGGACTCACTTTTAAAGAGCTTTTCGCCACAAGTCTCGATGGAAACCAGGAAATAACTCTGTTCAGTTCTGGGTGCCAAGTTGATGGTAGAACTGACTGCACACGCGCCTGCAACAATTCCAGTCTCTTCTTTAGCTCCTTGGAGACGTTCTACAATTGCGCTGCCTTGGCTGCGGCGGCTCATTGGACCCAGGATGCGAAATCTTACTATGTCAGCGAAGAGACTGAGCGCAATGCTAGCGCAATCATGGGATCTGGAACTTTATCAGAGTTCGACAGTCGACCTGTTCTCAGATCTCTCATCGCTTGCGCTCAAGATTCTTGTGATAACGATGGTCTGAGCAAACCTTGCAACCGGACAATTGACCGCCTCTCCTATGATACCTCAACCCCTGAGGAGATATTCGAGGCCCTGGATGAGTTTTGTCCAGAGTTACCAGCCGAGGTCAACCCAGATATCTTTGGACCAGGAGTAGGTCCGATTAGCATTTGTTGAGTGCTCTAGATACTGACATGGGCTTCAGGTTCTCATATCGTATGTTCTACAAGTATGCTTCGCTGCATCCTTGTATCTACTACTCAAAGGCTTCACTCTCTGGGTCACTATTACACAAGATACCAGTCGTCGCAAATCGGAACCCAAGCCCTACCGCCTGAAGCGCAGTCTGACCCGAATTGAGAGTATGATCTGGCGTGACTCTGGTGGCCTGTCGCGCACGAGCATTGCGATTGCAACCACCTTGGTTGAGTTTCAAGAGGCTCAGTGCTGGTTTGTCTTTGCTGTTCAGATTGCATCGATTCTTGCCATTGTTGTAAACTCACAAGAGGGTACCTTTTGGGGCGAGATCGTTGTCAACGCTGCCATTGCATTTCATGTTTCTCAGAATGGCATACTACCAATGTTTCTTATCCAGGTCTGTCTGCATCATGAGGGTATTCGCAACTGGCACACTTTTTTGGGCTTCTTCATGGAGTATCTACTCGCCATCGTCGCAACCTCGCAAAAGATCTATTTCAAAGACGCGTTTGCTTTGTTCAAGAGCCAGAATGAGATAGAAGCATGTGGCTTCAATCCAAGTCCGCGAACATATTGCGCCGCAACTCAAGGTATCGATGGACAGTCCTTCAGCTTCTTTCCGCATCCCTTGTTGTACAAAATGTCATTTCTTATTCTCGACACCATTGCGATCATTGCCTTGGTAGTTGATCAGCTGGCGTGGACACTTCGTAAGCATCATCTCACTAAACAGGTTCAGATTGGATCGTACCGTCTTGGTCGCTGGCCGCGCTGGGGGAAGCAGAAAAGAGGACTTTTTATCAAGATATGGTTCTGGCGCATCCTTGAAGTCGCATATCTCGTCATCAACATCTTGTACATGATCTCTCTGACGAAAGTCATCAATGCCGAGAGTTTTGCTGCCAACAGGTGGTCGTATGGCCAGGTAAGTTTCCATCCCCTGATCAGTTCATTCATCTCATGGCACATGATAGATCATCGCTGTTACCGTCTGGGGACCTGTTATTGTCAAGCTGTTCGATCTGCTGCTTTGTAAGTATGCAAAAAATATGTTCAAGTTGCTATTTTGCTGACTACATATGCAGCTGGACCTCCTAAGAACGGTATGAGACTCAACTCGGGTCCACCCAGACTACGTATCGACAACGTTATAAACGGTCGAGTGGGGACATCTGCAGATGAAGTCATTGAAGATGATAATGAAACCGACGAGAAATGCGACGAACCGGAGCCAAGAGCCAGAGATGGGGGCTTTATGAGTCGGCAAGCTGCTACTATGCAGTTGGGAGATCCGAATCACGATGGCCGTGATATTGAGGGCGAAGCAATAGAGCCAGAGCCTAAAGCAACAGAGCCAGATGGTATCAGTGCCGAGAGAGACGTCAAAGGCACAACGAAATGACGATTTATGAGGTGTTATTCTTTTTTTTTTTTTTTTTTTTATGATTTCTTTGTATGATTAATGCTCATATTAGAATGAGATAATAACTCATCACATTGTATACCAAATTTCGGTTGTCAGGTGTTATCATCTTNNTGTTATTTTTTTTTTTTTTTTTTTTTTTCATGATAACGGCGGCTGATGATCATTGAAAAATCCGTTATGAGTTAATGTACTAGATTTGAATCCGATTTAGATATGAAAGCTTCAAGCAATATGAAGCCGAATCTATCAACCAATGAAGATGGTCAGGACAACTGTGAGACCTGGAAAGATGATAGAAACTTGAGTCTTCGGTTCTAAAAGCGATAAAAGTACTCAGACATGCTAAGGTCATTCATGATGTGTTTTATAACTCTTAACGGGTATTTTCGTTTGCTGCTTCGAGGTCACGAGTGTTGCGACATTTCAAGGTGAGTTTATTAGCTAAGTTGAACTTAATGAAAGTTGTTGCATTGATCTTGTTAACAAACTTGCCATAGATCTAATGGCACTTTCCACTAGGTACACTAACATCAGCCCTTTTTATGTAAACGCACTTTCTTCCCCACATGAGCTCCCAAACCTTCTTCAGCGATCGGCCGCGGGATCTGTCGATGATGAGATTGAACACAAAACGTAAAAAGAGGACAAGCTCGTTCTCGAGCTCAGCGCTCTCTCCCGTTTATTTCAAGCCTCACTGCGTCATCATTACCTCTCCTTTTTCACGTGCTTGTTTGGTCGCGCCGCAACAGGGAGCTCTTTCCCCACGAGTGACATCATACAGCTATGACAAGCTCCCGTCGTCATAACATAAGTTACAAGAGCTTCCCATTCTCTCTTTCTCCTTTTGAAACAATTCTCTCTATTCTTCTCAGTTTCATCAATTGAACTTGTTTCTTTACCTCACAACATAAAAGATTCTAATTCAACTCTCCCACAACAAAATACCAGCAATCATCATCATGTCTTTCCTCACAGAGAACGTCATCCGCCGTGTCGCCCTCGCACCTCGCGTCATCGCCTTCCAGGCTCCTCGAACATTCACCACGAGCTTTGCTTTGCAGCGAACTGCCACAGATGCTGTCAAGGACACTGCCAAGAAGGTTGATCGTGTTGTGAGCGACAAGATTGTCGACGGCATTGAGGCTGGCGGTTAGTCTTAACTATCAACTGGCTCAAGATATTCAATTGCTAATAAGGATGTTTAGAAAACGTTGCCTCAAAGGCCAAGGATGTTGCCAAGGATGTGACTGGTGGCAGCGCCACCGGAAAGGCACAAGAGCTCCGAGGAGAGGCTGCTGGCAAGGCTCAAGAGCTCAAGGGTGAAGCCAAGGGCGCTGCTGAGCAGGCCAAGGGCAAGGTGAAGGGTGCGGCTGAGGAGGTCAAGGGCAAGTTGTAAGCGAAGCTCAAGCTTGTCATGATTCAAATGGGATATAATGAAGTTCAGACCTCACAATGGTCTGTTGTACGATTACAAGACATGCATCATAAGACTAGGGGAGCAAATTTCATGCATTAAGAAATCAATTGACACATTCATCTTGTGCTAAACTCATCGCAACTATGACCAAGTCACGTTGGCTTCTTATTATGTGATCATACCACAGCTGAAATGAAAAGACCTGCTGTCTGTATGTGACACTTGGCTCAGGTAAGTGAAACCTGACGTCATCAATTTTAGAATGTTGTCTTTTCCGATATCATGTCTTATTCGTCTCCATATTATCTTTATATCATTCAGGTATCAAACATACTTATTCATTCTTATTCCACGATGCATTATGAAACAACGCTGCAACTTGCCGCCATTTGCTTTCCACCCTAAAATTAGAAGTACTTGTGCTTAAGCAATGTTTGTCTTCTTGGGCTGGACGTCAATTTCGCCAAGAGGGAAGCGAACCCATGTCGTATCCTCAGTCATAATACCAGCCGCACCTGCATAGAAGGCTGCGAAGGCACAGATGCATGAAAATGCGCCTCCAGTCTTGTTGATTCGAATAGCTGCAGTAGGGTGAGTGGTCTGCAAAAACTGAGCCAAGCTGAGGAAGAGGAAAGCGAGGAACAAGAAGCCGAGAACAATGAGAATGGTAATGTTCGTCTTGAGAGCGGCCACAAAGAATATAAGTGTGAGAAAGCACCACAGAATCAGGAAGATGCCCAATGCAAAGCTATAAGCGTGGTCATCGCCCTTGTATGCGTCCTTGATACCCAGATCAGGAACGAAGAACATGGCGAAAGCAAGCCAGAAGGCACCGTAGGAACAATGGACGGTAGTACCAAAGGTATTACCGACGCGAAACTCCATGAGGCCGGCAAAGAGTTGGGCAATACCACCGAAGAAGACAGCCAGACCAAAGATGGCTTGGTCAGGACCGACACCGCCGAAGGGGTTTGATCCAGGGAGACTGTAACACAGGATTAGCATGTAAAACTACGACTAGGTCAAAGGGAATAATTTACCCAGCACCGCACTGGTAGAGGCCGAGGACAAAGGTAGTCAAGGCGAAACTGATCAAACCCAATGGACCAGGATTGGCAACCTTGAAGAACGAAGGGTTGTACACCTGCGACACCATAGACTGGTGAGGCTTCTGAACGTTCCTATTTCGTTCCTCATAGTAGTGGTTGGGATGGTTGCAATGATAGTGACCTTCCTCCTTATCGGTGTATTGTGTCGGGGTAGTTGCCCCATGGGAGGGAGGAGTGCCTGAAGACATCTCGTCTAAGTATTGCACTAGGATTTATGGGAAATGAGTAGTGATAAGCTTGTAACTAAACACGAGAGAAACAAGCTTATATAGAAAGATTCAGGATAGAGTTCTGGGGAATGGTCTGGTCAACGCACATAGGGTCTCGGACATAGCTTTATATCCCCCATCGTTCGCACTTGGGTACGAGATCTACCCCAAACTCAACTTTGAGATGACGAACGAACGAACGGACATTCGACCCCATCGGTCTCTTGGAGTGTGGGAACGGCAAGTTCCAAAAGGTCACATTGGGAGGATCAACAACAGGCTGAGAACTGATAGTCCAATGTGATAGTCAAGCTCATTGGAACGTGTCCCATCTTCCGAGCTCAACGACCCACGGCACTAACAGCCCTTGAGCAAGAACATCACCAAAGGGCCGAGGATCAAGGATGGGCGTGGAGAATAGGCCCAGTAACCAGTGTGGAGGTTCCCAACACGGTGTGACGGAACCTTTGCAGGGCATATTATCCAGGGAACGCTGGATATGTCGGCACGCGAATATACCATGCTGGAGACTGTGCTTGGGGTTGGTTTAGACGAAGCGGAGCCAGTGTCCAGGGTATAATCCAGTCGTCATAAGGTTGGTGATGAGAATTGTGTGGCAATGGTTGGCCAGGTCCGAGTCAAGTATCCATACCCGCGGAGATTTCAAATCATATCATGTAAACCACTGAGCATTGTGCCGTTTTGTCCAGGGTCTTTTATCAGGTAGTGAAAATCCATACTTCAAGAATCATCGTCTGCGAAGCTGGGAAAAGTTCAAGGCCAACTTTGAGGCTCACGCCAAGCCGGGAGGATCAATCCTGGCTCAGCTAGTACTGAGCCTCAACACGAACCAGCAGGGGAGCTGCACGTCGGAGTTATTCCCACGAGAAAACACCCTAAAAGCATTAGTAAAGCAGAGAAAAGCCTGTGGTGGAGATGACCGAATTGTGTCGTTGATAAGTGGAGAGCGATTGTCATGGCTGCCGGAAGAATTCCGTTGATGAACTCCACCAACTTCAGCTCACAACGTGGTAAAAACGAGGCTATCAAGAGTCATGTTCATACTGCTGATGGTTTCATTGGCTCACAGACACAGGAAATGCCGTCCCCAGGTACCGTGTGTCTGGTTGATCTCTTGACGGGTCTTCGGTCTTCCCCATATGTGACGAACATTATCGTGCCATTTACCCCAAATCGCGGAGTCGGGCATTCACTCAAATGAGGAGAAGCATAACCGGAATTAACTAACACGACAGAAGCGTGAATCTTGTCCAGATCGAGGCTCCCGACTTAGCGCAGCGCCTCTGATGACATGGTGTGTGTGATAGTTTGCTATTCCCGCGCTTATATCCTTTTATAAGCTGATAATATCCTCGGTAGCGCTCGAATGGAAGCTCGGTTACATTCAACTAATTGCCGAATGATTCAGGGTAAACAGTCTTTCATCTCGATGAGAGATGGTATTTCAATACTTCAAGAGTCGGATATGTCGGCAGTGTTGGTTGCTTGATGAATTGCTTTACTTCGAACTGATCGTCGGTTGGAGTTGCTTTTGACTGATTTTACCCGGGAGCGATTGGAAGGAAATACAGTGGTAACCCGAACGGATAATGTGAACGAATCTGTCGTCGAATGCAAGGGTATCTCGGGACGTCGGCAGATCGAAGCAGGGATGCTTTGGAGACAGCCTTCACCGTGGTGAACATCTCGGTGAAGAAACAAGGATTGGTCTCGTGACCATTTGGGCTGTGGCTTCAATCGCCGTTGTCGGGTGGCCCGGGCATTAGATAACCCCTGCCACCTCAGTCGGCGGTTGTGGGGTACGGAATCTGCGGGTTTGGATGATGCGCATGCTCATTCGCTACTCGTGATACGCCACTTAAACCTCCATCTTTTGTAGCTATCGTTTCCTGCTCTAACATGCTCAGTCCGCGATATCCAAAACCTCACAGCTCGTTGTGCTGAACATGATTTCAATGCCTCTGGGCTTATGCCACTCAACAAACTCGTCATGCCGCTGAACAAATCTGCCATTTTTCTCAGTTCCTGCAATGCCTTTCCCGCCGTGTCGAGTATAACGCCTATCCGGTCTATAACGTCATCTAGAGGGGTACGATTTAGCCACGCACCAGCAACGACTTTCTCAATAGACGGGTATAGGCAATATGCTACAGTAAACAGCGACCAAAGAGGCAGCTTCAGTCATAATGAAGCACCTGAGTGGCCCAAAACTTCGTATCCTTCTCCCTACGAGATCTTCGCTATGAAGAGTGATGCTCCATATACAAAGCATCGATTCTATCAGCTTGTCAAAGTCTACCACCCCGACCGACACAGCCATGCTCCCAATACCGATAACATAACACACAAGACCCGCTTAGAACGGTATCGCCTTATTGTTGCTGCCAACGACCTCCTTAGCGATCCCTCTAAACGTCAACTCTATGATGTTCATGGTGTAGGATGGACTGGTGGCCGGCCTCAGACACTCAACGAGACTGTCCGTAATGCTGATCGTGCCTGGCGTCACAGAGCTGGATCTGCTGCACATAATGCTACATGGGAAGATTGGGAACGATGGTACGATGCCCGTGATGGCAGAGTTAAGGATCCTTTATACATGTCTAATGGTCTTTTTGCCACTCTCGTCGTTGTTATGTGCATGATAGGCGCTTTTGCTCAGATGAGTAGAGCAGACCAGTACGGCGCCGATCTCGTGGAAATGAAGAACCAGTCCAACCTCGCCATTGGGCAGCAGGTTGCCCGTCGTAATACAATTGCGGCGGGTAGGTCCAAGGATGAAAGAGTTGATATGTTTTTGAAGGATAGAGAGAACTTGAATTATGCTTTCCAGCCTGGAAAGTATGACAACGAAGTGCTGCAGGCAGCTCAAGGCCATGATCCTCGTCATGAACATAATGGAAAGGTGTGAAAGGAGCAGGAGTAGGTTTAGAGGATGAGGCAACATGGGGTTGGTGAGAACATACCTTGCTTTGCTGCGTTCCTTTTCTTTCGTTCTGTTTTGGAGCATCGCCGTGTGTCAGCACGCAAGGAGTCTGGAGTCTTTTGATACTGGTCACTAGCTTAGGTACAAACGATTTTCTTTTGCAGAAACTTTGCAGTGTGAAAGAGGTCTTGCCAAAGAAATAACGCCAGTGATTCAAAATTAACATCTAACTTGCTACTCTCGATTACCACACCATACCGACTACCTTATACCATCCCCGTGGTCTTGGTTATACCAAATGTGGAACATCGAAACATGATTCAAAGTTGAGACAGCTTTGATTAATCTCAAGCATGATTAATTGCGTTGGCCTTCCCCTGTCCTATCAAGAGCGCAACTAAATAGCTAAGCAACTTCAAAATGGTCCCTTTCGGACCTATCTCCTATCTGTAAGCGACAAGGCCGTAGCACAAAATCTCGTCGTCTCACTCTCATTCAGAAACACCGAAATTAAGCCAGCCCCTATTAGGTAAAAGGCCTCTCCAAGAATGAGGGCGTAAAGTCTTTATTAGAACGCTTTTCTCTGAATTTCTCCCCGCTCCCGACTCTGATCAGCCCTATTTGACATTGTGCTGAATCTCGAAACCAAAGACACAGGGCTCACAACACGTCGATCAGCCTGGAAAGAACCAGCTCGAGACAGAGGTGAGATAGGTGACATATCATCGTCGGGGCTTGGCGGAGACCCTGAGCCTTCTGAGCCATGCACCTCAGTCATACGCCCTCTGCTGACGGTATATGCCCGTGGCTTCTGCCACGCTCGGGTGAAGCTTCTTACCTCCGCCACGGCGGGCTGAGGTGTAGGTGATCGGACACGGTCGCCATAACTGACCCAAGAATCCTCTAAGCTCGAAACCCGGTCGTTACCCGATTCTGTTAGGGGGGGAGGCGTTGGTAATGGGGAACTAGGTGGTGACGGACTGTAGATTGGGGTCTGCGGAGTAACTTGGGTCACTCTCGAGGGTCTTCGTGACTTTCGGACTAAAAGCCAAGTTGCCAAGGCTGCAATGGCTAAGCCAAAAAGAACACCGATTACTATAGCAGCTATAGCTCCATCTGATAGACCACCAGAGTGGTGCAATGTTGAAGCTACAGAACCAGAGCTCTGGTTGCCGGCAGGAGTCGCAGTAGAATATGTAGTATAATTGTTTGTAGTAGCGACAGATGTCGCTGTAATAGTTGTTGAAGAAGCTGTTGGTATAGTATTAGGTATACCATCTGGATCATTTGAATATGGATTCATCGTCTCCCACACTGTCTCTGTCATGACACCGCTCTCGCTGTCTCGGTCGCTGTGGACAACTGTTTTAAATGACGAACCATGGCTAGATTGCCAAGTTCGTGGGACATCTCTGTCCTCATGAGCAGGAACTGCAGCGTCTGCCGGAATCATACTAGCCATGAGTTTGTCAGTTTTGAGGAACAAGCTTGCCGTAGATGCACCAGAGTTTGCCATAACCAAACTTGATTTTGAGAACGCTTTAGAAGAAGAGAAGGAGAGATTTATTCTAGGTACTGTGCCATAACTTGTATCGACTGATCCGTGTTTGCTACCTTGTGCTTCAGCGCGCAAGAAAACCACTGGTGACACCAGTGATGCCCGGCCAAAGCCTCATTGTTGGACTGGTAAACTATCTTTAGTCGTGGGCTCAAAGCCATCGTCAATCAAGAATGCGGTGGTACGATGTTCTTAGGTGAATACTTCAGGTGACGGGAGAAGAATTGTGTTATTGATCAATGTTACATTTCCTCTGGCTTTGGTTGAATCACGGGTTTCGAAGACCCTCTACCTTTGCCCTCATGACACGTTCAGCATTTGCAGGAACAATGCGCTCAGTAGGTCCGAGTCGCATCATCTTTCCCACAAGGAACATGAGCTTGCCCTGAGGAAATGTCTCAGAGGTAGCGAACTCCTGTAAGATCTTGTGCTCTCCTTCCATGGCCTCATCAGCCAACTGCTCATATTCCTCTTCAGGAATCTCTTTGAACCACAAATCGTTCTCTGCGATTGCCTGAGTGACTCCACCTTCGATCTCCTTTAGATAGATGGCAAAGAGAAGTTCCTTGGCAACTTTGCCCGTGATTTGTTTCCGTATCAGATGATAAAGAAGCTGTGACAGGTCTGAGTCAGGAACTTGCTCGCAATCGCCTTCTGGCGTGAACGTCAGATCTCGGGCTGCAAGTGGGCCAGCCTTGTAGGTAGTCAGACGGCCAAGTTCGTGTATGATCCAGTTACCCACCAGAGCAGAATAGCTCTTGAACTCGGGCATATCGGCCTCGCTGAATTCTTCCGAAAGCTTGTCCTGGATGGAGTGAAGGACCTTATAGTAGTATTGAACACGTGAACCATTCTCCAGGTTGATCAGAGACAACGCATCCTTGGCCGTAAGGCCAAATCGGGCAATCAGAGTGTCCAGCTCCGAGTCAGGAGTGACAGCCAGGGACTGGCGCAAGTGGCCTACAAGGTCGTTTCCGATGACAAGAGGCGCGATATCAGGGTCCGGCATATATCGATAGTCAACTTCGCCCTCTTTTCCACGTAGTCGCCGTGTTTCAGTAGACCCTATAGACCAACAGCGAGTTTCACTGGGAATAGAGCGTCCGGCTTCTAACTCGCGGATTTGACGGTCACGTTCTGCAATGATAGCGTCTTCAACCGCTTTGATGGTACTCAGGTTCTTGATTTCGGTCCTTGTGCCGAGAGATGGGTTGGATCCATCAGTTCTTCGAACAGAAACGTTGACATCAGCTCGCAGACCTCCTGTTTCCATCCCCGAGACGCAGGCATCGACGGTATTCAACAGCATCTGAATCTTTCGCACAAGGACGGCAGCAGTACGAGGGTGATGAAGTTCGGGCTCGGTAATAATCTCAATAAGAGGAACACCCACACGGTTGAAGTCGAGCCATTGAACCTTGCCAGCCTGAGCGAGCGTCTTGGCAGTATCCTGCTCGAGCTGAACCTGCTTGATTCCGATCGTCACACCTTCGCCGTCTTGAGGAGAAATCCCATCTCGAGCCAGAAGCGTGATGTGCCCATTCCTGGCGAAGGGCTCATAGTACTGAGTGATTTGGTATCCAGAGGGCTGATCCCACCAGAAATAGTGTTTTCGGTCAAATCGACTAACCTCTTGGACTTCGCAGTTCAAGGCCAACGCTGCACGTAAAGCGGGGATTAAAGTTTCCTTTTGGAATAAGGGCTGGCTTCCTGGCATAGCAACATCGAAAAGAGCGACATGGCTATTGGGTTCGTCGTTGAAAGATGTGACAGCTGGAGAGAATAACTTGCGGGCGGTGTTTAATTGAGCGTGTATCTCGATACCAACGGTCAACTCCCAACCATCTACAGTTTGAGAATCACCCTTTGGCTTCTTTTTGCCTTGCTTCTTGGCCTTCTTGGCTTCATCCTTGAGCTGCTTCCGTAAAGGCACTGGTTGCTCGGGAGTTGGTGTGACAACTTCAGGAGCAGCATGCAGCTGCCTTGTCGTATTTGCGATGGTTATGGCTGCTGATGGCAGTGGTGTGTGTCTGGATGCATGGTGCGCACTGATACACCCTTGACGAGGTATCTGTCCTTTCAACAGATACCTGCTGAGGATAGACGTTGATATTCGTGACATGGTGATAAGACGTGCAAGTTCCTGGTCATATATCTGCAGGAAAAGGCTTCTCGGAATCCACTCGAGCTCGTGTGGTCTGATATAGCGATATTAATCAAGACCCCAAGCTCTCAAATCTGCTTGGTGTGGAGGTGTTTTGGTTGGAGGGACGTAACGGAGGGTTACAGCAGGATGCACTATGACTTGGCAGTTCGAATAAGGCTGATCATATGCATACAATCAAAACGGCCTCAAAACCATAGTTGCCCCAACTCAATTGGTCTTTTGGGAGGGACTTGAAGCAATCATTGGATGTTCTTTTTAAAGCTCAGGTGGAGCTATCAACAGGCTCGTAGCGAATAGTTATTCGTACAGAACTAAGATCAATTCCAATCACGTGCCCCAAAGACCAGGATCTCAATTGCCTATTTGATCTATAGATTATCTAAATATCTATCTTCACTTTCAGACAAATGCGTTTGAAGAATCTATGGCCTCTTCATTCTACGTGAACTTGGCTCGGTTCCATATCAGCCGAAAGAGTGACCCTCTTTTGCTTTCTTCGGCTGTCATTAATTGCATTGGATGGTTGGATGACTGCTCTCAACACCACTTCACATGCGACAGTCATTGCTTCTGATACCACCCAACACTCGGACTCCCCACCATCACTAATTCATACTCCAATGGCAAGCTTAAGTGCTCAGCCGGCCTCCGCGGCTCAGCTGCTCACGCCGTCGCCGCTGGAAACAAGGCAGTCAGGCGAGCACATTGGCTGAATAGAAGACATCATCGCGTCGTCATCTTATGCCGATTATTAGCTTCAAGAAGTTTTGAAGCTTACACTCTCATCAACTCTCCCGCTTTCACTCTCGATACCTGACATTTTAAAGCCCCATTCAAAGTTATCGGGAACTTTTCTTCGTCTTACCTTCTCCACGCTTTCATGTATGTCCAATCTCACTAGACTATTCGGCTGACATATTTACGGTTGCTCACGGATTCTGGTGTCAGTTTCCGGGTGCTACAATCCTGTCACACGCTGTGTTCAGCTTTATCACAGCCTCAACAGACGGCCGCCACTGCTGAGATGCCTCCTATGCTTCAGTGAAAGCTTCAAGGACACCCCGTTTATGGCACGGTGTCACCTCAATATTACAGTGACAAGTCTTTGATAAAAACGAGCGCGGGGTTTATCTAACGAAACATCCACGCGAATTGATCAAGATATCATTTCACACAGGACCAACAGCGCCAGCTCACAATGAGCGACAGGGCACAAACAAGACCCCGCCCGTCATGGTCTTCTTCGGAGGGCGCCATCCAAGAAACAGTATCCCAGCAATCGAACCTCGAAGACTATGAAGGAACAACCAGCCAGCCGCCTAGTGAAGGTGCTACTCACTATCCAACACCGCCTAGTTCGTCATCCAAACTAGATCACACCCGCTCAAACGTTCAACGAACTGTCAGCGGGTCCGCGGTTACGCAGCCAACACCCAACGACGATGCAGCCGTAACTAAACCCACTGGCAGCAGGAGCAAGATGCTGAGGGAAGCTAGGAACATGAAGAACAGGGGAGCACGTCGACCTGCCAGTATATCATCATCCGGGCCTGATCCACACTTTGTCCCCCATAACACCTTCACATCGTCCCCGGAATCGAGCTATTTTAAGAATACTCCCAGCGGACGTCAAGCAGTGCCTTCGGCATATGATCCAACAACTGTTGCTGTTGCTAACTATCCTCAGTCTCCTATTAGTCCTATGTCATACACTGGTTGGGGACCAAACCATACTCCGGCTGGCTATCCGCCATCACAAGACCCCTTTTCACCTCAGCAATCGGGGTTTCCACTCATCGAGCAATCTCACCATCCTGGATTTACATATGTGAGCCAACCGGCCAGTAAATTGGAACCTCCTATTGTTAATCAAAATCCTTCATACGATACTTCATACGACATCTCTTACCCAGAAACCCAGGACGAAATGGCTGTGCCTAATGGTAACCTCCCAATCGAAGCCCTGGATGGATACGCATCTATCGCAGCCAGGATCTCCGGCCGAGCTGAGCCACAACTGATACCCATATATCGAAGATTCGACTGGCTGCTTCACCGCAACCTATTGCGTTATCAAGACCAACTCGGGATGTTGGAGGAAGAACTAATACGTATGGATTCTATCACTACACGATTTGGGGCTCACATACCTGTATCTGCTCGGGAAGAACGGAGGCTTGGCCACCAGATCCATCAAGACAGGGTAAATCTTATGGAAAGAATAAATGATATTCTTTCCAAGTACAGTGAGTGCATCAAAGACCAGGGTACGACTTTATCTAACTGGGTCAGAAATGGCGATGTCGACACTAGAATACATGCAAAAGCGACCGTCACCGACGAATGACGAGATACAAGCTTACAGAACTTACCTAAACCAGAGGCAGATTTTGATAGACGAAGAAACTCAATTCCTTGGTGCGTCAGACCTCCTCGCTCTATCACACGGGACGGCAACAAATGTTCCTGGAGTCAATCAAGCACCACCCGCCGCTCCCATTGTTCCTCTGAGAACTCTCATCAACGGTTTTTCTATGAGTTTTCTCTGTTTAGGGGTATTAATGATGGTTCTTCCTGATCTCATAACCCGGCTGGTCATGTTGGTCTGTTATGGTGTGCTGGTCACTACGATATTATCGACTACTGGACATCTCAGACGACTGAGACAGCTGTTCGAAGGCTAAAAGGGATGTTTCCTTTTTACTTCCAGCTCGAAGTTTCCAAGTAAAACCTCTCTCTCTTGAAAGGCGGTTGGAAGGATTTGATAAGAGGAGAGGTCAATACCCAAATGCTATAGTTGCGGATTTACTTTCCTCTTTGTACGATGATGGGCAGAATATGAACTCGCAATATTGTATTTGAGGACATAAAAAACCAATTGCGATGAGAGTATCAGGATAAGAGAGATATTATGGAATTTGTGTACCAAGCTGAGTCAAGCTTGAGCTGTTCAACAATTTCTCGCAGCCAACATGGACAGCGATTTGGCGGCCCATGGTATCCAAGCGGGCGAATGGTTTAGTGGTATAATACTCCCTTAGCATGATTCATCTGAATAGTTTGGGAGTGGTCCAGGGTTCGATTCCCTGTTCGTCCATTGAAGATGGTTAGAATCCATCATTATATCCTCTTTTTTCTCTCTTTTGGCTATATGCCTTACCCTATACATCTGAGATCCTGCTTACACAGTACCTCAATGCTTTATATAGTGGGTAGTAAAATAATATTGTTTTTGGACACTCGTATAGCCAGGTGCAATGCTCATTTGGCAACAACTCCAATCGCAATGAATACTCTCGAGGTCTTGATGTGAGAACGTTGTAGGCACCTCAGATGCAAAGGACCCTAAGACATTCCGTCTTATCACGAGAACCCACACTTTCGCTTAGACAAACCTCAACCTGTCCTCCCCATGCCAACAGAGTTGCATATAGGTACCTACTTTGCATAACTCTTCTCGGAGACTGACTGTCCTTCATCGGGTACTCACTCTGAAGCACAGGCAAGTGACACGACACAAGTGCACTGTCCAGACACGTGTTGGAGAGACAATAGCACAGCCTATGTGAGATTACCCTGAGTCTTGTTGAAGCATCGTATTCATGCTGAGCGAGGAGACTTCATGTTGTTCAGCAGATTTCGTGAGTCCAGACTGAGGATAATATAGCAAAAGCTGCTGGGAGAAGATGCGAATCGTTAATCTATCTCAGACAGGTATGGCTTATGTTGTGTGTAGAAATGCGAGATGCCGCTGCAGTTGCAACGTAGGACAGGGCCCGCAGTCTCGCACAGTCAAGCAAGCAATGCATGCCTTTGAATTTCAGTGGCAAGAGTGATTAGACATGAGTTGTAAAACACAATGCTGTTAACCGAGGTCAAGTGTGTAGGCGGTGGTTCCTTGTATCAAAGACCAGTTTCGATGAGCAGAGTTACATACAGTGCAGAGCTGCTTCGAAGACTTGTATATTTCTGACGCTTGATAGCTGCATTGAAGACTTGGGTACCTAGACATATGAGTGTAGGAATATGAACCAATTTGTGTATAGCAGCCCACCTCAGAACATGCAGGGCCCCCAAGAAACCTACTGGCATATACCAGCAACAGATCCAACAATACTCATTCAAGTAACCAAATAGAAAACCCCTAAGAAATGACACCCATAATATCAAACAGTCATTCTTTGCTATTGTTAAAACCGTTTATGAAGGGACTTTGTGACTCAACCTCCAGCTCAGGGGCAAACACCAAAAGCGTGATGGGATGCCTCAACACCACGTAGTGCAACAAAGAGTCGGTACCACCAAATAACGGCTGTTGCTTTAGCATTCTATCAGTATCCATAGTTACCTACATGCACTAATTAATGGATGTTACCTATTCATCCCTATTGTTGTTGAACCGTTGCCCCTTGAAACCATAACTCGCCAGCTGCTCATCACTGCGAAGGTCTGTCACTGTCAACGGACTGACACTTGCAGCCAACCTAACGCAGGGGCCTCTTCTATTGTTTACCTCTGCGTCGAGGTAGAAAAGGAATCTTTCCGTCATTTGATTTTTCCACTTCTCTTCTTCTCTTCTTCACCCTCTCTCCCATCTTCTCTTCACTGCATCGATCGTGCAGCTCACCACCCTCTTGCATTATCCTTTGCACACAGTCTCTTGCACTACAATATCTTTCAAACATCAAACCTGTGAGTCTTCATTACTTTCATATTTTCACTCTGTGCGTCTCTTGAAGCATTCTGCACTTGTGCTTCTTCACCTTCGCCGCTTTTCTCACACACGCACATTTGGCTCTGGCTCTGGCTCTACTCTCCTCTCCTCTCTACCACCGCGCCTCACAGAAAACTTGCTAATCTTTTCGATAATCAACAGACTCACCACCTTCGCAATGGCTGTTCTCAAGCTCAAGGCCGTCGCCACCATTCTGGCTTTCTGTGCTGCTGCCTCTGTCGCCGCAACTGGGGGCGAGACTGCTACTTGTCTGTGTTCGTAACCTCATTGGCCTCGCGATATTATATTTGCACTAACACTTGCCTAGCTGCTCATACCACCACCGAAAATGCTGTGACTGATTCTGGTTATACAGTCTCTGACGGTATGCATTTCAATTACCTTTGCTACGGCATATGCTGACTGATGGTAGGCACTACTGTCTCTACCATGAACATCTGCACTGTCACCCACGAGACCCAGTGCAATCAAGTCACCTCCGCGTCTTACAGCGTCGAGATGCACCCTTCCTCTGCCTCCGGCATCCCCCCTGCTCCCTCTGGAGCTACTCCTCCTGACAGTTCCGCTATCTCCGTCGGCACCCAGGGTACCTCTGCTTCCACCGAGGTCGTTCCTCCTGCTGAACAGACTGGAGCACCGTCTTCTGGTGTCCCTGTTATCCCTATCCCTCCCTCTTCCGGACCCAGCTACGTCCCTGGACCCGGTTCTGCCTCTGCCGAGCAGACAACCAACCCTGGCCCTACCAACTCCGCCGGTATCGAGAATCCTTCCCCCTCTTCTGTCGACAGTGTCACCGATGTGCCCGGCGCCCAGACCACCACCGCCGCCTACGGATCCTCCGTCTCTGACACCGTTGTCGTCGTGACTGACTCCGAGACCCGGTACGAGTCCGTTGTCTCTGGCACTGCCACAGACACTTACCCTTCCTCTGCTGAGGAGATCGACGAGAGCACTCCTACTGGCACTCCTGGTGTCACTGCCAGCGCAGCAGCTAAGGTGCTTGCTCCTGGTGCCGCACTCGGCATCGCTGGCATGCTCATTGCTGTCATCTTCTAAAACAAAACTTCTAGATCATGCTTCCACATGCATTCATCATGCTCACTCTATACTCGGATATATCTTTCACGCTAGAGAGAAACGGATAGTGTTGGATGGTTTGACATGGAAATATCAATGGTCGTTGGTTTAAGAGCCTGCAGCAAGTAGAATGATGGCACGTACAGGATTGTTATGGATTTTCTGGCTTGTCGGAACCGAGTGAGGGACTTAATACGCACTGTGCTGTACCTAGGTACTCTGAAAAGAACTCGGATTTGCTACCATCATATAAGTCTTTATTGTACGCCGTGAAACTACCCAAACTGGTGCGCTAAGACTGACCTCTCTATGCGCCTTCATGTATAAACACCCTTGATATCCTGATATCTTTACTCTTTGACATGACATACAGGGCAGCCCCCTTTCATCTTATCCTTCAGTAATCGCGCCCTCATCACCTTCATGCCTATGGAGTACCGACTTCCCTCCTCAGAGCCATTGCCTAAATCAACATCCACTTTCTTGTTCCCATGCAACATCTCCAAGAGATGACTCACGTGAAACACATGCCCGCAAGCATACCCAACTAATGTTTCCATCTCGAACTCTGTAAATGGTTCATGACATCTTGCGCAGTGTCCCGGTTTCGGCACTCTGTGATCATGAGCCGTAGATGGGTGAGAAGGGTTGGGTTCTGGATTGTCGGGGTCCGTGGAAACATCCTTGACTTGTATATCCACATGTTCCTGTTCCTGAATAACCACTTCGAACTTGATACCCTTACGCTGACCAGCTCGAAGCTCGTTCTGCGCCGTGGCAACCTCACTACGAAGGACTCGTGCAACGCCCGAGCTAATGCTGTACTGGATCTCGTGTTCCTTCATCATGTGCGTAAGCCCTTCCCTGAGACCCTCAATCTCAAGTCCCTCGGGAATTCGCTGCACTACAGTAATTGGGTTGATAGCTGTACCGACTTGCTCCAGCAGACCTCGAATGAAGCTGGGCTTGTCCATGCTGTATTTAAGTAGGTCTTCCCATAGGTCAGGGTCGTCCTGTTCTTTAGCAAATTCGATTGCTTTGTGAACATTCTTTAGACGATCGATGATGAGGTACAGAGCTCGTTTCATTTGGCCCGTTTTAGAGTATAGAAACACGAGCTCGTCGTAGTATGAGAACGTCTCACACTCTTGAACAGCCTACACTGAGTTAGTAGCTAGAGCGCCATGATGGTTCTTTCTTTTTCTTTTTCCTTTTTTTTTTCGGGGGGGCTTCGGATTACCTTTTCAAATGTATAGGAGACTGAAGTCTTCAGGTATTGCATAAGCAACGCCCGGTCGAAGGTCGCAAACAAATGGACAGCCAAATCCGCGAAGCTGTCAACCAAAGATTGACTGTCCATCACCAGCCGGTCCACATTCTCTCCACTATGTTCCTGAATACCATCGCCCTTCCATAGACCTCGGAAATAGAAGTATATGTACAGGTTGAGCTTCTTGGAGAGTAGTTGCTCCACCACAATATCTGGGCGCAGGAGACCATGCTGAGCTTCGTCAACGAGCAGTGTGATGGCTTCTGAGGTCGCTTCATCAAGCTCCTCTGCTGTCATCTCATTGACTTTACCTGATGGAACTCTGAGGCCAATGAAGCTAGGAATATCGTCTTCAACAGCTTCTGCAAGGTGGTTGTCTCTAATCAACCTGAAAGCTGAATCCGCATCATGGAGCTTGATATAGCATTTGAGAGCCTCGCGATGTCGTCCGTTGGCCTCGTGTAACCTTGCCAAGCTCCCTATTACGATCCTCCAGTCTCGCCCCCTTTCCCCTTCATCGATGCTGTCTTCGCGCACGTCTCGATACTTGAGCTGGTTCTCCAGCGCAGTTGTGATTGTTTTTATGTCGAAAAGCTCCGGTGACCAACGATCCAAAAGCTCCCTAAACCTTGGCTTGTCGTTTTGAATATAATGGCCAAGTACAACTTCATAAATAGTCGAAGGAAGGGGCGGATGCATGGGCTCTGTAGGAATGTAGTCCGTGATAGCATCGAATTTCTTCGCACCAGCAAATGTCCAAACCCACTTCTCCCATCTATCAGGCGTCTTGAGCACTTGACCACACACTTTACCAGCAGATGCCCAGTTATTCTCTTCGATAAGCTCTTGTATCCAGAGTTCTCCGATACGCCTTTTCTCTCGCTCTGCCGAAGAATAAAAAGCTCGCAGTTGCGAATCGACGACAGATTCGTCATCATTGAATTCGTCACTAGGCTCTTGGTTCAGTGTGGGAGTCAAAGGAGTACCATCATTAGCCCTTTCGTTTAGCGGTGCCATAATCTCCGGGTGTTCATCGAGTAACTCCCAGGCACGCTGGTAGTGCTGGCGCTCTAGAAGCCATCCCAAATGATCACTCAGATCTCGTCTCGTCGCGAGGATGCAGTCATACGGACTATGTATGAAGATCTTCACGCCTGGTTTGACAAGACCAGAATGGACGGTGGGGGAAAGTCTTTGATTGGTCCCGGGTCGAATCGTCCCTGCCGTACTCCCTACGAGGCTAGAATCATCACCGCTCCCTCGGCTACGAATGCTAGCTCCGGAACTGAATAGGGAGCGAGGGTTGATGGCCGCATTCCACATATCTGTGCCGATCCCAGCTATCGCCTCCAGAGCACCCCGAGATGAAGCGATTGCAGATGCAGCATTGCGTGCAGGCAAAACGCCTAAGTGGTAATCACCGGATGACAACCTCTCATAACGACTGACGCTCAAACTGTCTTTGTCGGCTTCGGCCTGGGAGTTAAGATCGATAAGGCGGAGTTCAGGCGGCTGGTTATTCTGTCGGCGGCGAACACCGCCAGAGGGCTCGCTTCCTGTTGAAGGATTGGATTTATGCCTTTTGTCTGGCGAGTTTGAAACCGATCCGGAATCCTCATCCCCATCCTCGTCTTCAGGCAAGCAATACGCAAGTACTAACAAAAGGTTGTGGGTATATAACGAAATGCCGGAAATGATGCAATCCATCCGAAGTCTGTTTCAGGTCAGCTTTAACTCAAGGAGGTCATATTCACAGCAAAACTTACATTTTAACAATTTCAGCACGCCCAACAGTCTTCTCGCCCGCGTGCCGACCGACACCGACGCCTCCTGGATGAACGTGTATAATCCATATCGTCCCACCCCAACCTACAAGCAACCGCTCGATATTCTTCTTGCCCATTACAGCCTGTTCTCTGAGCTTGTGCGCAGCAGGAGACATCCCTTTATCAACATTGCTCTGGTCAGATTCATCCACTTCAACAGCTTGTTCATCGATCCATTCAACGCGGCCTTTCCATACACTTGCCATGGTTTCCCATTCATCAGTTTGTGGGCGATCAATGTGCCCAACTCGTTTCCATGCATCTTCTATGTCTGCGCTCTCGAGATGGAGCTTTGACCGCATAATTTTGATTCCATGTTCATTGAGCCAGACCACATATTTCCCAGACAGGGACCATTTAATAGTGCTGATAGCTCCTTCGCCAGAGTGTAAGATAGCGTCTTTGCCACTATTGCCGCCAAGTCCCATACTACCCAGCCAGCCGGAAGCTGTAGCCGCAGCAGTTCCAGTTGTTGTCGAGGTACTGCGACCCGGACCACCCCCGGCGGTAAGAATGAGCTGACCAGCAAGTCCTCCTGACAAATAGGTACGATCTGTCTTGAATTCGGGCGACAGAGCCACAGCTTGAACGGGCCGGGCAAAGTTCCGTAGCTGAACATCTTTCATATCAATAAGAGACTGCACACATACATTGCCATCCAAAGAGGAAGTCGCCACATAAATATCGTTAGATGGCGTCTTGGGTATTTGTGACGCTTCGCGGGGTCTTCTGGAGGCTGCCGCCGGAGAGGCATCGGCCTGGCGGCCAGAGGAGACAGTAGCGTTGCTGGATGTCGTATGCCTTGGCGCTGCTTCTGGCTTCTTCTCGGTTGGCAATGGAGGAGGGTACGGAGATATTGATATAGAGGTAACTGAGGCTGAGTGCGCATGGTATACTCTCATGGATTGGAACATGGGGAGCTGAACAATGTGCTGGCCCAGAATTAGTGAGAGTCGCGTTGACCGCCTGTCCAAGACTTACG
This sequence comes from Fusarium mundagurra, assembly GCA_013396205.1. Lineage (NCBI taxonomy): Eukaryota > Fungi > Ascomycota > Sordariomycetes > Hypocreales > Nectriaceae > Fusarium > Fusarium mundagurra. The sequence goes on from JAAOAN010000188.1 coordinate 163,003, forward strand.
ATATTGCCATTATGCGTTCCAACTATCTGGATGGACGTTAGCAAGCTGACATGCCCCCGACACAAACGTAACCTACCATTTTATCTCCCGCGACAAGAAACGCGCTAGTTGCATCGCCGTTTCGATACACTCCGTTAAGGTGTTGAGTTAACCGGGCATATTTGAGTCTTGGTTCCTCATCCTCATCATCCTCATCATCCTCATCATCCTCATCGTCGTCCTCATCATCTTCATCGTCGTCCTCATCATCATCGTCAGCTTCATCGTCATCGTCGTCATCTTCCTCCTCTTCTCCATTGTCTTCATCGTGTCCCGACTTTTTATCATTGCTTTCCTCATTCTTTACATCTCTGGCTTCGGTACCCCCTTCCTTGCCCGTCGCATCTCTTGATTCAGCATCTTTCTCGTGCGCGACATCGTCGGGAACTTTGTTTTCTACAAGCGGGAACGTTTCGTTGGCGTCTATTGCTGGCTCATGCTCGGACTGTTGGGCATCGGTATCGCGCGCCAACTCATGGCTCGGTTGTGGTGACTGCTCCGTCATTGCAATGACAACAATGATATCATTCTGGAAAGCTATAAAACCTCGAACGAGAGCGCTTGTATGTGCTGGAAAGTTGCTGGGTTGTTTTAAGAGGTAGTTGTTGAGAGCCCTGACCAAAGCTATGACAGCTTCCAAAGGTCCGATGCACAAAAGGTCGGTAGAGGTACCTTGTACCTTGCAGCTACGTCACGAGGCAGTGGAGCTTCAAAAAGAGCTTCGGTTCTAGACGCGCCAAGAACGACTGAAGGGTATTCGCGCCCAGGTGGCCCCACCATCTCACTTAGCACTCATGATAGGTAGGACCAGTGCACTTTCGCGGGGCGCAAGGCACCACTGACAGATCCAACATAAAGTAAACAATATCTTGACGTGCACCAAAATATATTCAAATCTCTGTCCTTCTACAAGAGACGACCGACCATAATTCTCTTCTCGAGAAACCATTGGTAATTCCTTGAAGGATCGCTTGTTTCTCGACGCGCTGAAGTAGCTTATGGCGGGCAGTGAAACATGGCGACGGTGAAGTCCCTGGGGTTGCACCAGCCCTCAGGGCTTCAAAATGCCATCAACGAACAATTATTACCGCCGAATCCACCGCCAACATCCTATACATGGGATATTTCAACAGAGGATCGATTCGATGGGGACCTCGAAGATGAAATCCTTTCGACGGAACACTGCGTCATATGGTGTCGAGGTGGAATATTTCGAAAGACCTTCAGATTCGAACTCGAAAAAGAACCTGTCATACAGGCTCTCCTAGCATACTTTCCGGCTTCCAAGGACGACAAATCTACACAAGAGGAAGAGGCACAATCGGATCAGCGGCCGGCTTTGTCTAAGGCGTTGGTTGTCTTCCTCAAGACACAGGCGCACATATATTTCCTCTCTGGCACCAGTCATATTGTCCATATGCCATTCGAAGTTGAAACAGCATTCGCAGGCCCTGTTGGAGTCATTATTCAACGAAAGCAAAAAGCTGAGAGTGTTGCGCCAATCTCTTTCAAGTTCCCCCGAGTGCCGCCGAATTCCTTCGTCTCTTCGCAGTTGACAGCATTCAATAGCTCTCAACTGACCGCGTTTTCTGTGGAAGGTCTTGGAAAACCGAAAGCACTTCCACTTCGTCTGAGCTCGACTTTAGATAACCTTTGGGAAGCTCCGCTGGAACAACCCGAGTCACGCTGGCCACGCCTTGTTTCATTGACTGACCCGTTGTTGGAGTTGGGGCTGGTCGTCACAAACCAAGAGCCCCAAAATGGCAAAAGCTTAAGGCAGACAGCAACTAAGAAGCTGGCATTCCTCGATTCAGCTGAAGAAGTTCTCCATGTGGAAGAGATCAAAATTCCTGGCGCCTTGACACAAGATTTAAGTCAACCTCTGATCATTGCGGTGACAATCAACCGCGAAACTAGTGAATACACTGTCTGGCGCCTCACGTACCTGCAGCATGAAGACCGTTTTCTTGCTCGACAGAAAGATGCTAAATCAAAGACTGCCCGGCGTCGTAGTTCCATGCCTCCTGCCTTTGCTAGTACTCCTGGCACACCTGTCCAGCCCAACCTGCGAGAAAGCTTTGGAGCACCTCTTCCAGGAAAGCGGCCGAGAAAGAGTGAGCGCCTCGAAAAGCCCATGATTGACCTTGTGTCATCCTTAGAACAACAAGACAAGGAAGGCAGTGGTGTTGCGCGGAGGAGCTCTCGTAGGGTCAGCTCCATGTTGGCGAGAGCTGACTTGTCTGCGTCGCATGAAAGAGCCATATTGCCAGATCAGCCGCTGTTATCCAGTCATGTCGGGGCTAGGAGGCATGAATCACAAGGAAGCCATGCACGCCTTAGTGCCAACTATGCCCATCAGATTCATCCTAGTCTGAGCAGTCTGTTAGCGGCACCTTTCTATGAAGGCCTCGACGAAGGGTTTCACAACATGGGTCTAGATGATCATGAGTTTGATGGGCTGCAGCATGAAATACTGTTTACTAAACTTCACAGCGTACCTATGAATAACTCCAATGTTCGATACTCGAATCAGCCAGCCCGCACCCAAACCAAGGTCTTCATCTTGGTGGCGCCTCCATTTGCAATCGACGGCCATGACCAAAGCCAACTTCTCATTGGCATTCAGGATGCTACCGAGAGACGACTTCAACTTCTCACACTGGAGCTGGGCATTCAGCGTGGAACTAATATGGGCACCAAGCAAGGGAAGAAGAACAAACCCGACGGTGCAACCGTCGTAGCCACTGTTGTTGACAGACGACATGCTCAAAATGTCGTTGACTCTTGCAAGCTAATGGACGGTGACCATTCTGCGATTCTAATCCTGTCCGAATCGATGGATGGTCGGCATGAACTAAGTACCCAGGCACCGTGGAGTGTCCTTACAAAAATCTCGCTTCCACTTCTCTTCGTCGATAACACTAGGAGTTTGCAATATCGTGGCAGAGTTGTGGACCGTGATGTTACTCAGAGAAAGTCTGAGGTTATTGACCTCAGTAATGGCAGCATTGTCGGTGTACGGCATCCGCGACAAGGTGGCATTGTTGATGTTGTCGATGCAGAAGGTCGGCTTCATGAGCTCCGTATTCAGCTCGAGCCGCGGTCACCTCACGTTCGAAGAGTCCTGGACGTTTGTCGTAGCATTCTGCCACATGCACTTGGTGAACACATCTTCGCTGGCTGGCTTCACTGTATGCAATGGATGGGAGGCCATGGCGAGACAAATACCGACATTGAATGGTCTGCGATGACCATCCTCCTTTTGTCTTTGTTTCTGAGTCTCAGCCGGACTGACACAAAGCCTTTCCCGAAAACTCGACAACTTCCTCGCAGAAGAAGGCACCCTTCGGGGTCTTTTGGCTCGATCAGAGAATTGGAGGATTGGAGATACTTGGAAAAAGCCGAGACTTCAAATTCGTTAGGGTGTCCAACTTGGATGATGAATGGGGGTTGGCAGTGGGCGCTGGATGAAGATGGGGATGATTCTGGAGACGAAACTCTATCTACAACTTTCATTTCGAAACATACATCTATGGCCAAAGAGTATATGGCCTCTATACTGGGCGAAACGGCATTCGGAGCCGCTGGTTATATGCCAACCTCACTTGGCAAAAGCATGGAGAGCCGCCGCAAGGTTGCTGTTGATGTGTTTACGGGTTTGCACCTACTTCTCGAGGAAGAAAAACTTGATATCATGACACCAGAATTCAGATCTCCTGGCCGTGCTGATCTCCGAGTCATTATGTGTCAAATAGCTCGATGGCTTAGGTGGCCCAGCTTCATCGCTATATACGAGGCGGGTATACAAGAAGACGTTGATCAACGTCATGATTCCGGTATGTTCGTGAACTATCTCTGGATACAAAGCTAATCATTAGATCAGATCTCAACTTGAGGCCTGCAATCCCTCAGCTACCTGTAAGGCCAGATGTCGTCAACTGGATTCAATCACGACTCACTGGAGAACGGAGGGTTCCTTACATCACCCCAGCGGATGTTTATTATGCTGGCTCACAATTGTCCGAAGCGGAAAAGTCACAGGACAGGCGATGGGAGTCTATTCTCCCTAGAACGCTTGTGTTTAAGCAGTTTTTCAAATTTATGAAACCAAGCACGAGTGCAGTACAGATGGTGGAAGCTATGAGGGATGCCGGAATTACACCATTAATTCTTGATACCCTTCCGGAGGCCATTCTTACACCTTTACGCGATGCCATTTCATTGTGCCAACCGCACCCACCGACCTTCTGGTCCAAGGATCTCCTCGAATTGGTTGACCGCCGGGATATCAGTCTCATTCTCGCTCCTGGGAAGCAAGCTAAGCCAAGCGCTTCCAAGATTCTAGTAAGATTCTAACCCAGTCTTTACGGACCACCACTTACAAGCATTAGACGCCGACACACAATGCAACTTGGGATTACAAACTGCTTTGTCAGAGTGTCGATGAATCAAACAACATCGGATACGATGAAGGTGAAGGAACGGAACGTCAAGCCATTATTCGCTCCTTGTTCAAAGAAGATCGCCGCCTTAACGAAGCTCAAGATATACTTTCCACCCATAAGGCAAGACTGGTTCGACTCGATCCCCACCCAAGTTGGCCAGAGAGTGAATATCTTGAGAAGCAAAAGGAACTCGTAACAAGAATTGCAACAGGCACTCTGGCAATTCCTGCAGGCCGGGCTTTGCTATACTACAGTCTTCGCTACCCTTTGATCACACAGAAATTTCATATTGGTGGATTTAACCTCAATTGCATTGTAAAACCGACAAACACCACGGTGGGTGTAGACAAATCACAGTTCTCAGAAGAGAAGGTTTGCTGGGGCTTCTTTCACCAGGGCGTCGCAGCTGGGTTAGCCATTTCTCCCCAGGCCCAAGGTATCGATACATCATGGATTCTTTACAACAAACCTGGCCAAGATCTCAACAATCGACATGCTGGTTTCCTCCTTGCTCTTGGCCTGAACGGCCATTTGAAAGACGTCGCAAAATGGGTTGCGTTCAAATATCTGACACCAAAACATACAATGACCTCTATCGGGTTACTTCTGGGTCTGGCAGCATCTTACATGGGTACAATGGATTCGTTGATTACTCGCCTACTTTCCGTTCATGCCACGAGGATGTTGCCTCGTGGAGCAGCAGAATTGAATCTGTCCCCCCTAACGCAGACTTCCGGGATAATGGGTATCGGCTTACTATATGCCAACAGTCAACACCGGCGAATGAGTGAGATTATGCTCTCTGAAATTGAGCATATTGACGAAGAGGATGAAGAAGAGCCCCTGAGAAGTGAATGCTACCGATTGGCAGCTGGATTTGCTCTCGGATTCATCAACCTAGGCAAAGGCAATGATCTTAAGGGATTGCATGACATGAGACTGACAGAGAAACTCATTTCTCATGCTACAACAACTAAAAACATTGAAATAGTTCATATTCTGGACCGGGCTGCTGCTGGCGCTGTCATGGCCCTGGCTCTCATCTACATGAAGTCAGAAGATCAGATCGTCGCGCGCAAGATCGACATACCCAACTCAGTCTTGCAATTTGACTACATTCGTCCTGATATTCTTCTCTTGCGGACCTTGACGAAGAATCTAATCATGTGGTCCAAGATTGAGCCGACATTTGCTTGGATTCGTAAGAACCTACCACGTCCTTATCGTTCTCAGTTCAAGCTACAGTCAACAACAAAACTGCAGTCAACTGATATGGCATTCCACAGCATAGTGGCTGGTCTCTGCTTCTCCATTGCACTGCGCTTCTCTGGCAGCGCATCTCCTAAAGTTCGGGATCTTCTACTTTATTATTTGGATCAGTTCATGCGTATTGCACAGATACCATCCACTGCAAGCATGCATCCAAATGGTACTCCGCCATATGATGAAGAACTAGCACGGACCAATGCACGCATGTGTCAAGACATCGTTGCCATATCTGCGTCCATTGTCATGGCCGGAACGGGTGATATTCCTGTCCTACGTCGTCTTCGTGCGCTTCATGGTCGTGATGATCCTGAGACACCCTACGGTTCTCATCTTGCGGCTCATCTCGCGATCGGCGCTTTGTTCTTGGGATGCGGAACAGCAACTTTTGGCACCAGCAACCTCGCTATTGCTTCTCTATTGGTTGCATTTTACCCCATTTTCCCTACGAGTGTTATGGACAATCGATCCCATCTCCAAGCTCTTCGCCATTTCTGGGTTCTAGCTACAGAGCAGCGGTGTCTGGTCACAAAAGATGTTCTCACCGGCCAGCCAATCACTGTTCCTGTCCAAATAAGGATGCGCAAGAACACTTCTACTGAGCCGGTTCTGAATCGCATGGCTCCTTGCATCCTTCCACCAATAGACCAGATTGCTAGTCTATCAACCACATGTGGACCCCAGTTCTGGGATGTGGAGCTTGACTTCTCTAACCCAGAGGTTAGAGCTGCTTTCCAAGACACCCAAAGCCTGTACCTCCGCAGGCGCCCACCGCGCGAAGGAGCGTTTGCTTCAACTCTTCGCGCACTTGGTAGGGATGAGAAGGGTAAAGACCCTCTGGAATGGGTCTTTGAACTTGAGGGTCTCCGTGGTATCAGTTACGCCGAGCGAGCAGTAGTGCTCGAGCGAGGTGACGACACTCAGCACTCGAGCAGTGCTGTTGATGCAAGACTGGAGATGGCCAAGGGCATTGCAGAAGGCACAGATCGGGAGCGTCTGGAGGGAGCCAGGTTGCTGTTCGAATGGGCTTCTGTACGTGATCGACTACGAGACACCAATATGTTTGACAGTCAAGAGACCATCACAGAATCACACATACGTCGTGAAGTCGAAAGGGAAGATGGTAAAGATGCTACAGTGGAAGATGGAGGTGTTTGGTGGATGCGAGACAGTGTCATCGAGAACCTGAAGGGCATGGTGTGGCTTGCGAGTCGTGAAGGCGAGCATTGACAACTGGCTGCAGTGAGGCAACACGCATGTACAGCATAGTGATGAACGCGTATCCTGTGGACAGGGCATTGGAGAGGAAAACAACAGATGTGGTTATGAGGTACGAGAATAACGATAGAAAAGAATCTAGCTCGTAATAAGGAGAGCTTCATGGCTTCAGACCATTTATGAAAGTCTTCACAGAAATAATACATCCCAGCTGATGGGAGTGCTTGCTTTCATTTCAACAATCAACTTAAATTCCATTATCCCCCTTGCCTCTTCCCTTTTCCGAGAACGCCATGCAATGCAAACCGCATCACCGGGGATATACAGGGCCTCTAAAACCGCCACTTCTTCCATTTGGCCCGTGTTTGTCATTTTTGCCTCGCTGCTCTATCTTTGTCTCCCCGTCTTATGCTTTGCTTTATCCTGCTCATCCTCTGCAAAGACCGGCCTCCTTCTAAACTAAAGGGGCCGCGTCTTGTTCCTCCCGGAAGCGGAGGGCGCAATCCTCTGGTCGATGTATCTTGCCCCTCGCTTTGAATTGCATCGCCCCTTTTGAGCCGTTGCAAAAAAAGAAACACTCATATAAAAAGATCATTCGCAACTAGCTATGGTCTCTACTTTGAAACAGCAGCGTTGAGGACTTGTGTCCTGAAGAAACCACCCTTAGTCTTCTCAATAACTTGCTGGTAGACGTTGTTAGGAGGGTGGTTCATCACAACGGTACCATCTTGACTGTCGATCTTGGCGTCCAATCGAGTTTCACGGATCAGGTTGACAATCCACTTCTCACCATCGTCGGGGTTCAGGCCGAGCTTGGCGCTAAGATCGCGGATGTTCATTCGGCTAAAGATTTTGCAGTAGCTCTCACAGATGAGGTGTCGGGCAGCATCGACAAAGGCATCGGCGGAAGAAGCAAGGAAGAAGTCGCTGCGGCAGACCTCGGCGGCCATGGAGAGGGCCTCACGGGCAGCCTCGAAGTCGTGGGCGATGTAGAGGGCGTTAACAAACTGTGTGATAGGGTCGGTGTACTCATAAGCTTCTTGTCGGACATAACGGATAATGTCCTTGATCTGCTTTTGTTGGATGGAGCTGTTGCGAGCACGGCCACGGCCGGTGATAACGGCAGCGATCAGATATCGCAGGATCCAGGGGCAAGAGGTCTGGATGGTGTTGATGTAAGGTGCGGAAAAGAACATGTCCAAGATAGGTTCCCGAGCACCCTCCCAGTTGAAGAGAGGGAAAAGAGACCAGTGGAGCAACATCGTTCGGTGGTCGAGTTGAGCACGGGGGTTGTTGAAGAGCTTAGAATCAATGTTTTCCCTAACGTTCTTGAGTTCGTCGACAGCAGACTCCCAGTTGGTCTGGAGGATCTCGGAGGCAAGCTTGCCCCAGGTGGCAGCAGAGACCTTATCGTTATCGGTGGACAGGACTCGGAATTGGTAGAGCATATCGGCAGCGGGACCGTATTGGCCGCATCGGAACTGAAACTGACCAAAGTCGTAGAGTGCGTTGACCATTTCCATGGTGACCTGGTGAGAGCCTGTTAGATATCTTTGACCTCGGCAGTAGAGAGCTCTCAGCTACTTACTCCGTGCTGGTTCTTGAGGAACTCCAAGTTAGCAACCTTGTCGCTTCGGAGTCCGTTGACGACCTCGTCCTGGGTCAGGAGATCGGCGATCTTGGCGGTAGCTTGCTCGTAGTTCTCCAGCTGTGAAAGCACATCCTGTCTCTTCTTGTTGTACTGCTCGGGGGCCTCTGATACACCATGAAGCTCGCAGTAGAGGGTCGCAACGTAATCGGTCATGTTTGTATCCTCGAGGAGCTTAATCTTTCCAGAAAGAATCTCCTTTGCCTGGGCATCCTGACCCTGCTCCTCGGCTCTCTCACTCTCGAATTGGATCAGAGGAAAGAGAAGATGTCGGCTCAGGTGCGGCGCAAGGCGGGGCATGATCGACGAGCCGTCGGCGGAGACGGCGTTGAGAACGTCCTCCATATTGGGTGATGTCTTTGAGAAGAGGGAGTCAGTAAAGATCGGTCGATCGAGGGTTCGGTCGGAGAGGGCAGAAAAGTGACTCGCCGCAAAGGTCGTGATGATGGGTTTGATGGAGGGGCACGAACACCTCAGATTTTTGGTGAATTTCGCCAATCCACTCCGTGGTGTGGGGTTTCAGCTTATCGCACCGACCGTGAATTTACCGACGATTAGAGATAAGCAGTCATGTGATCTTGAGATTTTCCGTGGCAAGCTTTCTGGTATGTTTAGAGTGCACCGACAGACAGATTGTGGCATGTTCAAGAGGTAATGAGCAAAATCAATTGAGACTGTAATTTGGGCATTACGTTGCATATCTCTTACGGGTCCCTCGATCCGCGGTATCGCCAAAGCGAAGAACCTTGCGACGGAAAACAGCTCTATCCTGCAGTCTCCCTCCAATACCCGACCGCACGATGAATTTCCTTACCTCTAGAGTCCTGTCAATAGGACGCCAGGCCATTGCCCAGAAGCCAGCAATCTTCACACAACGAGCGTCTTACTCCGCGGCCGCCACATCTTCAACGAACACCTTCAAAACACACGTATCATACAAGCCCAACCCTCTCCGACACCCCGTCAACCCCAATAGGAAGAACAAGATTCCATACAAGGATCGCCAACTCAAGCAACCATTCGTCCCTCCAGCAGCAATCAAAAATCTCGACAAACTCGGCGCAACTCTTCGCTATGTTGTTCGACGGACGCCATCCTCCCAACTACCTGTATACCGCAAGTGGATGTCTGGTGGCAACCGCATGATCGTTATCATTAAAAAGATTGATGGAGACCGCTCCAAGTTTATCCAGGATTTGGCTAGGGACTTGGAGATTAAGCCAGTGGATATTCGATTAAATCCTACGACACAACACGTGGAGATCAAGGTAAGCAATTCCAACATTGGAGCTCTTGACAGACAACTGATTGTTCTAGGGTCATGTCTACGATAAGGCGGTTGAGTGGATCCTGAAGACCGGCTTTTGAAGAGCCGGCCGTGAGTGATGTATACGGATTAGCCACGTCTTATCCTTAACCAAACATATAGGAGGAATCAAAAGTGTATCATATTGACCAGTCACCATCAGGGGCGACACAAGATGTACAATACATGTAGTAATGCGAGCGCATCATAGAAGCATATTTTTGTTTGTCCCTAATGTCTGAATTTGTTCACCATTCCAACTTCCTTTATACACCTGTACATAGACAAGCAGTTTCATCATCACCTGTCTTGTCCCCAAACCATCGACTCCAGAATGCAAGTCTAAGCGAGAAGCGCACGCTTCAAATGACAAGACACCAATCCCATGTTTCTCAAAACACTAACATACAAGCTTGAAGATGCGGTAATGCCATAGATTTTAATCCAAAAATAAAATCCCAATGCAACTATCATCTCCCAAGGGCAAAAAAGGTTGAAAGTTTTTGCAGTACTTCATCCTTCGACCATTCAGCAGATTGCATTGACAACGCTTCAAGCAAAGTATGAGGTGCTGGCATGGCTTTGGCGGGTATGGATGACGTTGGATCGTTGGGATCTCTGGCCTTCTCAGCAAGTCGTCTTAGTAGAGCAACTGCAACAACGACGATATAAACCAGCTCAGGGTCTTTTCGGGGTGCTGTTCGGGGACCTTGAACTTGAGGTTGCTCGTACAGTTGACTGAGCTCCCGGATAAGCCTGAATAGATTCTGGGCAAAATCATTGCCAGACGATAGCCAAGATTGGGCGACTCCGCTGTCGTGACCCGGAGCAAGTGAAGCCAAGATTTCAGCAGAAAGAAGCCCTTGCATCAAGAAAGGCTTTCGAACTTCCACGAGGGATGGGAGGTTAGGTTGTCTTGTCTGTGTCTTGGCCTTATCCGGTATGGGTGCTATGGCCAAGCCGAAGGCACGAGTAAGCAACTCATAAGGAGGGCTGCTGTTCGAGTCAAGTGCAAAGACAGCTTTGTAATGACCCCGATTGGGTTCATCACGAGCTAGTAGCTTTGCAAGTGCATCGACAGCATGTGGCAGGTAGGCGTGCAAGCTTGGTTCGTATTGCGTAAAGAATAAAGTTCCATCTGAGACTGTAGGGTTGGGCGCTGGGGCAAATGCCAGGAGAAACTGCAAGAGGCAGAGAGCCTGTTCGCGTCCAGGTATCTCTACAGACCCTGCAATATTGGAGAGCAAAATTACAACATCCTTCATGAAATCGAGAGTATTGTTGTGTGATCGAAGAAGCATAGTTCGGGTACCGAGGTATCTTATAACAGCACAGACAAATTTGATAACAATCTCATCGGCAAGTACAGAATGGTTATCGTTCTGTTCGCCAGGGAACGAAAGGTTTCGAAGAATAGTTGTGACGCATATTAGACGATCAACGGCCCGGTCGAGCTCATACTCTTGAGTGCCAAACACAGGCAGATCCCGGATATTAAACCTTTCAAGACGGCAGGCCCTCAAGACGTCTTCGTATGGTGATATTTGGATCTCATCGGAGACTTCGGCTGTATGCTCAGCCAGCATCTCCACTTGGTCCTCGGCACACTCGATGAGAGCCTCTATTAGCTCGTCACAGTACCGAAGCTGAATAAAATGCAATTGGTTCATGGAGCACGATGCAGCTGCCAGTACGTCAAGGGCTAGGCGCGTCTCGCCATGAATCCCGCTCTGCAAACTCTTAGTAAGAGCACCAATATCGATGTTCCCCAGTTCCTGAAGAGGAGGTACATCGGGTTTCCAGCGTTCCAGTTCCGCTCCAAGTTTGCTGAACGCATTTAAATCAACACCGCCAAATGTTGATAGCTCCCGGGCACAAGGGCTGTACTCGTCAGTTTGGGGTGCGAGCCTAGGCATTTTCTCCACAACCACAGGTGCTGCTGAGGCTTGGCGTCCTTCATTTTGTGACATGCTTCCAGCCCTGCGGGTTGCTGGAGAGGGGGCGCTTGGGAACTCTGGCACAGCAGAAGCGTCGATCGTTTGTGATAATGTGCGATTTTGGCCTGGCATCACTGGAGGCTGTGGCTGCATCTGAGGCTGGGGCGTGGAAAATCCGTTAACTGGAGGCTGTCCTGGTTGCATTTGCTTCATGGGAGTTTGTTGCATTTGAGCTGGCGGCCCAGATTGGCCCATGGCTCCAGGGGTCATCTGTTGTCCAGGTTGCATCTGCTTCTGTGGAGTAGCTTGTCCCATGAGTGTGCCTGGAGTTTGTGGCTGTTGTGGTTGCTGTTGGGATTGTTGCTGCGATTGTTGCTGTTGCTGTTGCATCATCCTTTGCTTCTGTTGTTGAGCGATCCACACTTCCTCGAACTTATAAAGGTTGCGTTCATAGATCGTCTTCAACGTCTGCGGAACAATAGGATTCTGGGGTGGCAGGCCAAGCATCTGAGCAACATGGGGCCAGCCGTTAGGGGTCGTAGTTGCCTGCTTGTATCCTCCCTTATTCTGAACCGCTTGAAACAACACCATGAGATTAACTGGTCGGTCCATCACCATGGGATTAGGATCCAATTGCAAGCCTTTTGAGTTCATTAGTGTCGTAAGATTCTTCATAAATTGTTCAGGATTCACGTTAGCCATCATCCTCTGCTGAGGCCTCATGCCTCCTTGTTGCATCTGGCCATTGGGCACCCCAGGTACTGGCTTATTAGGCATCATACCGCGGCCCATATTTTGCGCCTGCATCTGTGCTTGAATTTGAGTATTGCCTTGCAGTTGTTGTTGCAATCTCATCTGATAGGCGGCCATCTTCTGCGCGTCCATCATGCCCGGGCGTTGAGGGGTTTGTTGCCCTTGTTGCTGCTGGCCTTGTTGTTGTGGTGTGCCCTGTTGTTGTTGACCCTGCTGCATTTGAGGGGGAAACATATTGCCCTGCATCTGGCCCATGTGTTGCGGCATTTGACCCATCTGCTGCGCCATCATTTGGTTGCCGGACATCGCATTCGGATTTGGTGAAGGTCGCGCGTTCGAAGGTGATGGAGCAAAGTTTGGGTTGAAACCTTGGGCCATATTTTGCATATAGGGGTTCGGCTGAGGAGTGCCATGTTCGGATGGTATCGGTGATGTCTGAGGGTTGAATTGCTGGCCACTGGGAGAGAATGGGTGTGGTGACGCGGTCGCGACCCGTTGAGGAACACTTCCTGGTCGCATTTGGTTGCTCATTATCGGCGAGGGGCTTGCATTGGCGGAACCATTAGGTTGAAGATGAGAAAACTGGCCAGGGTTTTGCTGAACCGCGCCGGGTTGAAAGCCTCCAGCGAATGGTTGTTGCTGCGGCGTCTCAGAGCGCGACGTTGGGAGCATTCCTGGATTTTGGCTAGGAGAACCAGCGAGACTATCCTCGCGAGGGCGAGGCCGCTTCGATGGAATAACGGAATTGGTCTGGTATACAGGATTCTGAAAAGAAGGTGAAGCATTGCGCATGGAGCCAGGGCCATTAGCCATGGCGCTGCCCATTTGCTGATTAAACTGAGCAGGATTGAATTGGCCCGGATTAGCCATAAAAGCGGAAGGATCCATCATGTTACCGGCAGCGTTAGAGTCGTTCATGTGTGGAAAGCCGTTGCCATTGTGGTTGGGGACGGCGTCGTTCATCCAGGTGCTCATGGCGATCGACCCAACAGGCTATGCGCGACGGAGTTAGCGATCAGCAGGCACGCGAAAAGCGTCCATGGAGGAGCGCCAAGACGACGAGGATACAATGACGGAAGGCTGAGATAGGAAGCGATGAGTGGGAGATGAGGCAGTGACACGGTGGTGATGGGACAAGTCGCGTCGCGGCGTGGGTTTGGTGGAGAGCAGTGTAGTGCGAGAGACCAGACCGAACCAGAACCAGACCAGCGAGAAGACCTTGTGTCAGCCTGCCAGTACTGGGAATGGGCTTAGGCAAAGGGGACAGGAAAGTGGGAAATAAAAAAACGCCCAGATTGGATTGGTTGGCACGGTGGTCGGTGCAGGGCGACGCGCTTCAATCAAGCGGCAGATGATAGATGGGAATGACGGGTCGGGTGAGAATGGATGGAAAGGTAGAGGGAGAAAGCGAAAGCCGCGCGACGGGAGCAAGAGAGCAAACGGACGGGCAGCAGACAACGGACTGGACAGCACTGTAGCAGGCTAGTAGCCACCTTTTCAGCAGGCAACCCAGCAAGCGACGCCGCCAACAGTGGAGAGCAGGGTGATGGACGAGCTGAGCCAGCCAGTGAGGGAGAATTTTTTCGCTAGGCGGGTCTCCGTCAGCAGTACGGAGTAGCAGCACCAGGACCATGGGCGGCCGGGGAGGTGGTGCTTGGGAGGGCAAGGACGCGCAGCACTGAGACCAAACCAAGCGCAGGCGACCTCGACTAGCCAATGAAATCTGGCGCTCGTTGGGTGACCAACGGGGAAAGGGAAGACAAGAGAAATAGTGGATGCGAATGGGTAGGCAAAAGTGAAGCGAAGCGAGAAGCGACAGCGTACAACTCTATCTATCGCATTCCATCGTCCACTTGGAGCGGAGATTCTACTAATGCATAAAATGATGCTGAGATTCAAGGGGAAAAGGATAGCCTTACCTAAGCCAACGAGTGAGAGCGCGTTTGCAGTGCGTTCACGATAAACTGAAAAGGATGCTCGTGGAGTCGGGTCAGGTCTGAATGGATTGGCCTGGGTTTCAGCGAACGGCGAAGACATCTCTGAGAGTCGGGGGGAGGCTGAGTCTGTTTTGCAGCGAGTGGTGCTTGACTGTTCCTGGTATAGCGTGATTTCGAGGTCAAGCCACTTGTGCGCACCTAGACGAATCAGCTATTTGCGTTAGTGAGAAACTAAAGTTAGCTTAGTATCAGATAAGATTACCATAGCAAGTAGCAGCAATTTCTAACAGCGGGCCCGAGCCTGTTATCATGTTGCTATCCCATTCTTTCATCAAACTGGGAAGCGGCATTCCTGGCGATGTTGCATGTGACAACAAGCGCCAAACAGACGAACAAATGGCTTTCGATCAAAGTGCCCCATGGTTCCATGGGGACTGCTTCTACCAGTCATCAATGAAGCTCAGTCCATGACTGCATGGCGAACATTGACTATTGACTTCTGGCGGTATTGAAGCTGGCCTGGAAACGCCATGACGAGAGTTTGGCCATTATCTTGTCCCCGGTCCGACTGTTTTGTTGCAACTGAGTTACTTTCTCCAGTTGATACTCTCAATTGCTCCAGATCTTCAGGTCGATATTGTAAGAGAGGTTGGCGAAAGGCTTCCAAGTTCGTAGTGTAAGCACCGGAGAAAAACACTGAACCATCGCCACAGCTGTACTCATTCTGATGCCCAATCTCGAAGAGTATGTTGGTGCTGTCAAAGTACCTAGTACGCCTCATGTGCAAATCGTCCAGCAATCTGCTCCTGTATTTATCCACGTATCTCAGTGGACGTAATCCGCGCGCGCACGTAGCATATGTGTCGCACAGTTTCGGGCCAAATACCCAATGTAACGATTCATAAGACCAACATTGCCTTAACACACTTGTGCAAGCACTATCTCGTTGAGAACGTGGTCAAACACGATCGATAGCGGTAGCTGACTGCGCTGGTACGCAGGCCTTTTGGCCCCTGTGTCCATAGCAATGGCCGGAACAGCTGGGATAGCTTTCCATTGGGGTGACCCTCCACGGCCATACCGCGAAGGCAGACCCCTACAGAGAAACGGGCCATTCGCCACCAGGAACAGGGCAAGCCCCTCGGAGCAGCGACTGGGCAGGTGCTCCAAAATTAGCAGCCAGTATGCTCAATAACCATTCTTTCGGGTCAGAGAAACATAAACTTGTCTTTGCTTGTTTCTCCTTGAGAGAGGCGCAGACACAGAGCTATCGGCTTTGAGTCCGGGGATGGTCTGCAGTGGCGCCTGATGCGGGCTGTCCACCCACCACTGGCGCTTCCCGAGTGGATGCCAGTGGATGGATCCTTGTCAGGCAGGCCGTCATGGCCAGAACAGCCAGCGCCGTCTCAAGTTCGTTCTGGGCTGTCTTTGAGGTGCCTGTGAAGGCTGTCGCGATTTTCGTGAAATCCATTCGTTTTTCGTTTGTTTGGTCAAATCATGCTTGTTTTCGCTTGATTTGTGAGCGTGTCGTGTCGAAAAATCAATTTGCAATCGAGTGAACTACCATCCCACTTACAGCCCAGCCCAGCGTCTTGGGGGTGCCCTGAAAACCACCCGATAATTTGGAGATGGCTCCGCGTCTGTATAAGTGAGCAGACCAAAAGACAGGCGTGCGTACGACAGCAACACACGTCGAAAAGAGAGGTTTCAAAAGTGAAGGAGTCAAGAAGAAGAGGTACAAAAGGTTTGAGAGGGGAAAACAGGCGGGAAATGGGCAGCAAGAAGGAACGGGGGAAGGGGGGTAGTTATGTGAAATACCTTACCTTGCCTTGCCTTTCTCCGTACCGCCAACGACCAGCCTGTGCTGTGCCTGGGCTTGCGACCTCACTTGAGCTCTCACTTCGGGCCCTTTGATTAACGAAATTTTCTCCGCTCAATATGCTCCAATTTTGTTTCTCCTATCCAAAGTTATTGTCAATCTGTGTCTTATCCATTTGGCTTCAAACTCTTATTCACACGCTTATCTGGTCAAGCCGTGGTTCCTGAGTGGCGCATGTCTTCATCTTCAAGATGGGACCAAGGATTGATTAAGTCTGACCAGCGAAACCACGAAAAGTTCACCAATGATTTTTCATTTAGAAAAAGATATATCAACACGAGCCATGTGCTAGGCTCCGAAGGAATACATGTTGTTTCGTTTCCCTTCGTTGTTTCTCCAGATCTCCTATTGTTTTCCAACCTCTGATCCTCTCATTTCTCACTCACGATCCGACCACCCACTCACACCTGGGTCGCTTGCGCACTGTACTGTGCGATTCCAGATCACCCACGCGCTGTTTTGAGGTGGGCGACTGACTTGGCAGGGCCTGCTTGTGTCACGGCCCTAATAACAGTAATCAGTCTCGATCAACGATTGTTACTCTGGCGAAATCTTTCAGTTATGCTTTTGTGGGTGGTTCTTAGGTTTGTTGAAATCTGCTGGCGATGACTGAACACGTCCATATATAGGTTCATGGATCCTCCGCCTCAGACTGTTACAAAGATTAGAGGATGAACTGGCTTTGCCTCGCCAAGTATGAATTGCAAAGAAGCGGTCTCGCTATCATAGAAAAAGGCTTGAACTTCCCCTCTTTTCCCCTCCTAATCCCTCCTGAAATGGGTTTCTCAAATCCCCTCATTTCCTAGCCGTGAACTGCGCCTTATC
Source organism: Fusarium mundagurra (assembly GCA_013396205.1). NCBI lineage: Eukaryota > Fungi > Ascomycota > Sordariomycetes > Hypocreales > Nectriaceae > Fusarium > Fusarium mundagurra. The sequence goes on from JAAOAN010000188.1 coordinate 180,256, forward strand.
CAGTTGCCCTACGGAGTACATGCCATGTGCTTCTCGGTCGCTCTTCTTCCCCTGTCGTGAACTCCCCACATTGATGGAGAACGGGGTCGGTGGCGAATAATTTGTCGTGCTGCAGGTTACAAGTACAAGAAGTCAATTCTGCCTCAGATTGCTCACATTATCTCTCGTAACTCTCGTGAAAAGTGTCTTTTGTTGGCTGGTAGGCTGGTCAGCAGAATCATTCGTGGGTGGAAGTGAACGTGAGGGTAAGCAATCTATGGACAGGGCTGGGCCAACCACCTGTGATGGTTGCAGATCGGTCTCGCCCCAAAAGGCAAAAGACATTCTCCTACCCAACATGATCGACATGTAATTGCCGTTCATTAGCCTTTGAGCCATTGACGCCCTGAGACTTTGGGAGAAAACGCCTCGTGATAGAAGACAGGCCCAATCCCAGTAGGTCCTGAGGATTGGACGTAAAACTCGCCAGAAAAGAGAAACAATCATTACTCTAGGTCACCTCCGAACAAGCATCACATCAGCCCTGGAGCTTGGGAATGTGTCACGGCTGGACAGTCAGGAGGTACTACTACGTAGTAGGCAGCGTACAGAAGCCTGCATATAAAACGGCCCAGATGCCGTTCTGGCTTCCCCATGCATATACAAGCTAGGACAAGTTACATGATGCATGATGCCATCAATAGACGGCTCCAGTCGCTTGCGGGACCAACAATCGCGTGGCATGAAGCCCTGTTGGTGGATGCGATGCTTCCCGCATGTCAACTTTGACTCTGGGAATATATCGACGGAATGCACTGGTCTAGTTACTACCGAAGGGATTTCGATAGAAGCTGCTCAGTCTCATTTAGCTTTCCACATCTTTTGACTTGCTCATTTCAGCTCTTCGTTTCTCTACAGACCTACAGGTTGCCCCACAACGGCTTCCTCCCTGGCGGGATCATCCCAAAACGCTGGGTCACCCTAATATCGGGCCAGGGCCTTGCAACCATCACAAAGCGATCCCCAGTTTCTCCTGGCCTCTCAGCCTCTATATCAGAGACTTCGGACATTAGCCCAAGGTAGGTAGGGCAAGAAAATGATGTGGTTGAACAGCCTCTTAATTCCATCATTGATTATTTATATATACCTAGTAATACCATCTGCATGATTGTCACTTAGGACTTTAAGTTCATAGAAGTTCAGCTCTCCCTTGGTCCCTTAGCTTCCCCAGACGGAGGATCTCAAAAGTCGATTATACTTCTACAGTTTATAACCCAAGACTGTGTTTATTTATAAAAAAAAAAAAAAATCTTCTTCCGGTAATCGTAGCCCCCGTCACGATATCCGTCTCTTGGCTGTTGTGTTTTTTCCTCCTTTTTCCGACTATCCCTATGGTATCCACGGTTATTAAGATTTGCGGTCAATGCAACAGGAACAAGGTGCATGTATTATTTTGATTTCTAGCATAACCACATAAAAATGGTGATTAGCTCTATTCATAACCATCTAAATGGACTCCATCTTCTGTCTGGTATGTTCCAAAACTGCCCGAATACCCTCATCCAAAACATCCAGCGCAAGATACCTGTCTATCCATGCAATGGTCTTCTTCTGTAATTCCGTGCGATCTGTTGTGGTTTCCAGGTACTGGTTCAAGCGTGACAGTACCTCTCTGAGGTTCTTAGGAAACTCTGCTGTCTGTGGGCTTACGCCCATGATAGGCTGGCGAATGTGGACGTTGCATGTGGCTGGGTGGTTGGGATACTCCTGATCAAGGGTATCAAGAACATGCTGTGATATCCTAGGCTGAGCCGGGACATGTGTGAAAGACACGAAGAGGTCAAAGAATACCTCCGCAGTGTTGGCGCTGAAGAAGGCCTGCTTCTTGGAGATATCGAAGATAGCCATAGGGATAGCGCCATCCATGGCAGGGTTTGATTTCAAATGCTGAGCGGTCTGCTTGTCAATAACCTTGGCTTGGGCGTTTGACGGCTCAGGAAGATCATCGTCGTCCTCTTCATCATCATCACTATCCACGAGTCGCAGCTCGTCGCCGTCCTCCTCACGATCGGGCCGGAGAACATCCTGGCCGGGCTTCGCGACCGCCTTGCGCTTATCGACCTTTTCGAGCCATTCCATCTCCGTTCGCGCATATTCAACCCAGAGTTTTTCGTTCGTCGTGCAGAAGCGGCAACCTCGCATGAAAAACCCACGTGCGGCAGCCATGTCGCCATTCTTCGCTGACCTTCGACCTGCCATTGCCCACAGCTCAGGGTCTGTAGGCATCATGCGTAGAGCATTGGTCATGGTTTTCCGCCAGCGCTTAGATGCTTTGACGCTGGACGTATATGAAAGATATTCTCTCCACAGCGCACTGCTTCCTGGATGTCGGTTGACACCCCGCTCGTAAATCGCAAGAGTACGGCCCTGGCCAGCATGGGCGGACTGGAGGTGTCGGATTTTGAGACGCTTGCAGCGTTTGCTGCGTAGGGACTCAAGGGACTGCTCCCATTGAGCGTACGAAGACCAATCCGATGGCTTATTCCCAGGTGAGAGGACTCTGTGCTCGTAATCATTGCGCTTCTGGACGATTGTGCGAATCTCATCCTGCGAGGATGATGGGTTAGTTGACAATGTTCTCTCGAAAAGTTAGAACGCAATTACCTTCGAAAATATTTCTTTCTCCTCCCATTCTCGCAGTTGCGGTACAGCGCGTTCGAGATAAAATCTCGCCTTATCAGCGACGCCAGCCATCTTGCGTTTGTGCGACCAAGAGGTATCAGTATGGTTTACAAGGTAAGGTAGGTAGACAGCAAATTTAGGAAGATTTTTTGCTGACAAGGCTGGCAGATCAATAACTTTTTAGTGGGGCATTTTTCAGCCTCGTTGTGGTCGCGACGGCGGGAGCCAAAATGGAAATCGCCGTCTAACGTTAGGCTGTTTATTTCTCGCTTGGAGTACCTGGCCTTTGATTCGCTTCGGGAGCGCGCGGGCCAGTGTCAAAAAATAATACATACGATTTCCGAGCGTCCCCTGTCCCGGTCGGTCTCCACTTGGCAATTACACTTCCTAGTATTACGTCGCGGTGGAGGTAACGCCAAAGCTCCGAGGTCTGTTTGTCTTGTCCGAGAGTGAATCTCACCACTTGCATGATCGTTTTCTCTCGTCGCTCGTTCTGAGATTTTGACTCTTGGTTCCCGGATCGCCCGGATGGGATTTTAGAGTGTTTGTTCAGTCCTTCTCTCCTTCGAAATGGCTTCAAAATACAAGGACAAAGATACTGGCGTTATCCTAAGCTTCAATGGAAGTTTGGTCAGCTGGGCGCATACTGCTGTCGCGTATAGTATGGTTGCATCCTCCTCCGTTGTAAATATGCAACTTAGATGACTGAGACGCTGATTCGTGGTGTTCTAGCTGCTTTCTTTAGTGCATTGGTTATCGGTGTTTACCTACACTACCACAAGATCGTACAGAATGAGTTCTACGGTTATCCGCAAGAATGGTTCCCCTCAGTCTCAGCGACTATTGGCGATCGGTACCCCGAGCGATCGTTCTTCATGATATTCATTGCCATCACATCCGGTACAGCATAGTCGATCGAATTGTACCATATCCCCATTGTACTGATAGCTCCCAGGTCCTCGGTTTGCCCTCGTCGGTTTATGGTACCTCCTCACGCGAAAGCCCGGCCAGAAGCTGCCTACGTTCGTTGCTGTTATGGGCCTACTTCGAACTCTGACCTGTGGCGGCTGGACATACATTACATCTACAGACGACCACGATTGGCATGATATTCTCATGATTTCTTACATTGTTGCGACGCTTCCCTGGACGACTGGCTGTATCGCACTCAGCCCCGCCAATCCTCAGGCCATCAAATATCGCAAATACTTGGCATCTGCCTTTTTCGGCACTCTTGTGCCACTGATCTATTTCTTCATTCAGCACAAGGTGCATCGTGTCGCTGGAGGTAAGACAATGCTTCAACGCCATTGAATTGTGGCCCACTAACGCTATAAACCAGCTTACACGACTTACGCCTTCTTTGAGTGGTCATTGATCATCTTTGATGTGGCCTTTGACGCCGTGACGGCTCTCGATTTCAGTACCTTCGCTATTGAGGTTAGAGATATCAAGGGTGCGAGCAAGGGGTACGTTCAATGGCTTCCCAGATAGTCTTTGGCTTCCAGAACAGCCGTTTGCGAAATATACATGTTTGCAGGCCATTGTCTAAGTCTTTTGCAGTGAGAACCTGTCCTCTATCCCATCCGCCGTCCTGGAAAAGGAGTAAGTACAGAATTAGCGTGAGGAGAAGATTGTCATTAACCAAATTCCTAGAAAGGAAAAAGCAACCGGCGGTGTTTTTGCTGTTCGCTTCAGCTGGCCCGAAGCACTTGACATTGCCGCTGAAGTCTATCATGGAGTAAGCTCTCTGTTTTGGGCGGAACGATGATTTGCTGACCCATCTTAGTATGTTTTCTGGACTATTCTGACTAGTCTGGGGCTTGTAGTGTGGTGTAAGTCAATCTAGATCGTTGATTGAGACCTGTGTGACCCTAACTCAATATCAGACTTCCCGCTTTGGTACATGGGCATTTCAGGTTACGAAGTTCTGGTCATGACAACGATTTCGCCCTTCATTCTGGCCAGCCGTTCAGCTCGGTCTCTTGTCGTGAACAACTTGCGCGCAGTACACCTTCTGTCTCTCGCAGGCATCGCAGCCTATCTGGTTGAGGAACCCAGTTATCGCCTGTTTACGGTTGGATTTGGCGTTTTTATGTCGTGCTTGGGGTGGGCCGGTACCCTTTTCGCGGAGTCAATTCACGAGGGCCGCCTTGAATCCAAGATCCTGGGTTGGATGATTGGTCTTATTCTTTCCTCTACTGCCAAGTTTGCGTGGTGGACGAATAACCCTATTTGGCCCATAATGCATGCTGCGAATGGCGGTTGGAACAACACTGGTCTTGTGCTTGGTATACTAGCCGCCCTCCGCTTCACCCGGCGAGCACCCCTCGCTGCCGGTTTGGCTCCACGGCCTGCCAAGAGTAGCTCGAGTTTCCTTTCATCACTCGGTCTTGCTGGGTTGTTCTTTGGCCTCCACTCTTTACTTTCTGATACCAGCACCATGATCCTCTGGGGATGGGAGGGTTATCCCATTCGTGGCCCATACTTCTCCACACATGGCTGGCTCACTGTTCTTGCCATGTCGCTAGGTCTGTTCGGCGGAGTCTGGCAGCCTAGGCTTGCAAGCAGCTGGGGAGTCTATATCATCGGTACCGTCGGTGCGATGTTTTTGACTTTTTTCAGTCATTGGCCCGGTTACTACGGTGCTCTCACGCTCGCCACCTACTTGATGGCATATTCTGTGCCCATTTTGACCCATGCAGCCAAGACAAATCCTACGACAACTTTTGGCAACGGTTTCCTCATCTACAACTTCTTGGTACTCTTCCACGTTTGGGTTGTGGCATATGCCTTTGTTCCAGGTGGCCAACTCGTTCGTGAGCACACCGACTGGATCATGTACACGATGATGACCTGCATTGGTGCTGGCGTGTATGGCATCAATGCCTCAGGTCATCAACAGCAACCTTCGAAACGATCTTTGCCAATCCAGCAGAGGAAGTATTTTGGCATTACGACGATCCTTATCAATGTTCTCTTCTTGATCTCGGCCTTCCAGCGGTTCCCTAGTAATAACTATCAGCCTTATCACGCTGATGACCGCATCCTCACCGCAGGTATTTGGACGATCCACTTTTCGTTTGACAACGACATGTGGGCATCAGAGTATCGTATGCGAGACCTCATTAAGGAATTGGAAATTGATGTCATTGGTCTTCTTGAGTCCGACAACCAGCGTATCATTATGGGTAACCGTGATGCTACACAGTTCCTTGCTGAGGATCTCGGCATGTATGTCGACTACGGCCCTGGCCCCAATAAGCACACATGGGGTGCCGCTCTTTTGTCGAAGTTTCCTATCCTCAACTCGACGCATCACCTTCTACCTAGTCCTGTGGGTGAACTGGCTCCTGCTATCCATGCGACACTGGATGTCTATGGTCAGCTCGTCGATGTATTTGTCTTCCACTCCGGCCAAGAAGAGGATCCTGAAGACCGACGTCTGCAGTCACTCTATCTCGCTGACCTAATGGGCTCGACCCCTCGGCCAGCATTCTTGCTTAGCTATTTGGTGACAAAACCAAAGGAGGGTAATTACAACACTTATGTGAGCGAGAAGTCGGGTATGAAAGATGTAGACCCGTCAGATTGGGACCGATGGTGCGAATACATCCTTTTCAAGAGACTCAAACGTGTGGGATACGCGCGCGTGAGTCGCAGCTCGATTACCGATACGGAACTACAGGTTGCCAAGTTCAAGATCCCCGAGTCCAAAGAGGAGATCGAGAAACTGGATGCCCAGCCAGATAAGGAGCGCAATCGCCGAGTTAAGGAGGAGGAGGTCCCTGAGGGTTGGAGATTCCCAGCAATGTTCCGGGGTGACGGCGTGCGAGAGCACAGATACCACGTGTTCAACGAGCCCAGGTATTTCAACTAGAGAGGCTGTATATTACACTGTGTAAGGGTTTGGGCAATACGACATAAGGTTCATCTCGATGTCGTATATGCCATCCATATTAATGGGAGGAGTTAATGGGAAAGGGCAGATATGGATCATGAATAATGTACGGCGGTGATGTTCATGTGTTTAATTATAGTGCACACAATATATACTCTTGTTGTATACATGTTGGCTGTATAATGGTGATCCGAAGACGCAGCAAAATATTCCTTGTTGAAAATGCTTATCTTTCGAGGCCGGTGCTCTAGGGTATTCCCCATTCGTGTTCACAGAGCCGGTGATTTATGTGGTGGTGTCTATATAAGATGCACTTGTAGGCAATTTTGTACAATGTGCCTGACGAGGAGTGTATGCATTGCTCGCGGTGTCAGCGCGTGGCATTTTAGTTTGCAATTGTGTCAATAATGTTTGTTATCCTTCTACACAAACCTCCACAACCAATGTCATGGCTTGTGAACCAGCGAGATAACAGAGTTACAATGAACCTCAAGCGTCTTGACGCAGACTTACCACGTAATCGGTCAGCCGCTGACCAACAAGGTCCAAAGAAAGAATTACCCTATCGTATCCATTCCTGGATGTATCTCTGCAAAAGAACCGTTGTCAAGCTTGCTTTGTGTATGTACACAGACGAAAACTGCAGATTTCCGTGCCCACCCCGCAAAGAAATATCTCCGTCTCCACTCGGGCCGCCGAAACTCCACAACGCCGCGGTCATCGTCGGGCATGTGAAGTTTACAAGCCCCTGTCGCCCGCTGCTGCGCCAGGTATGACCAAGAAAAAAGAGTATTTGTGTGATTCCGCAGGACGGACCAGAGCCGCTTGTGTGGTGAGTGCCGAGTTGGAGCAAAGACCCAGGGGGTCACAATCATTCGTATTATACACATTATTCATGACGGCATACCGACCTTGGCTTGACGTGGATAACTGATTGGCGGCTGACTGTGCTTTTTTGAAATGGCAGGTGACCTGAGGAGATGAAGAGGCTGGACTAGGAACAACGTCCGAGCATTGTTGTGAGCCAACAATGTATTGCATCACTCTGATAGTTGTTTCACGAGTGGGAGTTAGAGGGATTTATATAGTTGATCCGAGCATTGGACGGATAACTACCACTGTAAGAAAGCTGCCAATACCAAAGTGTAAAATTCCGATTTCAATGCTCCTCGTAATTAGGAGTCATGGAAGCTACCAGACCGGTAGATGCAATCATGGATCGAAATACTAATAACAATTCCCCAAATGGCAAACTCAAAACCCCACAATCTAAGAAGCTCCCCCACAAGCTCAAATTCTCCGCGATCCAATACTGTTCCGTCATTTCCAATCCGAACTTAGCCGCTTGAAGACTTCATGGCTCACCCCTCCCACCTTCAACAAGTTTGTGATTATTGACAAGCTTTGTGTGCCGCCGCCAGCCGACTATGAGCGTCTCGCCTAGACCCAGACCAGGGATGGAAGAAGTCAGCGAGACATGAGAAGTGGGCGGGCATGATGGGCTAGATAGAAAAGAGGGTGGTCATGGGGCTGCCGTTGTCGTAGAGGTATGGAGGTGTATCGCTTTGTTTCTTGATAAGACGTATATAACTCCTCCGGAGCCTCCGCCTCTCTTCATCTGTTGTCTACCTCTTATTCTCACAGCTTCTTAGAGACTCACCCTTTCTGCGTGTGAGACAGACAAGATGACGTTCAACTTAACACATCTGTTGGTTTACTTGGGGTTGTTGGTTGGAGGACTAGCTCTCTATGTAAGTCAACGCTGCCTACAGATTCTATGATAATCAGACACTCATATGTGGCCAGGGTTTCAGCATTGTTGTTTACCGAGTCTTCTTTCACCCTCTAGCCAAATATCCAGGCCCATTTATCGCCAAGATCACAGATGGGTACCAGCTCTACCACGCTTGGAAGGGCGACAGGCAGCTCGAGTTCTGGCGCATGCACCAAAAATACGGCCCAGTTGTCCGCTTCGGCCCCAACTCGCTTTGCTTCAACTCCAACAAGGCCCTCAAGGAGATCTACGGCTTCCGCGCAAACGTCCGCAAGGCCGAGTTCTACAATGCCTTTGTTCACCCTACCGCCAATACGCATAACACGCGCGATAAGGAGGTCCATGCCCGTAAGCGCCGTGTCATGTCTCAGGCCTTCTCCGAGAGCGCCATGAAGGAGATGCAGCGATACATCTTGGGTAACGTCCGTACCTTCTGCGAGCAGATTGGTATGCTGGAGGGTTCCGGAGAAGAGACCAAGGGCTGGACCAAGCCTCGAAAGATGAGCGACTGGTGCAATTACCTTGCTATGGATATTCTTGGTGATTTGTGCTTCGGCAAAGCTTTCCATATGCTTGAGAGCCCGACTAACCGCTTTGCCCTGGAGCTTGTTGAAGCGGCTACAACCCGCCACCTACTCGTAAGTTTTCCTGCTATCTACCGATATGGCAAGAAATGAAACTGACCATTATAGTGTGGAACCATGCCGATCGTGAACAAACTCAGCCTGGACAAGATCCTCTTCCCTGGACTCGCTGCTGGTCGTGCTCGCTACATGGGCTACAGCAAGGGCCAACTCGCAGAGCGCACGAAGCTTGGTGAGGAGACAGATCGCCGCGATTTCTTCTACTATCTTCTCAAGGCCCGCGATCCCGAGACTGGCCAGGGTTTCAGCACTCCTGAGCTCTGGTCCGAGTCCAACCTACTGTAAGTGGCACCAGATGACTTCGAAACACTCCAACTAATAACTGAATAGTATCATTGCTGGATCTGACACCACATCGACCGCGATGGCTGCCACTCTCTTCTACCTTGTCCGATGCCCTCGCGCTCTCGAGCGAGTCACCGAAGAAATCCGAAGCAAATTCAACGATGTCGAGGAGATTTGCCAAGGCGCCACTCTCGCATCTTGCACCTACCTCCGAGCCTGTATCGATGAAGCTATGCGTCTCTCTCCATCTGTCGGTGGTATTCTTCCCCGTGAGGTTCTCTCCGGCGGTATCACCGTTGAAGGCCGTGCCATTCCCGAGGGCACCGTTATTGGCGTTCCCCATTATACCATCCACCACAATGAGTCCTACTACCCTTCGCCGTATGAGTACGTCCCTGAGCGATGGCTCGTTGGTGCCCTCAACCCCCTCACTGGCGAGAAGACAACCGAGGATGAGGTTGCTCTGGCTGCCAGTGCATACTGCCCCTTTAGCATTGGGCCTCGTGGCTGTATCGGCAAGGGTCTTGCCTATGTTGAGATGACAAACACACTTGCCCGCACTATCTATCTTTATGATATGCGCAAGGCTATTGGTATCGTGGATCCTGCTGAGGGCAATCCTAAGAATGAATGGGGTCGACACCGACCAAGCGAGATGCAATTGGTTGATACATTTACGAGTGCGAAGAACGGACCTATGATTGAGTTCCGTAAGGCTTCGCATATCAAGGCATGAGCTCCAACATAAAAGTTGGAGAGAAATAGGCGTTCATGAAATGGATGTACAGGACATAAGATACAGACACCTACCTAGTCACGGAGATGTTTATTTGGGATCCAGCAGGAGGAGAACACAAAAACCATGATTAAATGGTTTGCGAATACTTAAATGAAGCAAAAATAAAACAAATGCATTAAAAATTGAAGATATGTCTTTCGTTACGTTGCCGTGATAGGTAAATCTGAATAGGAGGTAGGTTGGCTGAGTTTGAAAGGCACCTTGCATAAATAAAGTGACTAACCGTCCCCATAGTGAGACATGTGGAATAAAGAAAGACCTTTTAATCTGGGGATTTGCTGTAGAATTTAAATCTAGCTTCCTAAAGGCAGTATAAATTCTGCTACATAATTATCAAGTGACAAAAGTATTTAGATAAGTTAGGCACATACCTAAGGTAGGTAGAGATAAAGAGGCTTCTTAATGCATTTATCCCTTCCTCCAAGTCTACATTGAATGGAACCTGAAGCTTTGCTTGCTCGCTGAGCTACAGTGAGCTTCAGAATCTAGGTAGCCCATAACGACCCACTAATTGAGCACCAGGTTCCATTGTGACAAGCGTTCGCAAAAACCCGATGGGCCCAACGAGGCTGGGGAAAGGCTGAGAATGCTTTCTATCCTTCTCTAAGCTTTCTCTGTTAGACATTTTCTTTCCCTTTCTCAACTTCGCTTTTCTGGAAACTTGAAATAATCCGACCGAATCCAGCGAACACGATTAATACGTAACTGGAGTATGTCATGAGGCAGTTTGGCACTTGGCTCATTTGACTCCCGGCGCGTGTCCAAGTTTCTATGCTCATAATTTGACTGGACCAACACGCAATTCCCATTCAATCATCGTCAAAGGATGACTTTGTGTAAATTCTTTCAGCAGGGCAACTGCAAATTCGGCAGTACGTTTTATTTCGATTCTGTGGGCTACGTTGCTCTCATTCTGATCATACTGACTTGTCTATAGATAGTTGTCGATTCGAACATGTAAACCCAAACAATCGAAATCAACCCTCGAACCGCTTTGGAGCTCTTGGAGGAGGTAGCAGTCAAAACCCAGCTGGTACGAACACGATAGATTTTGATACACGGAACAAGGATTGACGACTCAGCAGACAAATACAACATTACTATCGACACAATCGAAAAGGATTTGACGAACGAAGTTCCGCAATGGATCCTCTCAGCCTATGCGCCAGGGCGAGATACTCCTGGTCAGCTCTTTGGCGGATATCCACGCGAACAGAGCTTTGAAGAGCTGCGGCTACACTTCATGATGGGGAAAGCGTCGGGGAACGAACAGCAAGCTGTGAGCGCCCACTCAATCGGTCTCTACGCGACCGCCCAGACTGACCTAGATACGACCTTTAGCTTAACGAAGCACAAGAGCTATATGCTCAGGCCCAACAACAGATGCAGACCGCTCTGCGCGACGTTAAAGGGGCAATTCAGTTTATCGTAGGCGAAGAAAATAACCACCCGAATCGGCACGATATTTGCAAGCAGGGAACGCAAGGAGCTCCATTTGGCGAATTTCTCGTTGGGAAGCGACCCAAGTCGACAATCGCCGATACAGGCGCTCAGCCAACCCCGTTCGGGCCCAACAACAACAATGGTTCAAGTCCCTTTGGTGGTGGCGCTTCGGCCGGTGGAAGCGCCTTTGGGCAGCCATCGACTCTCGGCGCGAAACCAAGCGCGTTTGGTGCGCCGTCCTTTGGTCAACCATCACAGCCAGCTCAAGGAGGAGGCTCGGTCTTTGGTCAGCCATCACAACCTTCAGCGTTCGGACAACCATCACAGTTGGGACAAACCACCTCAGCATTCGGCAAGCCAGCGCAAACCTCAACCTTTGGCCAGCCGTCACAACCAGGGTCTGCTTTTGGCCAACCTTCAGCTTTAGGCGCAAAGCCCAACCCGTTTGGCACACCAGCCTTCGGACAACCTTCGCAACCAAATGCACAAGGCAGTGTCTTCGGCCAACCGTCACAACCAAATACGCAAGGCAGCGCATTCGGTCAACCGTCACAGATAAATGCGCAGGGCAGTGCCTTTGGCCAAGCCAGCCAACTTGGACAGAAACCGAGTCCCTTCGGAGCACCAAGTGGAACGAACAACAGCTCTAGCCCATTCGGTGCCGTCGCAAATAATAACAGTGCCCCTGCAGCGAACCCCTTTGGTGCTCCAAGTGGTAGCGCAACAACCAGTCAGCCTGCCAATCCATTCGGATCCAACAGTAATAACCAGAGCAATGCCCCGGCGAATCCGTTTGGACAACTCTCACAGCCTGCTCAGGGAAGCTCGCCATTTGGCCAACCTTCAAATGCTGCCGCACCGGCAACGGCAACCCCATTCGGTGCATCTAATGCGACCGCGAATCAACTCACAAACAGTCCATTTGGCCAGCCGTCACAGGCTCAGTCGAATGGCTTTGCATCGCAGAATAACCAGCCACCAGCGAGCAATCCATTTGGTCAACCCTCGCAGCAGAAACCAGCGAATCCTTTTGGCCAACCTTCCAACGCTGCACCAGCTGCCGCCAACCCGTTTGCTACAACGCAGGCTCAAAAACCCCCAGCAGCAGCAGCAGCAGCAGCGGCATCCGCCACTTCGACAGGCCCATATCCACCGAACAGCAAGAGACAACATCCGCCAATTGAGAGCTATAGCTCAAAAGGCATGGATGGTCGGCTATCAATGTTCAAGGGCAAATCAGTGATCTACAAGGACGGCAAACCTGGAATCCGAGAATTCGATGGGACCTGGCGGCGGATTTGGTTCCCAGATGGTCCTCCTGCATTCTCAGCGGATACAGAATTGGCCCCTGAGATGTACGACGACAAGTCCAAGGCTCAATGGATGGCCTTCGCACAAACCGGGACCTTTGAGGGTGGCCTGATGCCCGAACTACCGCCTCCGCGAGAATGTACACTGTGGGACTTCTAGCCAAGGAGTCAAGTCGAGTCAGTTCACGGCTTGTTTTATATATGATGTGGAGATGAAGAGTCGAGGATGAATAGATGGCGTTAGACGATTCAGGAGAATGCATTAATTGGGCGTTGTGTATAATCATTGGGGTTGCTTGGATTCATAATCTACCTAGACAGTAAAAGAAACCACTTCACGAGACAAGCAAATTGAAGGATGGTATCAGATTCAGTGCCTTTTTTTTTTTTATTTTTTTATTATTTTTTTTTTTTAAAGCTGCTGTGTGGTTGTGAAACGACATAAATAGTTTTATTGGATGCTAGAGATCTTACAAAGACTACTTATCCACAACATCCATATCAATAAAGCCCATGAGTGAAATCATCCAAAGATATTTGCTTAGGTAGGTAGGTAGTGTTTGCCTACCAGGGCAGCTCTCGAGTAAAGATGCACTAGTCCAGGAGCACTTAAGCGCTTTCATAATCAGAGCCATTGATTGGCTTGAGCGATCTAAAAGTATCTTTGTACTCCTCCAGGTTGACTTCATCAGCTTGCAGCTGTGAGAATCCACTTCCTGATGAATCATCCGGCGATGCAAACGCAGGCTTGAGCCACCATATTTATGAAGGTCAGAGCGGCAGTTTGCAAGGGACTCATCTCTCTCTTGAAATCCTCTTCAAACCCAAAATTGCACTCATTTCAGCGCACAAAGACACCCAACCATGGTCTCTTTACCATCCCTCGCACCATTCCCCCAGTCATCATGGCGACAGCATCTCTCATCCAGCGAATGGAACACACTTCTCCAATCCTGGACATCTATTTGCCGTGCCATTTCATACCTTTCTGAGAAGGACATCAAGGCAGCCTTGGCCCGCGACGACTCCATTGCAACATTCCTAGTCTCCTTCGCAGAGGAGACAGCAGAGGCAGGCTTCACAATACTAGACTCTCACTCGACAACACTTCCAAAAGCTGTATTTCAGCTCGTATCGAGAGTCTTCAATGTATCTCCGCCCCCTCAACTATTCGATTATGCGTTTTTGGCAAACATCGCAAGGATATTCCCCAGGAAAGCTACGGCCCCTCTTATTGCACAGCTCTTTCAGCGACATGCTGGTGCGCTCGAGGCTGCATTAACTGCCCTAAAGAAGCAACTTATCCCACAGTTAGAGGCTGGTATCAAGGGCGATTTGAAGAGCGTCGAAGCTCGTTTGATACGACTGAATTATCTTCTGCATGCTTCGCCGGATACCTGCACTTTGTTCCTTGCCGGATCTGATTTCCTCGATGGCCTCATCGTGTGCTTCCGCGTCATGAACCCTCCTCTACGCAAAGTGATATTGACCACGACGTACCTATGTCTGGTTGGGTTAATAGATACTGAACCAGCCAAATGGTCGATGCTGAGTGATCAACTATACGCCCTCAAAGAAGCGGCTGATGCCCACAAGGCTGGCCCTCTCAATGTCAACGACTCACTGGTCCCTGAGCTCATCACCAACACCCCCCTCTTGAAGATATTACTAAGGAGGGCGGAGGATTCCGGCGCGGCGACCGAAAATTTCAAGAAGCGAATTACGGCCTTGGAGGGCTACAGAAAGGGAGCCATGGTCCGTCCCAAACGACTTATACGAAGGAGATTGGATAAAGGTAAAGGCAAAATATCACAGCAAGAAGTGAATACCGACATTCACGTTCATAAAATGAGCCAAATCACTCAGGTTCAGGATTTGTTTCCCGATTTAGGATCCGGCTTTGTGTCCAAATGCCTTGATGAATACGGAGAGGACGTGGAGCAGGTTGTTGCCAATTTGCTAAGTGAGACTCTACCGCCTCACTTGGCTAACGCTGACCGCAGCGAGTCCTTGTACGTTATAACAATCTACCTATTTTCAAATCGCGATTGACTGTTAACCCATCATTAGGTCATCACACCCTGAAGCACGACACACAGAGCTTGCACCGCGATCTACTCCGCCTCAGGTTCCCATGCGACGCAATGTTTTTGACGACGATGATTTCGACCGCCTTGCCATGGACGTTTCTAAGGTTTCATTTGGAAAGAAACCAGGCAAGAACGCCGATGAAATGCTCAAAGATAAAGCAAACGCGCCTAACAAATCGGCAATTCTCTCTGCCCTCGCGGCATTCGATTCTGATGATGACGAACGTGATGATACTTATGATGCTGACGATGTGGGTGGCACTGTTGACACCTCCAACCAGGAGGCCGATGCAGCGAGCGACAGCAACGAAGAGACACTGTTCCGTGCGTACCAGATGGACTCAAAGCTGTTTGACCGTGATGCTGGCACAAGGCGAGGTAACCCGCGAGCCAAACTGCGGGAAGAAACTGGAATGACAGATGAAGCCATAGAGGGATGGGCCCTCATCTTAGTCAGGAACCCTCAACAGAAGCGACGATTAGAGGCCAAGTATGCCTTTAGTGGACAACAAGCGCAGCTAGAACGCTCATCTTGGCGAGCTTCTCCAGCTGGCTCAGGAGAAGAAGGAAGCGAACCTGACGGTGGATCATCGAGAGGTGGCAGAGGTGGTGGCCGAGGACGAGGACGAGGGCGAGGCCGCGGAAGAGGCGGCAATGTTGCGGGGCCTACAGGCGAGAAGGAGACAGAAAGTGCTAGGAAGAACAAGGAAGCCAATAAGGGGTCTCGGGCGAACCACAATAGACGCGATGCTCGAGCAAAGAAGATGTCACGAGGGGGTTTCGCTGGCTGATCAATCACCAGTTCTCTGCTTCTTCCATCTACCTGGAGCCGGCGCGGCAGCTAGACAAGACGTTCTTCTCTTTCGGGCCTGAGTTGGCGCAGTTGCTTCTGGCCCATAGAGATCACCAAGATCCAGCTCGGTAGCATATGGGCTCTTCATATCGGCTATCATGGGAGTACCAGGATAACCACTGGGCCCTGCTGGAGAGACAATGCCGCTGAGAGAGGCTAGAGTCTCTTCGATGCCCGAGTAGCGGTGGTAATCCTTTGGTGTAGCTAGCTCTGAGACAGCCTCAATAGAGGTCAGATCCTGGTCGCCATCACCTGTGCCCATTATCATGCTTTGAAGCGACATCCGCGAGCTCCTCCTGCTACTATTGAGATACACCCGTAGATCGAAGCATTGACGACACGATGGATGTAACGGAAAGCAGTTTGCTTCATCACGATGCTGCGGAAGTTGAGGGCGTGACTGCTGCCCACACTTTTCCTGGATGTCGTCGAAAATGTCTGCGATGGGAGTGAAGTAGGTGACCCGTTGTCCGGGCCCCCAATAATTATTGCGACCCCATACTTGACCGATTAGACCATGTGTATTGGCGTCAACAACTCCAGCGCCACTGTCGCCGTTGACACCAATGCCTCCACGTATCCAGGCATCCTCATCCTCTTGCGGCCATGGTTCCTCAATAAACCACTCTCTCGTAGCCTTCTGCGTCTGGTTCTCTACCCCCGATACATACGCAGGGATCTCGCAAACCTGGCCGCGCTGATAACCAGATGTTCGACCGCTAGACAGAACATCTGCACCTGGCACAATACCGGTTGTAGTAGCTATGGTTGGTTCCTGAGTTGGCGGCTGGGTTTCTGAGGGGAATTTGCGAAGGATGTTTGCTTGTGAAGTACGGGCACCGATGAGAGCCCAGTCTGTTACGACAAGGGGCTTATCCATATCACACTCATCCCAATAAGGATCATGTGAAATTCTCGTTGTCTTGAGGTTCAGACCTGACGTGACCTCGAGCCTACCGAGCCTGAAGTTCGTCTCCTGGGCCATGGCATCATGTCCCTCGTCAATGCATCGCTTGCGATCTTGGGAAGATGGATGCTCAACCTCCACTTGAGCGAGCTGTTGGTAGGCCTCCATGAAGGGATGAAAGTTGCCCAACCAATAACTCCCACCACCAACGGTAATACAAGGACCAAGAGTAGCAGTACTATCTTCAAACACGCCATTTCCTGTAACACCGATACTGTCACCCATGCAAGGATCGCGAAAGAAGTAGGGGTTTCTCGCGGCACAAATATCGTCCTTGTGATCTTTGCCTAGGCCACGAGCCCAGGTAACGGTACGATTGATCTCCCCCTGCGTAAAAGTAAACGTGACTAGCTTGGAAAGGTTGCTGGGAATAACATCTTGAACGTGGCTAACAATGATGATCTTTCGAGCACGAGAAATAGTTTTTGGAGCCATGATGCAAATTCGCCTCATCTGTGGGGATCTGCCTCGAGTGACAGTGACTACGTGACGGGGTCCAACCCAGATAGGCAGATATTGGGAAAGAAATGGAAGAATGGCGTGTTCGAAGACCAGGGGAAAGCTCGCTACTTCTATACACCGTGAGGCTCGCCCTCTGATAAGGTCTGTTGGACTTTCTGCACTTCGTGGAGTGCCTTTGATAGTCAGTCTGTGAGCTATTGAGGTAAGGGAGACTTGGTAACCTCACCGGCATTCTTCCTAGCTCGCTTCTCAACGACGATCTGTAGGCGATCTTGACATTGACGCTTCGTCTTTACCACATCCATAGAGAAATCTGTGTCATGATCTCTGTTCTTTCTTTTGAGAGACGCAACAGCAGTGATGGGCTTTTCATTTGACGAGGACCTGTTGCCCGCCTCCATGCTAGCATTCATCTTTGCTGGAAGCTCCCATTCCTTTGCATCATCTCTACCATCCTCAGGGTGAGCCATGGCTATGTGGGACTGAAGAAGGCGAATACTCTGGAATGTCGTCTCTGTGCAACCGGGTGATGGACAAATGACAAGATGTTTGACTTTGACATGGTAGATGAGTCCGTCCCTTGTGGAAAAGCTCGGCTGGTCACAGCCAGCCCAGTTACACAGATAGGTATGACAAGATTTGACGTGGGATTTGAGGTCCTTGTCAGACGAGAAAGCTCGTTGGCATTGAGGGCCAAGGCAGACGAAAGAAGGCGTCGAATTATCAGTGCTGTTAGTCCGCCCACCTCGACTTAGTGGACTCGGACCTCTTGAGCGACCTCTACCGTTACGGACGGTCATTGCATCACTGAATTCGGTCGGAACAGAGGAGAAAATGGAACCAGTAGAAGAAGTATCGGCACTTATGGTAGAAATTGTACTCATCTCTCGCATATCGATTTCACCAGCCCAATTGGTACAAGGCTCCAGGCCCAGGTCCAACTTGGCTGGTGATGCAGACCGATAACAGCCAATATTGAAGTCGGAATGAATTGGCTGCTGAAAAATATCAAAAGACATGAGACCGGGAGAGACAGTAGTCTTTGACATCGACAAAGCAATTGAAGCCGGTGTCGTGGGAGGTGTCGATACTGCTTGAACTGTCCGATGCCGGACTGTGGGGCCGTGGTAATGGCCGGGACCGTTGAAGTTAACGGCCCCGCGGTGGTCCTTGCGCCTGAGGTTGTTCATTGTGTGAGTTGATTAACTCACAATAGCTTTGTGAGGCTGCAATTGAGGGACAAAACGGACAAAGTAAAATTTGAGGGGTCGAACAAGGAATGGAGAAAATGCAAAACATTCGGAACTGGGGCCTTCCCTTGGTCATAGGGGACTGTGGTTGCCTGAAGAAAGCTGGCGGCCTCTGCAGAGGTGGGCGAACCACCCAGTCTCTGAAAGGAGTGCCCTTTGTGTACATACCTAGGTAAGCAAGTATAAGTGGTAAGGCTGATTTGATGATGCAGGACATACAGGGGGGGAGAGGGGCTGAAGAACTTGGGTCCAGGTGAACTATGTGGAAAGAAAATAAAACATGAAAATGAAGCCCAAAAGACCACCAGCATTGATGGCTGATATTGTCATAAACATGTTGGACTTGTTGATTACTCTTCGCTTCTCTTTCTCTCTTTCCTTTTCACGCAAGATACGTTAGGTAGACTGGCAATACCTAGGACTTTTGGCCCCCAACTGTGTTCGATCAACCCCTCACGATTTCGGAGAAGTCCATAGTTTCATAGGTATTTGTTCGTGGTGTAGTGCAGGGGTGTTTTGTGCCTCATGGTAATCGTCGTACTGTAAGAGTTGCTGGTACTTGTTATCATTCATTGAGTTATTATTCTTGATTACTTATCTCACAACATTCACCTCTTTCTTATAGCTGAAGTGTCTTGCAGTTGGAAGTTGCTTGAAAAAAGGAAACCCGTCCGAGAATTGCAGATGACCTAACCAGGCCTTCTTTCTGTAGACATGATATGTAGTTGTAAGCTCGTTATCATCATTCAATTCGAGCAGTAGATGCTTATGTAGGTGAGTCACCTACGTAACAGTGGAGGTTCTAGGCTAGAGAGGTTTCTGAATTACTTCACGTTGAACAAGGGACGTATATTTATTATATATTTATCTCCCGTATGCAGTGTCCTTTAAGATGAAAGCAATGGGCATTCAAGAGTCAAACCTGCCAATATCTTACTATATAAGTGCCTTGAATCTTGACCTCCCTCTATCGATCTTGTACTCTCTATTAATGGCTTTGTTATCTTGAGTTATTATTGTATTGGGTGCCCTCTAAACCGAGCCGAATATTGATCAGTCGCGTTGATATCTTGTAAGTTTATTATGTTGCAACGACTATCTGATATTGAGAGAAGAAAACGTCAAGCTTTGCCGTCTTGCCAAGCAATATATACTAAAAACGTTAGCTGGAACCATATGAGCTACAAGTAATCATATTAGACTGTGAATTTAAATGCTTCGGCCTTATATAGGCAGCTTCCCAAGAAATCCTTTCGCCTGATCAAGTCACTCTCTGGCTCTTGGAATGATCCCCTGGGCACGGAGCTCTTGGGGCCAACTGTGTATCTTAGGCCAGTGGTCAGTATACAACAGCTGTTCGGATAGCTTGCCAGCATTGTTAGACCCAACAGCACTTATACTTGATACAAAGTCCATCTGGGAGGACAAGAAATAATACGAAGACACAGCACTTGGAGCATGTTGTTTCCGATCTCGCTGAGGATTGTGTCCCCGATATAACTCCACCTCGGGAACCTGAAGAACTGGAGTTGGTGCTCTTGGTATAGGCAGATGGCATTGTTTAGCACGAGCAGAATTATCAAGTGATAGAAGCAAAGAATTGTGCGGGATCATAGAAACTTCTCTTCTATAATGCTCACCTTTGCATTGCCGAAATCATTATGGGGTATGATAATTATGCTCTAAACCAATTCTACTCTTCCACTACTGTCTTCGTTATAGTGTAAGCAACTCCATTTTAACCATCATGACGCCGTTTATAAACCTCCGTGAAGTTCCTCGACCACATCACTAAGCATCCTTAGCCCATAGAACTTGGCTACCCTCCTCATAACTCCGAGTTTCTTGCTCACGTCTTGCCGCGACACAATTTCCTTCCACTCTCCACTGCAGGTACAGTGTTCCATAAAGTCGTTCAGTCTTAGTGCGCCACATCGGGCACATTTGAGATCCTGCGTTGTCCATTCCACAATCCAACTCTCTACTATGCCCAATAATCGCTCCTCTATGGCTACACGATCGAACTCAGTGCCACAGAAGCCGCAGCACCAAGCAGCACCTTCGCCAAAGAGATCTTCGTCTCTACATAGGTCTAGATCTCGCATCATAGTGCAGCTGTCACAAGATATCTGCGGAAGACGAAGGCTTTCTGACGGGTTTGTAAAGGTACCGTCTTTCGAGAACTCGCGCACCTCGAACAAGGCTAGAAGCTCTTTCCGAAGTAATCGAGCTTCAAGTGTGATGTTTTTGTCAAGCGATAGAACTTGCATGAGTGACTTGACAAGCTCGAGGATGGGATTTCGAGGGTTGAGGTGTGAGCCAGGAAGGACGGGGAACGTGTAGTCCTGTGCAAGCTCTGGATGAAGCAGCTCACGCTTTTGCTTGTTGAGGAGGCCAATGATGTCCTTCTTCAGAGGTTTCTCGAACGCCTTGCCTAATAGAATCTGACCCTCATGGTCCTCCAGGCCCTTGCTTGGTAGCTGCGTCAGACGTGGTGTAGCATCTGGGTCGCCGTTATGAGGCCGCTTGAGTTGATGCATCAGCTGTATGAACTCAATCACCCAGTCCTGGAATGTGGACTGTAGTCGAACAGGTAAGAAGGTTGCCATCTGCCAGTGCATGACAGTTTCGAGGTTCTGTTCTTCGGCTTCAATAACCTCCTGACAGGCCTTGCCTCCGTAGTTGAACTCATCGTACCATACAAGATAGTCCCAATACTCCTTAATCTCTAAGTCAATAAAGTGAAAGAGTGGCTTGCTCTTGATCGACTTAATGATATACTCGCTATACGCATATGCGTTGCCAACCTCGGCCTTTGTGGTTTGGAGAATAAGACGATTGGCGTTGGCAAAGATGACCTGAGATCCCACTCGACGGAAGTCAGCCATGAGCTGCTGGAAGGCCTTACGAGACATCATCTGCACATAGTAGTGCAGGGCTCGATCGTACATGAAAGAGTCGGGGTTCTCAACCCAGCGAACAAGATGTTGCACGAGAACATCGGCCATAGTACTTCCACGACAAGCTTCAGTCCACCACGCCTTCACCATCTCACGCAGCACTTGAACGCCAGCGTTGGCGAAGGCGTTCTCGGATGCAAGTGTCTCTGAGTCGTCAGCAGCGGGATTGAATGAGACTGAGTCGGCACCCTCTAGCTCGTTGATAAGAGATGAGGTCAGGATAGTGTTGATAGCCAGATTCCGGACATCTATGTCGATGCACACAGACGAGAAGGTTCCTGGATTGTTGACATTTGGCATTTTGACTGTGTCGAGAGGGCCCAGGAGATCGTCCTTTTCATATCCAGCATGATCAGGGCGAGCATCGGGAGACCACCAAAGCACGACTCCATTGGCTTGAAGGCGCCGGGCATAGGCAACATCGATCAAGAATCGGGGATCGTCTCGTTCCAAATTACACAGAGGTACATCGCCGTAACGAGCCAAAGCGGTAAGGTGTAAAATCCAGGATCCAAGACCAAGATAATGGCCAACAAGTCGCTTGGCGATGACAGATTGCCACCCAAGAGGAGGTAGAGAGCTATCCCCCACATCGTATTTCAAGGGGAGGACTGGGAATTCTCCCAAGATAGGGACATCATGGATGAGCAGTTTACGCTGAGACGACTGGATAACCATCATCTGTGGTCGTGGCTCATCCTTGCGCATCTTCTTGACAACATCGCCTATCTCCAAGTGAGCCTTGCGTCGGGTTGTCACTTGGGTGATCTTGATATGAAGTTTCTCTTGGTAGGTAAAACAATCCTGCCAGTTGGTACCAGCTGCCTCCGAATGCCGTCTAGCGAGCATCTCCGAATACATTTTGGAAATATTGGGAAGGTCTTGACCTGAGTCCTTGTTCTTCTGCAAAATAACGACGTGAGCTTGGTCATTGGTGGTAGAGAAGATACCAAAAATCTGTCGTTCTCCAGTTGTAATGTGAGAAACGTAAATGTAGGCCAGTGGCGACGTCTCGAGATACGTTCGTGTCTTGGCTGGTCGCTTCAGACCAGCCAGATCAAAGCCTTGCTCAAGACCCTTCCCCAGCACAGCATGTTGTGTCGCGTCAATAGTGCACTGGTTTCCAAGACGCAAGACAGCTCGGATATTCAAGGGTACTTGCTTCTCATACACACCCTCAACACTAGGATGATTAAAGAGGAGGGAGAACTTTTCGCTCTCGTTGAAGTAAACATCTTCCGATACAGTCAACTTGAAGAGATGGCTTGATGGATGACCATTGGGAAGAGTGTAATTGACCTGTTCGACTTCACAGCCATCCACTTCAACATCGGGAAGATCCTTACTCTTGAGATTGAGGAAGACTTGTCGAGGAACATTGATCTTAAGCGTATGAATCTTGGCGTCGATTAGGACATATGCCATGACAATACCAGGAGTCTCAGTCGCTTTGAGGTGCAAGACCTGCCAGTTACTCATGTAAGTAGTGTGCGCCTGCTTCATGAATGTTTGCTGAAGATTGTTGACTGCACCGCCTCTTCGGTCACCAAACAGTTGCCGTCGACGGATTCTGGCTTGCTTCTGCAACTTCCACTTCTTCTTCTGGTACATCAAGAATGCTTCATAGTTCTCCGAAGCACTTGGCACAACTTCAGGAAGTGCAGACATGGGATCGGGGTTCTCTGCTGGCTCAGGAGACTTGCGCTTCTGAACTGTCGTTGCAGCCTGAGAGGATGCAATGACTGCGTTGACTTGTTTGGGCTTCAAAAGTTTGCTACCGAAATCTTCTACATCATCCAGTCGAGAACCATTAATGTTGGTGATGTCTTCCAGTGGACTCTTTTTGAAAAGATCAGTGAGCTTTTTCTGCTTCAGTTTGTCGTCCTTGATATTGATCCTCCTTTGAAGCCAGTCAGGATGTGGCACTCGAGGTACAGGATTGCGGACCTTTTGGAGAGCCGCAGGAATGGTGATCAGCTTCTGGATGACAGAGCCCAATCGCTCCAGGTAATAATCCCAGTCAAGCAGTGCACGAGGATCAGTATCAGTGGGCTCCTCCTTTAACCACTTCCTCAGATATGTACGCTTGACAGATTCCTCCGCAGAGAAGATGGCCACCGGGACAGCCCGTTCTGTAACAGGTGCGTTTTTGGGTCGAGCGCAGATGATGAACTTACAGTTCAGTCCCTTGTCTTTTACCATCTGCTCACCTAAGAAATCTGCCAAACGCTTGGCAGTTGTGATACTGGTTGACTTCTGGTTTCCGTACTCCTCCAGGGTTTTGGACATGCTTCGATTCTCAGAAATGAGTTCCATCAGCTCCTCGTCTGCCAATGTTGTACCCTTGCTGTGTAGAACATCCAGCCAACGGTTGGCAACCTTGGCAACGGCTCCATAACATTCGGCCAGCGTTTCACCTTCGAGGAAGAACTTGAAAATCTGTTGCTGGAAGATCTTGATGAGCTTGAGCTCGCCACGGCGTTTCACCTCAAAACCTTTCAACTCAGCAAGACTGCCATCGTCGTTGAAGACAGCGTAACGCTTCTTCAAGTTTTTGTCTTCTTCTTTCGATGTGGGCAGAACCATGGCTTTGTATGGACCATCGACTTCGAAAAAGATGGAGTTGTCGCTGTGTGTTTCGTACTTGAGGGTCTTCTTGTCAACGAGTGTCTGGTATTGATGGTTGGTGAATTTTGCATGGACGTGGTGGTTAAGCATAACACAGGGATATGAGATGTTGAGTTTCTTGCCGCCCTTGAGTTTGAAGGAGAAGTTCTCGGGGAAGGTTGCGGGAAGCATGCACCAGATACCGTCGGTATCCAATTCCAGAGGTCGTCCCAGCCGTTCGACCAGTTGTCGAGCCATTTGAATAATGTGAGCACCCGTCAAACAAGTGACGCCAGCCATTTCGAGTGAGTACCAGCGAGATCCCTTTCTCATCACATATCCGTAGAACGAGTTTAAAATAACTTTATGCGCCAATTGCAGCGAGTCGTAGAGAATAATCATCTTCTTGGCAGCATCAACCTCGCTCTGGGCAGCACCAGCAGACTGCAAGGATGACGTCTTTCCCTTCCAAACCTTGGCTTTGCCCTTGTAGTCATATCGACGATCACGGAAGTCTCGTACAGTGTTGATATAAAAGGGGTTTTCTCTTTGGCAAATGATTGCCTCTCGCACAATAGTTGTTGAATCATGGATTTTGTGGTAGACCTTCTGAGAATAGAGTTGAAGACGTTTTCGTACAAGATTGGCTTGCTCATCCGCACTGAGTTCCTGGAAGGTTCTCATAGGAGAACTAGGATATTTACCAGGGAACTTCTCGTTCTGGAGGGCATTTTTGATCATGTTATACTCATCTCGTTTTGGGGGCAAGTACTCTCCTCGCCAAGCCCAAGGTAACCTTCTATCGCATGTCTTTCCTGGTCGATTGAAGTCGCAGGCAGCACAGTCGGACTCTTGAATCATAGAGTCAGGCTGCAATCGGTTGGTTGTCATGATGTTGGGGTACATCGATGCGACATCCAGATGGTAAATCAGGGGTTTTTCGTTACGGTTCGGCGCTTCTTTGAGCTTGTTCAACCTCTCGACGATCTGAGCCTTGACTTCTTCGTAGTTCTCTACATCATCAAAGTTCTTTTTCTCCTCAACTGTGATTACGAATTTGAGGGCAGCATCTAAATCACCGAGGAGCTCATCAATAGCTCCGGGGTCGACAGCAAAATCCACCGGGATATCAGCTCGAAAGACTCCTGCTTCGATACTTTCAACGTGGCCACCGACGTAGGTCTCTGAATCGAGGAGATGTCCGTCCCAGAAGGCCTCCTTTGGTGTGATATACTTATTCGGAAGTACAATTTCTCGTTGATATGCTTGCACCATCAGCAGCATCTCACAGAGCGTACCAGTTCCCTTTCTCAATACTTCATCACCACTCAAAGGTAGAATCGTACAAAGTGAGAAAATGAAGGGGTGCACATATTTCATGTACAGATAATATGTTGCAACGGCATCGGAGACGGAGTATTCGGCGAGTGTTTGGGGTCGCTCAGTCGCGTATGGTGTCATCAATTCGGGATCCAGCTCGTCTGGGTCGTATCCGAGCTTCGCGACAGTGACAGCTTTCAGACCACGAGAACCTTGAGGCAGATACGAATCTCGGTTGACCCAATGGAAGCAGTCCATGTGCACACTGTAGTTACACTTGTACTGATCCTCGTTGTCCTTCTTCCATCCAATCTCTTGATACATATCAATTCCATTGATGCTAGCCCGTGCTTCCACAAAGGGCCAATCGAAAAAGTCACCGTTGTAAGTCGCAATGACGGTAGGCCGTGCTTCCTTGATGTGGAGGAAGAATCTCTCGATGACTGCCTTTTCATCAGGTTCGTTGAAAATCATAAAGGGGCCCGGGTATTCTGGTTTGGGTGTGTAGTCGAAGTCGCCAATGTCTTCTGAAAGGATTTGACGGTTGGTAATTAAGAACCCTTGGCCATCAATCATGTAAGAAATCATGATAATCTGGTCGGTGGCAGCATCAGGGAATTTGAGAGGCAGCTTTGATGTTTCAATATCATAAGCCATTACTACAGGTTCAGCCGGCAACGACCTCTCTTCGTTTGGGTAAATTTTGGTGACGCCATGTTTGGCTTCAACAAAGTACCACTTTCCGGCTCGTATATCTGGGTGTCCAGGTCAGTAGGTGATTGGCAAGGGTTCAAGGCAGAGTGGAGGACTGTATAGAAGCAATAATCAGGGCAATGGTGAATAGTGGTCTCATGGCCTTTGGCGGCTCTGAAGTAGCAAATACTTGGTTGCAAACATCATGTAAAGCTTATAGAAGAGTGTGGACAAGGGTTAATCATACCTAAATCTATCATTACTCGTACATGGTATGGTACATCATATTCTCTTATATCGACGATAAAGTCGCTCGCATCGGAAAGGGCAGTGTTCATATTTCGGTCGTCATCTCGTGAATCATCAAAAAGGTCGAAGTCGCCATTTGAGCTGTTTCGTATTAGCTTGATCCTGCCAAAGATCAGTTGAGCACTTACGTTGCCACCTCAGCGTAGGCATCCATAGCATTCATGTTCTTCTTGTTCTTTTCCGCAATAGGCATGATATCTTTTCTCGTAGCCATGAGGTCATTGACATTGGCAAACCTCAACTCCAGAAATGTCCTTCGGTAGCCGAGTAAGTGGTTGGGCATGCTGAGATCGTCTTTCTCAACTCTTCGAATCGACTTGACAACGCCACCTCCGGCAACCCTCTTGACCCATTCTTCAACCTCAGACTCTCGTCCTTTCTTGACAGCGATCAAGAAGTATGGGTCAAATTCCACAGTAGCTTTGAAGGTCGAGCCGTCTTCTTCGATGAAATAGCAGTCGACAGCGGCTCGACCACCCGGTATCCGTTCGTCCTCGATAGATGTGGGTTGGATGTTGACTAGCCAGCCTTCTCTCTTCTTTCCGCTCTCATAACGCGCAAAGCCCATGTTCTCGTCAATGCTGTGTGCTAGCCGTGTTCGTTCCCATTTCTCGTCTGCCGACGTGGCCTCATTCCTGGACGAGGCCGCGAATGTGCGTGTCCGGTTGCCATGGTAGGCAACTTTGCCTCCTCGGCGGAAGCCCTTCTGAGGGCGACGAAGACTTGTGTTAGGCATTGAGTGTTCTGGGGGGCTCCCCAAAACGAGTGTGGCTTAACGAGCAGTTGACGATGTCAGGTAACAGAGATTCGACATGGAGAGAGAGGGGAATTGTACAAGAGCAGTTTAAACGACACAGAAGAAAAAAAAGAAATTGAGAAAAAAAGAAGTTGTTTGCAAAGTCAACACTGAGCGGAGTGTATCTGTGGGAACAAAGTAAATGAAGGGAGTCCCTAAAGCCTGGACCGAGATTGGATAAATTGGAAGCGTGAGACGCGTTTAGACGCGCCCTCGCGACGCGATTGCACTCCACTTTACTTTAATGGACTTTCGACAGAGCAACGAGATGTGCACGGGCCATCAAGGACCCCAATGCAAGCCTTGCTTGTCAAGCGTCATCGGTCTTATCCCACGTGCTTCTGAAGAAAGTCGAGATTTGGCTGTACGACCTTGTTCATGACACCAATTGCGCCGCAATTATAGCCAGGAATGGCTTCAAATCCACAGGACGGGCAACCGATGCCCGGCGATAAGACCCTGCATGTCTGGTCGAAACCCATAGAGCAAAACGAAGCTACCACAGTCAACGGCGAACATGAAGCGACACCGACGAATAATAGGCCAACTATTTCAGAAGCCGTTTCTATGATCAAGAAGGATGATTTTGCGAATGTTGTAAATACTCCTTGTGCTCGACAGGGCTTCATCACAGGAATAGCATCTGGTGCCGGTATTGGAGGATTGAGGTTCGTCCTCAAAGGTGAGTGGGCAATGTTGAACTTTTAGTTTAAGGCATGGTCTAAAAGGAGTGAAGGGAACCCCGGTAGCGCTGCGAACTGGGCTGTTGGAATGTTTGTTCTTGGAAGCATGGCATCATACGAATGGTGCCAGTACCTACGCCGCGAGGAACGTCGACAAATGAAACGACACATTGAGGTAGTGTCAGAGAATAGGAGAGAGCAAGCAAGAAAGATCCAAGAGGCAAGGCGTGAGCACAACAAACTGGAGGCTGAAAAGAAGGCAGCAGTAAAGCCATGGTACAAGGTCTGGTGACCATCAGGCTGAACACATGGCCTCTCCTATGTACTATTATTTGTGTAAGGGTGTGTATCTTATGGATTGGATATAGCTTGTAGATAAAATCTCAGGCGCAAAAAAACAAACATAGACGAAAAGAGCAAGTATAAAGAAGTGCTTCCGTGAATTGAGCACCAAATCGTAGTAGTGCTGTATGATCTTTAAAGACCAGGGTATAAAGCGCTTTGATTAGGCCTTGGATGTACTCCGTATTTGCCAACGATCCCTTCAATTTTCACCAACCGTGAATCCCCATGGAAGAACAATCAAATTTCTTCGTGATTGATACGCCGCTTCCTCCAAGCCGCCAGAATAAAGAAACGCCAAAGTAATCGTCCAAAAAAAATTCTATAGCCGCACCCAGCTTCCAACAAGCGTTGGCGCCAAATAATAACGTTATCCTGTAGTGATCGCAACGTTCGAAGCCTCCGTGTCCGTGAATCTGACCTTTCGCGGCGGTGACTGCTCCTCTGATCGTCCGAACTTGACTCCCGAACCACGACCGCGTCGCTGACTGCGTCGTGCTCGTGCCTCACTCTCTTCTCGTTTGCGATACTCTGCCATCTGCTGTCTCCGTCTCATGGCGCGTGCATGCGCAAGAGCTGGTGTGGGTTTGAATCCGATACCGTTGATTCCAATACCGTCGTCATCCTCATCATCAGGGTCGTAGATGGTGATCTCATCTTCATGCCACGTCAGCGCAGCTCTGACGGGGTCGACAATCTGGACCTCTTCTTCGTCTGGGTCCTCAAAAGGCCGCCGAGAAGGGCGCTTCATGCGGAGTGGCGGCGAGCCCGTTCTCTTCTTGACTCTCGATTTTGACTCGGAAAGCCTGTTGATAGACGGGTACGCATGATGCAGGCTCCCGTGGTTTTGCTTTTGTTGCCAGGGTTCTTCGTACACGCGACCTTTGAAAGGTTGCAGTGGTTCCTTTGATGGTAGCACAGACTGTCCGTCAAGATCGACCACTTCTTGGACAGTTGGAGCCGCATCTACCTCGCTCATAATCTCATCGGGTTTCTGTCGCTTCCTCATCGACTTGTCCTCATCCATGAGATTATCACTATCTTCGTTGCTGGCTGTTGCCCCGCCCCCACTTTCCAGTGCAAGACCACGGAACTTGTGGGCAAGGACCCTTGATCGTGAGCTATCGCTGCCATCTTCTGTGTCTGCTTGAGTTGGGACTGAAGAAGGGTGAGAGGAAGACGATAGAGGGTCATGCACAAAGGTGAATTGTATAGGAGATGCCCAGGTTTCTTCTCCACGCTTGCGTTTCGGGGTGCTAGAGATGTTTGCTGACGCGGTGGCCATGGCCATAATTCATTGTTTGACAATTCAGGCCAGGACGAGTCGAGCCGAGTCCAGAGCCGAGTAGGTATTGTCGAAAACAAAGTAGATAGCTCGTTCTAGTTGTTGACGATGCCTTGTCGAGGTACGTTGAAGGGAGGATCAGTTAGTAGGGAGTTTGAGCTGAGTCGATGGCACCTGAACTATCGGTTTTGGTTGCGCAAGCACCACTTGCTACTTGTGACCTTCTGTCAGTACCTGACTTGCTTCACTAGTAATAAACTGTAAAAGGGAAGCGCGAGTGGCAGTGTGACTTGAGGGTATATTCCAATTGGACCTTTTATTTTGTGTTCCAATAATGAGAATAATAAGAATAGTATTGGGTTACTGTACTGCATGACTACAAATACAAAGCCAAGTAGGTAAGTATCAAGTTCGTAAGAGCCTCGTGATTAACCCGCAAATTCAGCGTCACATTCGGACTTTCGGGTCACGTTGGATCTGGTTGGACCAGCATCATATCGTAGATCTGCCGCTGATCGCCAAGTCTCCGATGTTTAGGGCATGATGATAGATACCTAGCATGGCCAATTTGAATGATAATGAAATGTGAATCTGTACAGTTGTTATATAGAAATTTGTACTATGTAAAGACCCTCTTACGCCAAAGCTATCTGATGCCGGATGCGGCGTCGTTTTATAGCCCCTCCAAATCCATATCCCAACGCCATTGTTTCCCCATGTCAAACCACCCCAACACCACTAATGCCAGATCTCAGACCACTGTGCCATTCCGTTGTGGCTTTTTTGTATAAAATCTGGCAATGCCGTATTC
>JAAOAN010000189.1:0-266998 GCA_013396205.1 Fusarium mundagurra
GCAAAAAAACATACAACAGCAGGTATTCGCTGGTCGTCACCGACCCAACTACTAATCCGCCCCTTGCAGGCTTGACTATGGGAGAGCGGACGGGATCCCGTATTTTACTGCAGGTATGGTCGTATGTACTAGTAGAGCGTCTTCGGTAGGTTCATGAAGAAAGAGAAGTTATCTCATTCGAGAAATTAGCAATATACACAGGTTAGGATTACGAAAGAGCCAGTTGCATTATTGCAACTCGACTCTGAAACGACTGGTATGTCCTGGAGGTCACCATGTATACCTGCCCGCAATGATGGCAACATACAAGCTTGAAACCTAACCACTTCTTAAACAACTGAGAGATGATTCAATCACCATTACTCCCGCTCTCAGATACACTCCAATCACACGCCACCGTCCAAACTTGTCCATCCAACACAATATCCCATACAGGCTGTCCCACATCAACAACACTCCCAAGGATTACCGGCATCCTCTGGCCAAGGCCTGTTAACCTACCTTCGCCTGCAAGCAAGTATCTACCCTCTCCAGATGTGCCGGTCCTCGCTTTGACTAGGTACATTCGCCGGCCTGGTCGAATTTCCTCGATAATCACTTTCTTGGTCAGAGTTGTCGCTGGTGCTGCACCTTCCCAGCCCTTGACTTCAGAGAGCCAGCCTTGGAGTTCAGCAGCCAACCCACCAGCTATGTATTTTGCTCCACGACGTTGGGGGGAGAACGCTGCAGGTAGGCCATCTACTGCGAGATCGAGGTCGACAGGCTTGAAGCGCGGTGGCGCGTGAAAGGTTGGCTGCTGAAGCGGCTTTAACTCATTGTTGAGGCTGATTGCATCTTGGATACTCTGTGTAGACCCTTCTGATGGCGCAAGGCCACTTTCGTAAGCCTCTTCTGGGGATTCGTTGCCCTGGTTGCGTTGCTCCTCTGGTGTGCTAGATTCTCGCCGAGGTGAACTCGATACCCTTCGCCGTTTAGATTCCCGCTCTTCCAATAAGGGAGAGTCGTAATGCGAAGGTGTAGAATTAGACATCTCAAGGTCCAGAGAGTCTTGGGGAACAGCATCTGGTTCGTTATCTGAAATGGCTATGCTGCCACCTTGTGACGCAGTGACATCATCAGACTCGATTTCGATGGAGTCATGGATTGGGTCATGCTTTCTAAGCTGAGCTTGGGGTTCTTCACTCCCTGGAAGTGTTTCTTGTGAGTTGTCTCCTACTTCTTCAACGTCTTCAATATCTATGCCGGTTCTTGCCTGTGTCGGCCTCGGAACAGATGAGGAGGCAAATCGAGGAGTTGACTGGAAACGCGGTAACGTCGCAGGAGTTTGCGACGACTGCGTGCCCCGTTTTGGCAAAAGAAACCTTTTCGGTGTAGGTGTCTGATATTTATTAGGTCAAAATGTATCTCTGGATTGATGAAATCTTACACTTGGAGGGGGGCTCATGGTATAGGGTGAATGCGCATGACTGCTATACAACGCAACACACTTGCCATGGAGATATCACTTATTTAGGATACCTTGCCGTCTCAAGTCAGTATGAGTCCTTAGCCACACAGAATCAATAATGATCATTACTGTGTCAATGGTGAAATGCTGTGAAATATTGCTGAGGATGAAGATCTGACGTTCATGGCGAGAGGCAACGGTAAAAGCTCGGGCCAAGGACCAAGCCATCAAACACTCTGATGAACCAATTCCAGCACTGAATACCCGAGTACCTTAGACATCTAGATCAAGGTAAGGTAGTTCTTAGTTAGTTCTTGACGGAGAATGATGAGAACGGGCACCACAAGGCACATCACAATATCACAAGCAAAAACACGATTCGTGGCTGGCTAGTTCTTGGTCCGTCTTGCTACTCGATTACCACTTAATTCACAAGCTGGAACTGACATTCTTTGATATTTTGTTTGATATATGTCAAAATTAGGCACTCCAAACTCCTGACACCCAAATGCGCATCTCTCAAGCCACCCCTATATCTAATACAAGATACAATAGGGTCCTTTGGAGTAATCGCATACATGCGGCACTAACCACCATTAAAAGGACACGGCAGATCCAAGGACGAGAAGCAATGATATCCAGTGATATAACATGTCTGGTTACCCTGCCTATGAAGCAAATCTTTGCTAGGGCGATAGTAAAAGCTTAACCGTAAGCTAACTCAAAGGTCGTTTCATGATTATCACTGGTTGGCTCCGTATTCTTGACTTGGTGAAGCATAATTGGGGGTAAACAGGGCCGTCCGTGCTTCTCTTCCCACTGCGGGCCACCGATGCCTGTATCATGCCAGCCCATCCAGTTGTTGTACAGCCGGTTGGGGGGTACCGCCCGGTAGTACCAAGTTGAACCAATATATCTTCGCTCTCGTCCCCAGCCCATAGGGCTTCCGCGGCCGCCACATTCTCCATTCTCGCCAGGGTTGAACCACTTGTTGAGAAATTTGCCCTTCCAGTCACGGTCCATGAAAACCGGATGAGGAGCATAGACTGCCTTGAGGCCGTGTAGGAGAGCGACTGTTTGTGGTGTCATCTCGGAGGCGACATGGTTACCACGAAGATTCTCAACGTGCATGATGTTCAGTAGCTTCTTCGACACTCGAGACTGAGTAACGATTGTGGTTCGCCTGGGAATGTCTTGCGACTTGTGAGTTGAGTCATTGTAACCCCAAACTTGATTGGCAATGACCCAGTTGCTGTTGATGGGGTTGAACATGGGAGAGACAGTGACAACATCGGCCTCTTCACCAACCCCCCATTCGTAGTTGTCCTGACTGGGACTCGAAACAGGAGGCTTGGGGCCAATAGGGTTGATAAAAGGAAATTCAGGGGCGCCCCAAATAGTGTTATCGCCGTACCGTTTCTCAATGTCCTGTCGAAACTCGTCGTCATAACCTCCGTGGAATGTCGGGATATACCATCGCTCGTTTCTCTCCCACATGCCTTTTCGAGGCTGCTTCTTGGCGAATTCTCCAAGCTTATCCAATAGGTGGTAGTGATGACCAGTGAACCGGAAATCCATCTCCCAGTTCCAGACAAAATCAAACTGTGGGTAGTCTTGGCTAAATTTCTGAACAGAAAGCCACTGTGCAGTATGGACGTTCTTCGATTCGGGATCTGTCAGTTTTGGATAGAGCTTCCAAACAATGTCATCGTTCCAGAGAATTGTCATACTGCGGAATTCAGGAGGGACGCTCTGCGAGAGGACAGTCTGGTAGACATCGTCGTCCTCAAAGATGCGGAGGTTTGTATCCTTGACTTGTACAAGGAGAAAGACCTCGTACTGGCCGCCTGTCTTGAGAGACAGTTCAGATATTAGTGAACGAATGTTCTGTTTATCGTTTTCTGTATAGTCCTTGCCAGTGTAAGATCGAAGAAGGATAGCAGTTCGAGGCTCTGAAAAATAGCCGGTTGTTGGATTCCTGGGGCTTCTTGGGTGTTTCTGCGGACTTGCGACCTGGCTGATAGCTTCAGGGTTGGTCAAGGCAGGTTGGATGCCTGGGTTCGTCGAGGCAGGGGTACTCTTGGGCTCTGGCTCTAGAGGAGCATCTCGCTTTGCCATTCGTGCTGGAGTGGGCTCTTGGACTCGTTGAGGTTCCTCTGGTAATTGTGGACCAATGACCGTTTCGGGATACATGTTGAGGTATTCGTTAACACGCTCTCGGTTCATATCAAAACGCTGGGCATTTTTGTGGAGACACATCCGTTGAAGGTCGCCCCAGTTGACGTTATCGAAGTTGAGTGGCTGTGGTTCGCCGCCAACCTTTTTGAACTGGCGATGCAGCCCATAGGGGCCAAGTCGAGTCTCACGCTCCCAGCAGAGGTTGGGATCCATATTCAAAGCATCGTAGCTACCAAATCGAGGCAGAGGCCATTCGCGAGGCCTACCTTTGAATACAAGCAGATCCTCTACGGGTTCCCCAGTTGCACCCTTGCAAGGGAAGTACTGGGCGTACCCGGCGTCTTTCCATGCGGCACTGTTGTACTTTGGGTAAGGGTCATAGCGAACTGGCTTTTCAGAGCTGTATTCCACGTCGGCATCTGGGTCAAACTTGAGATCAACGCTGAATTCTTCGGGCCGAGCCTCTTGGTTCTCCAAATTCGCCAAGGTCTTTCCATAGATGAGATTTGAGTGGGGGAAGCTGGAAACGTGTTAGTCCATGTATGGATTTTGGATGTTAGCAATACTCACTTAGAAGTGACAGAATAAGCGTGTCTCCATTCTTTTCTCATATCCTTCTCATGTTGGAGCTTGCCCAGATCTCCAAAACCTCTTTCCTTTCCATCAGTCTCAAATCCGGGCTCGATATCATTGGGATCCTCGCCATCGGTGGGATCATGCCAGTCCTTGAGGTCCTGAGCAGTGAGTTCCCAGAGTTCTCGATGAATGGCACCGTATTGGTCTTCGGTATCAGGCTCTCCATTTCCAGTAACGGGTGGTGGCGGCGAAGCTGGGACATTTGGGTTGGAAGGGACCACTTGGATATTGGTGCTGGGCGCAAACAGGAGGTAGTAGGCAGCAAGCATAGCAAAGACAATTATTATCATAGATCTCGGCCGTAGCTTGGCGCCGAACAAGCGGCGGCTTTGCGGATGCCATTTCTTCATGATGTTGGTAGATCTTGAAGTTGGCTGATCCAGGGAGCGACCAATTAGTTGTGCGGAAGAGAATCGAACTTGGTGTCGAAATTGAGAACGAAGAAGGTCGGACAAGATCAGAGGTACATAGCTCAATAAGCTGAGGCGCTGAGACGAGTGTATTCGGTCGGGTCGATGCAAGGGATACAATTCATTAGGAGTAGGTAGTGTCGTCTACTAGTCGTTTGAATACCAGATCGCTCGGTCGCAAAGAAGTCCCCTTGAGGCCGATTGAAGGAGTGACGCGGCTTCTCTCAAAGATAGCCAAGGAAATTGAGAGGTCGAGAAGTGCAAACACGTGTAAATAATGCACAGATAGAAAAGAAAGTCAGGCGCTGCGTTTAGGAGAATGTCGCATATGATAGAACGGAAGAAAGGGAGAAAAAGTAACCTAAGGGAGAATTCATGGAATGGGTGTGGATGACGAGGCGTTTGGATTGGATTGGGCTAACGATAGCCCGCGTACTGTAACTGGACTAAGGTTTCGATTTAGGGGTCGAGCGTAGCATGGAAGTGGCGTAACGTTGGTAAACCTACGCGCTACGGTAGCACATGGATCCATATAAGGCAAGTAATATTGTCAACCATTATATGGAAGTTATCAGATTGGCAATACTAACTTAGCAGATTATCAGAAGTGAATTCAAGACATTCGATATTTAAGGGAGCAAGAAGGTTTTGTCTGGTATTTTTCATTTACTATAAGACTCATCCCCTGATTGAAATTCTTGAATCCCTGGCAGTCAGTCAATCTTCATTTACACGTGGCTTCACCTATCGTTGATTGTTCAACCCTTACTCCGTACTCGAGATTCCTATCTTTTAGTAAGTCCATTGGTACCAAGTCGGTATTCCTTATTTTCCTGTGACTACATAATTAAGATTCTGTCGACTTCGACAGCCTATGATCTAATGAATCTATTTGTCTCAACT
The DNA here is from genome assembly GCA_013396205.1 of Fusarium mundagurra. NCBI lineage: Eukaryota > Fungi > Ascomycota > Sordariomycetes > Hypocreales > Nectriaceae > Fusarium > Fusarium mundagurra. The sequence goes on from JAAOAN010000189.1 coordinate 5,575, forward strand.
TTTCTCGGTTTTGATACCCTCATACCATAAACTCAACAAGCAGATGTAGCAAAGATTGGCTCAATCATACACTCGCTAATGGCCATCCTGTTCCGCTTCAAATGCCAGTTGCAGGAAATTGTTACATCAGACATCCATAGGAGTCGAGGCCCCTACATCCACTTTGCCTACGCCATGGGCTACTCGTCCTTACCCACCTATAACTCTTCCCAGTAGAAGTTCCGTTGAAGAAGTTACACGTAATAGGCCTGAGCAACGCTCCGCTGACTCCAAATTCCTGGCTGAGTATGGCAGTATGGTCAACATTGTCACATGCTCTTGAACAGAACTAGTCTAAAGCTGTAGCAAGACTTCAAATACGTGATATCTTGTGTCCCTTCCCAAGGTCACTAAGTTAGTGTATACATGATGGTGGGTGCTGCCAATGATTCCTGGCTTGTTTTGTGGCCTGCTGGAATATTATTTATAAACAGGTGCCACGCAAGAGGGTTTTGCCGATTCGACATTACTCGGCTCTAAATCTTGTAATTTGAGCCCATGAAACACAAAAAGGCGCTTTCTGAAGACACAAATGCGATGTGATGTCCCATCAAATAGATCTACTCAAGGACCAAATGCCACCAGACTCTACTTCCAATATTCGCGATGATGAACTTGAGAATGTGCTTCAATTATGAGTGAACTCCTATTGAGAATCACTATAATGCTACGATGCTGAAGCCTGTAATGCTCCATCTCCAACGCCCCGTCCATACTCCAGACTTTTCCCTGAATGGCACCAAGAACAGGAGACATAATCCCGCCAATGCCGACATCGTTGTTTTCAAGAAGAAGAAGGGGAAAGGCTGTCTGATGTTGTACAGAGTGCAGGGTGTTCTAAAACAAGGGGGTATAATAACAATAAAGAAGAATGCTAGCCAACTCCCGGCATCTTAACAATCAAATCAGAGTATGTTGCGTTCTGTGCGCACAAGTGATATTACAAATAAGATAATGGTCCATATATCATCGCTCAGGGTCGAGTTTTAGTCAGGTCGTTACATCATGCCAAGTCGCGTGTTGCGCTTGTTCATTCGTGGTCGAGGACCAGAAGGTCCAGGGAGACCGGGTGCAAGACGGTTCCCGGGGGGTGGCATGCCATATGGAGGTCGTGGAAGTCCCATGCCTGGCCCTGGGCCCATGCCTGGTCCCATCCGCTGGGCTGGATGGCCCGGAAGACCCATCATGGGAGGTCGTGAGCCGGACGATGATCGCCCCGGAGGCGCCTTCATATGAGGGTAAGGTTGTTGTACTCGGCGCCAAGCATCTCTTTCGCAGTATGATTTGCCGTCAACCTCGAAGTAACCATCAGAAAGAGATCGGCCACAGTCGAGACACCTGAAACATCCGATATGATATTTAATGGAAAATTCATCTTCCAGGTATTGCCCTTCAATCCCCTTCTCACAGCTTCCACAAAGACTACCATTGAGTTTGTGATAATGGTGCTCGCAATATGGTTTGTCGTTGAGAACATAGAACTCAGCTGATGTAAATGGCTCGGAGCATGTTGTGCAGACGAAGCAAGCCTTGTGGTACTTGCCAGTCAGTCTTCCATCTGCAGATGAGATACTTTTGCCTGTGATGGCTAGGCCGCAAGCTTTGCAATTTCCTCGAGATCGCACGGGGTCCTGGGATCCCTTTCGAACGGGAGGCGCAGTAGGCGGAGGAAGTGTATGCGCACGCATTAATTCTGGGGCCTTGTCGTATTGAAGGTGATCCTGAGGCGAAGTTGCGTAAAGCGGTCTCGGTTGTGAATCGCTTCGCTGAAGAGGCATTTCGATTCGGCGTTCATCTTTAGTGGCAGAGCTGGGTCGTTCACCTCTGGGGGATAGTTCGAGAGGCGATTCTGCAAGAGGCGATCTTGTACGTGAAGGGGCCCGCAAAGGGGTTCCGGCTCCAGGATCCTTGGTCCCCAAAGCCTCCATTGAGCTCTCGAGGTCCTCCATCAGGCCGTCCATAGCCGAGAGATCAGACGGATCACGTCTGGGAAGAGATTTTGACTGACTAGTTTGAGAACTGCCGTGGCTCTGGTGGCTGAAAGTGGAAAATCCAGAGGACGTCGAGTCTGATGGTGTGTGATAGGGGTTGTTCACACCGAATTCGGCAGCGAGATCGACGGACCCTGAATATTTGCTAGATTTTGACGGGTGCAGGAGACTCTTGCGCGGCGGCGGGGCTCGCGAAGTATCAGGTCCCATGGATGGCTTGGATGCATGGCCAAGGCCACCAGCTGCCTTGCGCTCAGGCTTGGTACCCGGTGCAGAAGGAGTTCGTAAGGGGGGTTCCGATCGAACACCCAGCTTGGGAAATGTGTCGGAGCGGTTCATCATTCCCAAGGGCTGAGGCTGAAGTCTCGCTTCAGCTGTCGAAGGACGACCAAACCCTTCGTAACCATCTCTTGTCGGTCTTTGAGGGGGGACGGATGATGGATTACTGCTGCTGTTATCTGTGGGTGATGCAGATCTACGTGAATTAAAGTAATCCTTTGGCGATGCACTTAAGAAGTCATCTGACTTACCGCCGCCTTCGGTGATTTCTTTAGGAAAAGACGGTGACAGCGCCGAGGGACTGCGAATAGTATCAAATGGCCCCGGGGCAATCGTATCCATTCTCTTGAACAAAGTCGTGTTGACTCCTCCGTTGGGGCTGATAGAACGAGGCTGGAAGTCCGGCCCATGCTTCTTCTCGCCAAAGCCTCCATAAGCACCAGGACGATCGACTGGGCGCGGCGATGGTAGAATCAAATCATCCTCATGTGATGTCGGGACATCATCAAAGAAGCATTCCATTTCGTTAATTGGTGATGTGCTGCGCGGCTCACTATTTGGTGTCAATTGTCCCTGGCGCAGAAAAGGGTGGTCTACAATGTTGTTAGCTGAGTTTATGTGCGTTAAACAATAGCAACTTACTGGCTGCATTGACATCTAATGATGAAGGTATGCGCCCTGGTTTCTCAGGAGACGCAGGAGACGCTGGACTATATGGTGTATACGCCTCATATCGTTCTGGTGGAGGGGAAACTTTGGGACGATTAGTTTGTTTCACTGGTTCAAAGAAACACTCATGATATTTTCTTACGTTCAGGCGCTGCTGGTGCACAAACATGGTCCCCCATCATAGAAATTTCCACCTCCCGATTACACGACGAGCATTTGATAGTCGGGAGGAACATGGATTCTCGTGGGATCGCCATGATGGCGGTGTGAGCTGATGTGCTGCTTGGGGCTTGGGGGGAACGGAGTCGAGCTTATTATGTGTCGCCTTTAAATGTAATTGAGTCGTCGCTGTGGTTTCTCTTCAAATGCCTGAAAGCGCCTTCGACAAAATGACGTATGAGAGATAATCGTGTGCCTTGTCGCGGTGGTTTCACTGACGGTGCTTTATGTGAGACCTTTTACATTCGTACCCCAGGCCCGTTCTGCGACCGGTGTCCCTGGGGTTGGTGAAGTAGATTGAAGATGCCAAATATCGGTGCGATTGCACTTCTTGATCGCATAAAGGCTGTCGTACTGTCCAAAGAGGGCTTTTCTTTCTTTCCTAGTGGCAAAATCGTGGAGAACGATAGTCGCAATGTATTTATCTCGTCTGGGTGAGTTGAGTACCTAGGAAGTAAACTGGTGTCCAAGTAGTTGCTAAAGATGTGAGAGAAATGGAGAGGATGAGCCACTTCTCGGTTGATCGTGTAGTGAAAATCTAAAGTCAAAGAGTAGATTGAGATTCGATGGCAGTGGAAGAGAATCAGATTCAAGAATCGAAACACGACACTAAAACGCCTGTGACGTGAAAGGATAGAAAGAGGATCAGCTGTCGACTTTCAAGAAAGGGACGATGCATATGGTGTCTCGAATGTGGAGGGAGAGTGGGCGGGTTGATGCTAAAGGAGACCCTTGACCAAACTAGAGGCCTTTGAGATGCAGGCTTATCCTGGAGCCCAACCCTGGTTGGCGTTGGTGTTGGTGCTGGTGCTGGTGCCCTTGTTCATTAACAAGTCAATAAGTTACGCTCGCCGAGACACCCTGTCTCCTGTCCCTTTAGCCCCCCTGGTTGGTGAGGGACGGTTCGCAAACTGACGGGTTTGCGGTGTGTGCGGTGTGGAATTTGCAACACGGGCACTACGGAGCTTTGTATTTTGTGCTGAAGACAACGAGAGCGACAGCCTTTTTGACTTTATTCTAGAGAAGCGTTCACCTCTATATGTTGTTTGTCAATTGCTGTCGAAGTGTAGCACTCTGGATGTTGACAAGCGGCTTGGTACGGATACCTACAGATGGATCCTCCGTTAATACTGCTTTAACTTAAGCTAACTTTCTTCTCGTATTGTCTTGGCTAGATCATTGGGGACTCCATTGACTCCAGTCTCCAGTAACACGGTAGACGACATTCCAGTAAACTTTCCGGAACTAAATGCTTCCTTGGAGCTTCTGGGCCCAGGACAGCGTCCACCCTATCCCCAAGAGGAGAGGGGGCAAAAGGGCGATGAGACATGAATCACGGGAAAATGAATTCAATTATCGATTTGGAGGGAGGGCAGAAAGACTGGTAGAAACACCAATGAAGTCCAAATCCATGGATCCCTCAACTCGCTTGTTAATCAATCAATGTTGCATGCCTCGTTGTGAAAATGGGGAAACAAGGGCAACAAGTCTTTGTTCGGTTAGGATCATCCGCAGCTTGTTTGCATGCATGAGATGAGTCTGGAGGATGATAATCTAAAGCGGAAGAGTCCCTCTTGTAGATATTAGCCCGCGATTGGCTCCTTGACATCAACAATGATTGTCATCCATCTTATTCCTTCGTTTGCGTCACGTCAGTCTCCTGCATGCGTCAAGCTCAGTGGCCAGCAGCCTGATGCTCTAATAAACCCATTGAAATGAACAACGCAGCAATTGAAAGCGATGAACCAAAGAAACGAGCCAGACTGAGCCCGGCCTCAGCCGAATCAGTCATGGGATAAACGCCACACAAAGTTCTCTGTAACCTGGTCATTGATGCCAATGTCCACTGTTGTCCATGGATAAGGTCGAGAAGATCCACTGAAAACCGTCGACAACTCGGGTACCTTGCAGGCAGCTCTATCCAATGAAGGGGCTTATCTAGTAAACTAGTCTCGTTTTAGACACATGTCCACCGAAAGGGGATCTGCCTCATTTAATGGTTCTTTTATTACTCGCGGTGTGGTGTGAGAGCTCCGCCTGTCGCTATCGTGGATCCAACTCTGGCAATATAACCACTGCTACGTAATTATCCATCTCTGCAAATCATTGTGTTCTCTGACGGCATTGCTTCTGCATGACCACTCCTCGCCAAGTTTTCTACGGAGTATAAGACATGCTTATGTGGAGTACTCCGTACATACGGTCTAGTTATCGCGTATAGTTCGTGTTTAACACAGCTGGATTATGGGTGCGACTTGCAAGTATTGGATTAGTAGATGATTGCGTACTCTATTGGCTCGTTTAATGTGACTGGAGGGTTGACCCGAATAATTACCTGCACTCCTTGGTGGCGGATCTTCACACCATACACCAAATACAGCAGGTATACCTCGTGGTTTAAATGACACTGTTGATGCAGATGATGGTTCAATGCAAGTGCACCCGATTGCTTTACAAGGTCTTGACTACCTGCGTACTTCAGGTATGATCTACTACCTATACAACTCTTCTTATAACTATTTGCAGAAGAGAAACCAGGCTACAAGCGATGATCCACTGTCTCAGGTCTCTGATCGGGAGATCAAGAACCCCCTACGACATTAATAATAGACCATGACCACGGACTGCAATCAATCCGACAGCCATGCATTGGCCTAATTTTCAATAGATCGTTAGCTAGGGCGCCACAAATTTGAAACTTACAGTGTCGTTAGACTAAAAGAGTTGCAAAACTGCCGCCACGATCGTTGACGGATATTGTCCATCGATTAACACGCTTGCGGGCTTGATGAGCTGCCCCTGGTGATCAACCATGTTGGAGGGGGGTTGGCGATTTTCGAACACATCAAAGACGCCTTGTTATGATGAATACTTCACTATCAACCTTATCGAAGACGTGGGGGGGGTAATCCAGTAACACGAATGCCTCTCGGTCAATTGATTCCATCAACCAATATGGGCTTCGTAACTGGTGATATTGTAAGAATTTCATTCAGTCTGTCAGGGACCTTCAAATGTAATGCGCCAAGTCGACACGAGCCTCTGAAGTCACCTTACCAGTTCCTTATCAAACATTTAATGGCTTCAAGTTCAGGATACTTTAGCTTGGACTAGCTAGTCATGAGCTGGAGAGTTACCCCTGGCCCGTCTACCTATAAGGTTGGCTTTGGCACGTCATTCAGGGCTCTCAAGGGCAATCATTTGGCATTATATGACATGGCTGAGACCGGAGTAGTCTCTGAGGCGTGATCGTCGATCGGCAATCGTGGCCAGTCTCGGGCACATGGGTCTGTCAAAGCAGAAATGCGTCAACAAGTCATCAACTATAGCAACGATTTCTGGACCCTGAATTTGAATCAAGTCTGCAAATATTGTGGCATACGGCCAACACATAGACCAAAACTTGACTTGCATTGTTTATTTCGACATCACGGCTGATACGACAAAACCTGGGTACGGAGAAAGCTATACTTTCCTTCGGGTTCCAGACATGGGAAGCCAGAATTAGGAATGTGCTATAGTCAGTCAGTATGTAGCTACTATGGTCATGGGACCCGACGTTGAAGAGGTCTGGCTGTCTGTCCTCGAGTGTCACTTCGAATGGCTGGAGTATCTGACTCCCACTCTTTCTTCACGTCTTCTCCGACAAGGCGATTTGACCCGAGTGTACCATCTTCTCCCGCATTAGACGGTGAGGGACGACATTGTAGAGGCCAGGGTCCTCTGACGATCTCAACACCATACAGAAGCCATGTGGGTATTCGGCTCGGCATTGCATCTTTCTGCTGCACTTCCTCGTTACACATGTGAATGGAGCTACTTCCCGACCAGCCAATGTGAAGAACAATTGCCTTGAGATAAACAATTTAAGAAGGTTGCGGCCCTTCTCAGCTATATCATGCCATGATGATATCCAGTGTCTTCATCCCTCTAGTCGCTGAATGCTCCGGGGTATCGTGGCGTTGGGCTAACGTCGGTTGATCAAGGTCGATTAACGACAAGCAGCGGCGGGAGATAACGAGTGACAGTACAGATGATCCTCGCCAGTTGGTCAAATTGTAAGCCAATTGTTTCAAAGACTCTGGATACCTACCGACCTAGTCAATGCAAGTCCACGTCGCGATAAGAATGCGCGCAACATACTACCAGCAATCAGAATCATCATCTAAAAACCCCTCAGTCTCCTGCTTATTTTTACCTTAGAGATGATATTTGATTAATCAGAGTCAATTTCGAATGCTGCTTGCTAAACAGGTCTCACTGTTCGTGGAACAGACGTCAACAGTCTTGTGGTTAGAGACTGCTGGAATCTTTATCAATTTCAGAAATATCTAGAAACGCTTATCATGACACCAAAGATACTCGTTGATAGTCATAACAACAAGTCATCAACGGCTAATAATAAAGCCTGTAATACACAAGACCTTTTACCCGTTCAAGCTTGACCCTGTGCTCTTGACTTGCTGCCGAATAACCCAACAACATTAGCACAGACCTGTACAGTATGATCACCGAAGGTCCCGGGTAGAGCCAATCAAGTTGGACGATGTCGACAGTATCGGACGAGACAATTTATTATGCTTAGAGACAGGCCCACCGCTCTTGTCCCGCACAGGTTAAGAAAGGTCAAGTCATGTTGTCGAATGCTGAGAGAGATGCACAACGTCAGGGGCTCGAGCCAATGGTTCGGGCGGGAGAGGGAGGATTACAAGGCAGGGTTAAGCTGCACGAGCATGGACAGTTGTTTGCGAAAGTGCTTTCGCCAAACCAAGCATATTCAACAAATATCAACAACTAGTACAAAGTACCACATGCTTACTCCGTACGCTCATATTGGCCAGAGGGAAAGGAAAGAAAACCATTGATAAGTCGGGGTCAACCGTGCACCCATAATAAGTTCTTACTTGAAGCTCTCTCCGCCAACTGAACCCCAACTCCATGGATGAAAATCGTGGGAGAAATGTGGGAAAATCTAGAGGATGGAGACGCTATCCACACCTCTTTCTCGGTTCTAGGAATTCAATGGATATGTGCTAGCATCAGGTGTCCACAGACATGCATGGAAAACATACAGTAGCTTACAGTAGCTAGAGTAGCTCAACATCATCAATACACACTCTGTTCCGAGCTCTCCGCGTCCCCAGCCGCTAGAATATCGTTACTCCACTATTGGCTCCCTGTAAACCTCACCGCCCGAACGTCCACAACAGCCAAGCGAGGGAAAAGTGGCAGTACAGTAAGGTACGTCTCCCAGAGTCTGCCATATTTGAACCCTCCCCATCCCCGAACGACACTCCGTTTCTCTCTCTTTTCCTTCACCAACAAACTTCGTCAACTTACCATCAGCTAAAAAACATATCCAAACTCTTTTAAAACACCTATTTTCTATCAAAATCTCACTCTCCTGACAACTATCTACCCCGCTACCCCGCCATCAACGATCCCCCTCCAAATAACCTTATCATAAAGACCAAGGCCTTGACCCTTGGTCACTACAGTCGTCAAGACGTTTTCCAATCTCCTTAACTCGTAAGTCATATAATGGAATCCAAGAAAGACAATGACAGATACTAACATCACAAAAGGACGCACCACCCGTTCGCAGGAGCCCGCTGCTCAGCCGATTCCGGAGGCTCAGCGGACTCGACCTTTGAACAGTAAAGGTCACACTTCAAACAGAACCCGTCCAATCTCAATCAATTCGCAAATTTCCACGTAAAGCCACCTTTCCTCATCATGGCTCCTCACGCGGAAGTAGGCACGGGCTCCTCGAACGGGGCGGTCTACAACAGCCGAGGTTCCTCAGCTACTCAGGACCTCTTCACCGTCAACTCCCCCAACGTCACCTACACTGATGCGGAAATTCGTTCCCGATACACCTACCGCACTACCAAGGTTGACGTTGATGCTAATGGCAAGTATGTTGCCACTCCAAATGAGACTCTCTATGACTTCAAGGTCGACCGTAAGATCCCCAAGGTCGGCATGATGTTAGTTGGCCTTGGAGGCAACAACGGCACTACCGTCACCGCTGGCATCCTCGCCAACCGCCGCCAGCTCGCCTGGGATACCAAGGAGGGTCCCCGCGAGTCCAACTACTACGGCTCTGTTGTTATGGGCTCTACCCTCAAGCTCGGCCATGATGCCAAGACCCACCAGGAGATCAACATTCCCTTCCATAACATTCTCCCTATGGTTCACCCCAACGACCTTGTCATTGGCGGCTGGGACATTAGCAAGATGAACCTGGCTCAGGCCATGGATCGTGCTCAGGTCCTCGAGCCTACCCTCAAGGCCCAGGTCAAGAAGGAGATGGCTGAGATGGTTCCCCTTCCCTCCATCTACTACCCAGACTTCATTGCTGCCAATCAAGAGGACCGTGCTGATAACGTTCTCGAGGGCTCCAAGGCTTGCTGGGCTCACGTTGAGAAGATCCGCCAGGACATCCGTGACTTTAAGGCCAAAAATGGCCTTGACAAGATCATCATCATGTGGACTGCCAATACTGAGCGATATGCCGACCTGATTGAGGGCGTCAACGACACTGCAGACAACCTTCTCAAGGCCATTGAGCAGGGCCACGAGGAGGTCTCCCCCTCAACTGTCTTTGCCGTTGCCTGTATTCTTGAGAATGCCCCTTTCATCAACGGCTCCCCACAGAACACCTTTGTCCCCGGCGCCATCGAGCTTGCTGAGAAGCACAATGCCTTCATTGGTGGTGATGATTTCAAGTCTGGCCAGACCAAGATGAAATCCGCCCTGGTTGATTTCCTCATCAATGCTGGCATTAAACTGACATCCATTGCCAGCTACAACCATCTTGGCAACAACGATGGCAAGAACTTGAGCTCCCAGAAGCAGTTCCGCTCCAAGGAAATTTCCAAGTCCAACGTCGTTGATGACATGGTCGAGGCCAACCACGTTCTGTACAAGAAGGGCGAGCACCCTGATCACTGCGTTGTGATCAAGTATATGCCCGCTGTTGCCGACAACAAGCGTGCTCTTGACGAATACTATGCCGAGATTTTCATGGGCGGCCACCAGACCATTTCGTAAGTTGATGTCAAGGCTTTGAATACAATAGACTGCGACTGACCATTTTCAGGCTCTTCAACATCTGCGAGGACTCCCTTCTGGCCTCTCCTTTGATCATTGACTTGGTCATCATTGCCGAGATGATGTCCCGTATCCAGTGGAAGGCTGTATCTTCTGATGGTACTGCTACCACCGAATACAAGAGCTTCCACAGCGTCCTGAGCGTCCTTAGCTACATGCTGAAGGCTCCCCTCACCCCTCCTGGCACTCCCGTTGTCAATGCACTGGCCAAGCAGCGCGCTGCGCTGACTAACATTTTCCGTGCTTGCGTTGGCCTCGAGCCGGAATCTGACATGACTCTTGAGCACAAGCTCTTCTAGTCATAGCGCATATGTTTCATGCTCTTGACATTGTTTGATTCAGAGGAGGGATATTTATAGGACAGTCTTTACCGGATGCTCATATTGGTATTTGAAAACCGAAAATTTTATAAAAACGGAGGAGAGAGATCAATTAGCCGCATAGCCAAGTAAATTTAATTGAGCCATTCTCCTCATGATGTACGAAAACGCGATATAAATACGTGACATTTGCCGTATCCGAGATGTTGTATATTATTCATTAATGGCCCTCGCTACGTATACCTACCTACGGCGGACCTATCCGTACCTCTGAGACATTTGGAGCTCAGGGGTGTTAATTGAAATTTACTGTGGCTAGTAAACTTTACGCGTGATTGATGCGTATCAGCGCGTCTCCCCACGCCAACGCATTTCCATGGCCCGCGCGTCGCGTTAAGCTCCCCACTACCACTTAGACTTGGGAGTTTCCATCATCCTCAGTCTCTCACAGATCAACATCCACTCTTATGTCAAAAATATTATTCACTCCCGAGGACTGGATGTTAATTTGTTCGTTATTTCCATCTTTTCGCTGAACACTTTCTGTCCACCTCATAACTACCATCGGCATCACAATGGCTACTCCCCCACGAGCTTCCTCCCACTCCTTAGAGGGCGGAACCCCCGAACCACTTTCACCACAGTCCAGATTCAAAGCGCAGCTTGCAGCTCTTGAGAGTAGTGACGACGAAACATCTTCTTCAAACCAATACACAGGCAAAAACTCAAAAAATCACCTCGGCCTACCAACTCAGACCATACCTGATCAAGAAGCGTCCGATGAATCGGATAATGACATAACAAGGCCACGAGGCAAGCTGGCGGCTAGGATGCAACAGACATGGCAACGAAAGGAGTCGGGGAATTCATCTTCTTTGCAAAAAGAAACTACTGGGGACCGCACAGAGAAGACTCACGAGCCAGGAGAGAAGGCGACTGAAGAAGTGGAGAAAGCAGACAATATTAGCATGCCCGATGTTGAATCGCAAGAGGATGACGTTCCTGTTGCACGCCGAAGAACAGTTCGCAAGGCACCTTCATCGCCAGCCTCGAAACACACCCTTCGTGGTTCCAGCCCAACACTTTTCGTATCATCGCCTCTTCGCCCTTCGCCAACCCGGTTTATACATGATGGCTCTGATTCAGAGGTTGATATGCGTACCCCCAAACCTGATCGCTTTAAAGCGATGCTGGAGCGCCGTAGACAAAAGAGGCGTGACGAAGATGCCGCTAAAGAAGCGATAGAGGCCGAAAAACGGGCAAAGCAACGGAAAGTCGCCCAGGACATGGAAGAGATGGTCTCGGATGACGATAATTCCAGTATTACCGACGATGAAGGCGGTCGACGACTAACACAGGCCGAGCGACCAAGTGCTCGTAAAGCCAGCAAGAAGGCCATTGAGGAGATGAAGAGAGAAACTCAGAGAATGTCGAGAAATATGCAGTTGGCACATGAAGCCAAGACACGAAAGAAGATCACCAAGACCAGTTTATTTGAGCGTTTCAACTTTCGCCCAGCAGGTGAACCAGAACCAGATGTGGCCAGCTCGAGCAGGGTCCCGACACCACACAGCGATGTTGAGATGCAGGGTGTCGATACACCACCGAGTTCCCCGCCAGTTTCTAAAGAGACTGCCAACGCCGTTGCAGATCCAGAAACTGCCGCTGGTGACAATGAATTCGACTTGCCAACTATAGACAGCCTGGCTGAGACAACCAGGCTCAAACCAGATAAAGGAAAGGGGAAGGCCGTGGAGACTCGAACCGAACAGAAGCAGCCCATTCACAACCCGAGGCGTCAATTTCGTGTCAAGCTTCCACCTGTGAAGGCCAACGTGACCACGGCAGATTCGGATGACGAGTTGGAGATTACAACCACCACCAAGGACAAGATTCGAGCTGTATTCGACATGGCGCCAGCAAAGAAAGCACAAGAACACACTTCCGTTCAGGCATTACGCGCCCTTGCCCAACTAAAATCTCCCGGCAAGGAGACAAGGCGAAAGAACGAAAACCACGGCATGACAGCAGGAGAACTCCAGGCCTATCTTTATCAAAAGGCTCGGCAGCAAGCTAAGGTAGAGCGTGACCGCAGAGTTGATCTGCTAAAGGCTCAAGGTGTCGTTATTCAGACCGCAGAAGAGCGTGAGCGTCAAATGCAAGACGCTGAGGACATTGTCGCTCGGGCGAGAGTGGAGGCACAGATGATCAGGCAAAAAGAGAAAGCAGCCGCCAGGAAGGAAGCGAAGGAGAATGGCGAAGTTGACCCCTTGGCCTGGGATGACAGCGAGGACGACGAGTATCAGGCATCTGGAAACGAAGCTGACGGAGAAGGATCAGTTGTTGAGTTGTCCGGATCTGAGGATGAGGAGGAACTCAGTGACGAGGAGCAAACAGATGGCAGTAACATGGTCGAAGTCGAGGCTCGAGATGGAGAGTCCGAGGCCTCTGCCGATGAGAATGACGATGCAGATCTTATCGCCAGTCAAGATGTTCAAGACGATATAGAAGAGTTCCCTGCTACGAGACATCGACGACTGCGAAAGCCTATTGTTCTTTCCGACGAGGAGGAGGAGGACGCAGTCGAAACGACACCGAGACCAAAAACTACTGTACACATGTCACCAACAGTCCCAAACACCCAATCTCCAACTGCACCAAGATCAGTCCTCCGTTCAGCAAAGAAGAACTTTATCCCTGGTTTGCCGGTGCAGGGGCCGGCTGGTCTCGGTCTCACGCAGATTTTCGCTGGTACCATGGACGACAGCCAAATAAATTCTGCAGATGGTCCAACCCAATCTTTGATGCCCGATTTCGATCATTTTCCCGATTCCAACTTCTCTGCGACCATGGACGAGCCCATGGAGGACATGATCGTGGACAGTCAAAAGAATGGCAGCCAAAAGAATACTCAAGACATCGCTCTCGACCTTTCTCAGTCTCAGATGCGCGGCCTGGACAGCTTGCTTCGGGAAGAGAGCACCCAAATTTCCGAAATGATTGATTTCACTCAGGACGGTGGGCTCCAAGACCAAACACCCTTAAAGAACAGATTTGTCGAGGCACCAGTTTCGACTACAGAGACTATGTTGGTCGATCAGGACGACCCGACCCAAGCTTCACCACTCGTCCGCCGTGGCCGCCTTCGCCGCAGAATAGAGACATCTCAACGCATTCAGGAAACGCCAGAGCCGGCATCTGCAGAGAAGACTGATAATGTTTTTGAAGCGTTGAGGGAGGGTGCCAAGAACGAACATAAGAAACGTCTCCAACCCGAGTTTGACCACAAAAACAGCAAGGCGAAAGAAATGGTTCAGGAACAAGCCGAGGAATCCGAAGATGAATATGCTGGGCTGGGTGGTGCAGATGGCGAGGACAGTGACAATGAGTCTGCCGCTTCACTCAAGGATATCATAGACGACACTGCTAGTAACGATATTGACGGAGCCAAACTCGCCGCTTTATACGCGTAGGTACTACATCCGAATCATTTACAACAAGACTGACATTCCATAGCGCTCGAGAACAGGCAGAAGATGAGAAGCAGGTGGAGAAGCTTTTCAAGGACATCACGACTGGCATGCTTCGCCGTAAGCGAGGTGCAGGCTACGATCTTGATGATTCAGACGATGATGGCGAGGCTCGTCGGCGAATGAAGCGTCGACAGTTTGCTAAAATGCAGAAAGCTCTATTTTCCGACGAGCGTGTCAAGAAGATAGCCGAGAACCCCGGAAATCAGGCCTTCTTACGAACGATCGAGGATCGTGGCAGTGATGATGAAATGGACTTTTTGGATGCACCGGAGATGGTGGAGTCCTCGCAGTCCCAGTCTCAGGATGAAAGTAGCGAGGCTCAGACTGTTCCTGACAGCCAACCCCAGAAGGTTCTCGGTCCTACGGGTAACAGGGTCCCTAGCTATCTGCGGAGGACCAAGGATGGCAAGAAGCCCTCCAATATCGGTGAAGTTCGCGAAACTTTGTCCGATCTGTTGGAAGAACCCCATGGTTCAGTTATCCCTGCAACTGAAGTCGGTTCAGACAGTGAAGGCGAAGAAAATACTACCACAGAAACTCGCAGCGATAAGGAGAATGATACCTCCAACCCCCGCCGTGGCCGTGTCGCTGTCGTTGATCGCATCAGTCTAAAACGCAATGGTTCTTCCAACGTTAGCACTGGCCGCCTTGCCTTTACAACAGCATCAAGCTCCTCATTCAAAGTCCCCGCTCTGCTTCGCCGTGCTACTACAAATTCATTTGTATCTGGCACGGTCTCTACAACAAGCTCTGGTTCGCCAGCACCAGCGAGCGGATTTGGTGAGGAGGCCAAGATCAAGAAGGGAGCCAGCAAGAAGAGCGGTGTACATGCTTTCGCTCGTGACAGCGAGAGACGAGCAAAGCTGGAGCAGAATGAGCGAAAGAGAGAAGAAAGAAAGATTAAAGGGGCAGAGAGGAGAGTCGGAGTCGTGGGTGACTTATTGGGTAAGGGTTCGTTTGAATAAACTGGCGCAGAGCGGAATTGGTTCTTTTATTCGGCTCATGTATGAAGGGTTTGAAACATTAACATGGGATGGCGCGGAGTTGGGATGGACAAGGCATGATATCATAGCGATACTATATCTAAGGTGTTTGATGTAGCATTTAATTTGTTAAGCCTGTGCATCGTTGGTCTACCATCCACATTTCGTTGTCTCATTCATGATTATCTCAACAAAACATCGCCTCTAGAGGTAGTTTAGTGATCGTGATGTGGTCGCATACTAACTCAAGCTTACGTATGTATGACTATCAGGCTCCTGGGTCACTGCTTCTACAGCACCATTTGCTGCAAAGGGAGAAAGAAGACGACCATTATGTATACCTGTAACACATGACACAAGTGACTGAAGCTGCTAGAATGGTAGTTCTGCCCAGGACCGAACCCGGGCCGTCTCAGTGAACGAGATGCCATAGCTAACCCCCACGGAAGCGCCGTGTCTACTGCCTGATTATAAAGGAAGCCTTCGGTATCTAGAAACACCCATTTCGGTTTGATTGGATTACCAACTCAAGTTTCGTAGTGATTACTTCAACCCTACCTACTATTACTATCGTCGTTCCTGGAGCATCTTCGAGCCGGTGCAATGAGCCGCCTATGCCGCGCTCTACTCACAAGCGGATAGGTTCCGTGGTCTAGTTGGTTATGGCATCTCGTTAACACCGAGAAGGTCCCCGGTTCGATCCCGGGCGGAACCACCATTTTTGCAGCTTCAGTCGTCTGTTGTTCGTTGGAGTCATCCTAGCCCTCGTTAGGCCTCATTCAGTATTGATCTAGTAGAATCACCAAGTCTAATGAGGCCTGTATAAGCTGGATTACGATCTGAAAATACCATCTCAGGCCAAGAATAGAGATATAGTAAATAGTCTACATATTTTGAAGAAGTTGCGTCCGGCTCTGTTTGTAAGTAGCATCGATGAAGAATCCAGCTTGTGCCTCAATTCCATACATGTCTTGAACTTGACGAATCAACAGAGAGAACAATACACGGCGTTTCTGCGTGTTATCAAATAGAGATTCGTACCTTCGTGAGAAGGAAGTATGGCCATAGGTCTCCTTGCCCATTGCCTTTCTTCTTAGACTCAATATGTACAGACATTACGGCGCGAAGTTCTGCAGTGCAGAATATCAACGTATTTGGAAAACAAAGATGGAGCAACTGGCTATCCCAGCAGAAAGATGGGGAGAAAAAAAGAGGCAGAAGGAGAATGAATCATGTCAACAACCTTGAAATTAAACCATCTTACTGTTGTTGACCAAGCGAGAACTGCTTCTGAAGCAACCGCATTCCATGATAGCATCCTAATTCAACTTGAAGATTGGCTTGTTCACGTAGAGCTAACATGTCGATGAGTTGCGAAAGTAGAACATGAGTAAGTAACCGAAACTGGCTATCACTATAATTGTATAGTTGAAATGCAATTGGGTTATTGCTCGATATGAATGCATTGCATCATGAACCTCTCCATTGCTGGCTTCTATATGCTCTGTGTGTCATGCCAGCAAGGTACCTATATATACTCTATATTGATACATCTTCTAATTCGTTGTCATCTTTCACTTTTGTAACGCCGCGCCTGAAAATTCTAAACTGCCTAGGCCCAAAATTCTCTTGGTTGATAGCCAAAGTTCGAAGGCCTCTAACTTGATTTCCACGCGCATGAAACCAACCCATGCAACAAACACCCGCACAGCATTGAGCGGCCAGAGGAATGATCCGTTTTGGCCGATCTCTTCAAGCTTCTCGTGGAATACGGTCCTGGTGCAATATCGTGCGAGGATCATGAACGAACGGATAGGACCCTGCCGTGTCTGGAGGTTCTCGTCCAGGCTTCGGGTTAGATCATTTGTTTTGAGAATTAGAAGGATGATACGAGGCACGCGGCTAAGAAGCTGCACGAGATCGACAATGAGACCCTCCTGCAGAGCCCCGCTCATTGTCTTTTGCTCATCCGCCGTTCGAGTCTCGAGGATCGATCCAGACTTGCTAACAATACTGTAGTCTCGACCAGTGATTGCTGAAGCAAAGAGTGGGAAATCCTTGTCCTCTATACCGGCAACCTCATGTGCATATTTCTTCATTCGATCCATATCGCCATCAATAACCGCAAGCCACATTTTGGCGTATGATCTTCGTAAGGGAAGCTCAATGTCGCGGTAAAGACCATGATCATATAAAATCACGTCAAAGTTAGGACCTCGTCCAAGGCCCCGGCGGGAATTGTTCTTGCGGATTGCAATATTGCCACCGTGAGGATCACAGTGCAGGGGTGCACCATCGCCAAAGATCATTTCGTTAAAGATGTGTGCTAACGTGGCAGATACTTCATCTCGGTCAATACCGTTCTTATCCAAATACTCCAGATCGTCGAGTCTGCTTCCCGCTTCGCACGCCATAACAATGATTCGCTTCTTAGCCCAGATGACCTCGGGGATAATCAGGGGTAACTGTGGAATCTTGGCGAAGTGCTCCTTCATACGTCGGGCATTGTTGGCCTCTTCTTGGAAGTCAAGTTCTTTAGGAAGAGAAACATCCATCTCAGAAGAGAGCCACTCAAGATCATATTCGGGGAAGAATCTTTTCAAAGTCGAAAATGTGTACCGGGTAAGCGCTAGATCCAGGGGTGCCCATGCTTCAAGCTCAGGGTGTTGAACCTTGACCGCAACCTTCTGATTTGACCCCTTGATGGATGCCAGATGTACCTGAGCAAGAGAAGCGGCGCCAATTGGTTCAGGGGCGAAATCAGAGAAATAGTCCCAAAGCTCTTCTCCTGTATCTTTGCGAAACATATCCTCGATCGACTCAAGTGAAGATACAGGGCACTTGTCCTGCAGGGGAATGAACGTGTTGGTCCATTCGGACGGTAAAAGATAATTCATGGCGCTCTGGCGTAGTAATTAGTCCGATCCCTCGAGCTCCGAAGTTGGTGGAGGTCATACCAGATGCTGGCCGAGTTTGATAAAGATACCGCCATTCTTTTCCAACACAACGAGGGTCCGTTCGGCGCATCGTTTGTGACATGCCTTGAGCATGCTCTCCTGTGCATCATGGTCCGCTGTCGTTTCTCTGGCGTTTAGTGTTGTTCGGTAACTACTCAATATATTAGTTTCGTACCGCCTACACTCAATGATAAAGTCACCACATACTCGTTGATACACACAGCGAGCGCAACCGCAACTCTTCCTGTACGTTCTGCCGCCTCATAGCTACTCTTGATGTCGTCGGTGAATGCAAGCGCGGCCGCGCCTACGGTACCAACACCAGCAGAGGCATATAACAGCGGTCGTTTAGGGCCGGACTTGTGACCATTGCTTCTCCTCGAGCCTCTCCGCGATGCGAAACCTCTTGCGCTGAAATCTCGAAAGGGCTTACTTCGAACCAACTGACTTCTACAAGTCGAACAGGTCCATGATCGAGTGGCGATGCGATTCGCAAAGGCCGAAACAGATAAGGCGTTCATCTGACTGCCGATGGACTTTTAAGAAGGAAAAATAGTATGTAGTAAAATAGAATTGTTCATTCTTAAGGAAGAAAAGCTAGCAGGAAAGTAATAGAAACAGGTTGACACCACAGAGGCCAGGTTTAAGGTAGCTACGTAGGCTTAGTTAGATCATGTCGTCAACCAAAATCAAGTCGACAGTTTTTTTGCTTGGGTGTGCCGATTCCGACAAACCTCCGTCTATCGCTCGGCTTGGGCCGGGTGCGATCTTCGGGGGCGAACTACCTTAGCCCGGCAGTATTTTCAAGAGGGGCACTAGGTACGTCATGTGACTGCGCGACCGCGACCGTAACGCGTTTAAGGTCACCTCTTTACACGACCACGCATCTCGAAAGTACAACACGAAATCGATGTAATTCTTAAGTTGCACTCCCTCCAACATTTACATATATCGTATGGGCCCCTCATAATCTCAGACAGCATAATCGCCAAAACTGCACAGCCAGAAATATGATGTCTTTTTCTCCCGCACCCATTTTCTCCGGTTCTTGGGACCATCGCCCTGCTGTCTCATCGCCGCTCTCTTCTTCACCTGTGCGCGCATCATCGCCACTCTCACCAATTGACAGAAATGTGTGTCCGCAGCGCCAAATTCAATCTTCTCCTATCAAGCCCCCAAAGTTCAGATTTTCTTCGCGTCCCACTCGGCCAAACCCAGTGAACAAGAAGCGGGATGAGCTACACGAAGGAAGACGGAAGGTCTTCCTCCAGAATGTGCGACAGAGCCGTGAAGACAAGGCCTGGCAACGTAGAGACATAGAGGGACAGGTAAGGAGAGATCCCTTCATGTATTATGAATCTTGCTAATGTAATCGCAGTTTCTAAAGACAAATTATCTTGCCGACCGAGGACAGCTGTCTCATGACGCTCCTGACATTACCGAGGCGGATATCGAGGACGCCATGACTTTCTACCAAGAGCAACCTCCCATTCCGGAACAAGACGAGGATGAAACCATGATGGATGAGGAAGAGCAGCTCGAAGCGATGTTTGCATCCTATGAGGAACAGCAACAGCAGATGGCTTGTTCACAACGGCCACCCTCGCCTCCGCTATCAGACGAAGACTATGATGATGTCTTTGCCGAGCTCATAGCGCAAGAACAATTCAAACAGAATAAGCCGCCCCGACTCCAAGACCAGATCGATACTTCTGGAGACATTGAGATGCAATAATGTTCTGTCTTTGTTCTTTGCTTTTACTCTTGCTTTTTTTTTTCCCCTATTCAACTTAACGCGTTTGCTCGCTTGGCGTTGGGGTCAATCGGATCACCCCGGAAGGGACACGGCGTTCAGGAAGTGCCAGTGGATGTCGTCAGATGTGCACACATATTATTTTGAGAAAGGGTATATAGATGGCTTGGAGTCAATAACCAAGTTCCTTATCTACTGAGGGTTACAGGCTTCATCTCCTGGATTGAGGGCATCTTGTGCTGACTGCATGTCTCCAACTAAATCAGAAGGGGGTGATCCTGCTGCTTGCATCTGGACAACTTGTTAGTGATATAGGCCCCACTAGTGAGAATAACAGGCAGATGAATCATACCTTTTGCATCTTATCCACAATGAATTCACGATCGGCCGCATTGGAATCCGAGTACGTCTTCTCTTCGAACTTGGCCACTATCTCTCGTACAATGGACTGCTGCTCCTCGTAGCGCTTCAAGTCATCCTTCGGCGTCGAGTCACGATTCTTGATAAGCCATTCAGGGAATTTCTCATCGAGTTCCTTCATGGGTTCATATAGAATCTCCTTGTTAGTGAGCTGCTCCATCATGCCCATAAGCATTTTGGAGAATTCCTCCTCGCTGCCGTCGCCTCCCAGATCACCAAGGTCGCCCGAAGACAACTGCTTGAGCATCTCAGACATGAAATCATCAGCGGATCCCGAGGCAGCAGCAGCAGTAGCTTGGTCTCCCGAAGCTTGCATGCGCTCCATAGTTCGCTTGATAGTATCTTGGAACGATGCATCCTCAGGTGGTGCTTGAGAAGAAGGCCCTTTGGAAGTGCTTGGAGGTGGCGCATCACCAGCACCTTCTGCCGCAGCGATGTGCTTGAAGATATCCTCAAACTGTGCTTGCATGTCAGGCTGTAATTGTATCAGCAATCATATTCTCGTTGGTCTTGCTAGATGAAATAAAACGCACAGACTGTTCAAGTTCGCCCAGTAGATCGGCCATACCAGCCTGGAGCTGCCTAGCAAATTCATCTTCTGAGAACGCATGTTCCACTTCAGGTTGTTTGCCGGAAGCAGAGCCCTTGGGAGCTTCTGGTTTACTAGAGCCAGCAGCAGCAGCTCCAGGAGGCTTGGTTTGATCTAGCTTAACGGTAGAGAACTCTTCCAGCATATCTAAGAACAGTTAGCCGGGTTTCCTTATAGCTCTATGCCTTTTCACCGACCATCTAAATCATCCAAGTCGTCCTCGTCCGGGTCTGGAACCTCGTCTATTTCATCAACGGTTATAGCGGCCTTTGGTGCTGGGGTTGGCAAATCGTTAGTCTTCTCTGCTACAGCTTCTGTCGTGGCGGCAGCTTCTTGGGGGTTGGGCTGTTGCGGGGCAGCTTTGGATGATGAGTCTTGGGGAATAGCATCATCAGGAGCAGGATCTTCGGCAGAAGCCTCGTGTAAGGCAGAATTTTGAGGCTTTGAATCTAGAGAGGGGGTCGCTAGACCAGAGGCCGGAGCATGTGCGGTTGGAGCATCAGGCATGAGAGTGTGAGATGAGGTAGCAGCATCAGCATCAGCCTCGGCTTCGGTCTTGAGGTCTGTGGTATCCTCAATTTCATCCTTTTTGTCCTCTTTCACCTCGTCTTTAACGCCCTCTTTAGCAGCCTCTGTGAGCCCCTCCGTGACCTCTTCCTTCAGGGCGACTTCCGTGTCTTTGTCCACGCCCATGATGATATCTGCCTCGTCTTTCCCAGCACTCGAACGCCCCCACTTCTGCCAAAGGAAGCGGATGAAGTGAGATTAATGATGAAAGTCAGCCAAGTTCAGGCAATGCCTTGTAAGAAAGGACAAATATGGCGGAAGGTCAATAGAGTGAAGTTTTGTGATGTAGGTACCAAGCCGTAAGTGATTTTATACCTTGGTACGTGGGCAATCTAAGGGATCGATGCCCGCCCGCTTCCAGCTTAACTCAATGACTGAGCCGAGGTGACCTATGATGCGGCGCTAGCAGGTTTGCACCTCAAGCGGGTTGTCTTCCACTTGATTAAAAACCCAAGTGCCCCTCACTACAGTACCTAATAAAGGAGGCTTCAGAAGGTCAGCAAGCCGCAACAGCGCAAATCAACCCCCGGACCTAGCGTGAGGCCCTGGGCATTTAGGTGGCCACTTAGCGGGGTTTGCCGGAAAAGCATCCATGCCCCCCCGGCTGGCGTCTTTTCAACCAACGACAACAGGTTCTGGCCTGTGCATCGAATCATCAGCAAGACGTCGTTTCGTGAATTGTACCTCGGGCACGATTGCGCAAACGATAGGTCCCGCCTTCGCCTTCGCCTTCGAGCTGACTTTCGATTTCTTTCTTTTCGTGTCAGATATTTCCCCTCTGAAGCATTTTCCTCACTCGGCAACCCGAAAGCTTGGCCTTTAGAGCTGTGCAAGCTCCTCTCCAGTGACTCTTTATTCTCCCGCAACTCGCGTTGCACCTCAGCTTTCCGATCTCACACGATTCTCGACAATCTTTTCTTCTCATATTCTTCGCCTGCAAACCTTTTCGCCTTCGTCCCACCTCTGATCGACATCGTTGAACGACGGGATCATGGCGCTTTGCCAGAACCGATTACAAGAGGAGAGGTGAGATTTGTAATGCATGGTCCACGGACTTGACTGAAATCTCAATAGGAAGCAGTGGCGACGAGACCATCCTTTCGGGTTTTATGCCAAGCCGCAGCGTACTAAAGAAGGTGTACTCGATGTCAAAAATTGGGAATGCGGAATCCCTGGCAAAGAGAACACAATTTGGTCAGGCGGACTCTTCAAGCTGACCATCGCTTTCCCTGATGGTAAGTCCCAACACCACACGATATTGCTCGGACCGCGCTAATACTTGTTAAACGCAGAGTACCCTACAAAGCCTCCCAAGTGTAATGCCCTCTCGACCATTATGTGTGAAGGCCGCTTTGCTAATATAAGCGTAGGCAAATTTGTTCCCCCGCTGTTCCACCCCAATGTGTACCCTTCAGGAACTGTCTGCCTGTCCATCCTCAACGAAGAAGAGGCCTGGAAGCCTGCCATCACCGTCAAACAAATCCTTCTTGGTATCCAGGACCTTCTCAATGACCCCAACCCCGAGTCACCTGCCCAAGCAGAAGCATACAACCTCTTCAAGAGAGATCGTGCCGAGTACGAGAAGCGAGTTCGCCGTACGGTTCGCGAGAACCCCACACCTTGATGAAACGTTTGGAGGCGTTGGGAGAGAAGAGACCTTTTAGACCAAATTTTTCTTTGTAGGGCACCTCAGGCTACGGCGTTTATAGGGAAATACCAAGGCGGAAAGTTACTCAGAGTCTATGAAGTGGGCTCCACGCATTACGGAGGCATGCTATATATCACAGTATGATAGGAAGAGCTTGACAATACAGCAGGAGATAAATGCTAGCGCAACGTCACCAAGATCCTTTTCATACTGGAGAACGAGCAGGCAGTTCGCTGCGATAGTGCGCTTTTTTGAAATTCGTTACAGTCTTCATTTCGTAAAGAAATTATTTGTCCTGGGACTGTCGAAGAGCCACCACCCTTGTCGATCCGTATTTCTTGGGTCTTCACCGGCGAGTGAATCACTTGCGGCTGCGTTGTCGGGATATGCCCGACCCACTCGGTTACGTCGCAAACGAGAACGGTCGTCTTGCGCGTGTGAAAGCTGTTGTGGGAAAGGGTTGATGGGGAGTTGACATGAGAAGGCCAGAGTGATATATGTGATGGGGCTGCCTGATATGTAAGTTTTGGAGAACAGTTTCTTTTATCAAGAATCTCGTATGTCCTGATAAATATATGTTGATGTTCATTCTCGATGGCATACTCTCAGTTCATAGTTTTTATTACTTTCATCTGAGCCTGTCAACGTTGGTATTGTGACGTGACAATTAAGAGCCGCATGTTCGCTGTCTTCCCCTTATCAAGTCCATAAGTCAAAGTTTATTCTGATTATGTAAACTGGGCCTGGAACACACAAGCTCATCAAGGGCTGGACTACTTCCTGCTGCCAATTAAGTCTGCCGAATTACAAGCCGAAATCGGACGGGAGATTTACTCACACCTCAAAAATATTTTGGCTTGGCTTGACATGATTGCGCCGGAGAAGCGCAAAGCCGTTATCTATCAGCGGACAGATTCTTCCGTCCACTTACAAGCGAGGAAGACGGAGACTCGATTTCAGTTAAAGCAAACGAGTCGAGCTGTCAAGATCCTCACAGCACAAATGAACTGGCCCGGCACCTTCACTCATGCTGGCAGGCTGGTCACTAGGTATGGTAGTGGGGAGATGCTCATCCGCGTCCGCAGCGGAGCATTTGGTGGATAACCTTAACAAGTTAAAGACTTCCATATGATGCGTTAACCGCTGATAACCTTGCGGCTTTGAAGTATTGGTTGGTACTACGTATCTGTTCTGGTACCCATGGAGGGTAGGCATGTATCTTATTAGTTACTTAGTACTTATCGCCTGTTCTGTGCCGGCGGAAGGAGTGTGGAGTTTCTTATGACTCCTCTTTTTTCTCTCGCCCGAACTATTGCTAAATATTAATCTTGCCTCGCCCTTTCTCTTCCTCCTACCATTCTTCTTCAAGCACTCCCCTTCGTGATACACACATAACGCGCGCATTTCCCAGCAACCGCTAACATGTGTGGTATCTTTGCCTGTCATCGGTACGCTCCCTCCCTTGCGAAAATGAACATGGATCTATTTTGGTGGTTTGGAGGGGCATGAGGACCCCGCCATCAATTGGGATTGGCATTGAAATCACCCCGCGGTCGGAGGAGGAAAAGAAGAATCATGGCATGACTAACATTTTGCGTCCTTGCAGTCATCCTGACGTGGAAAAGTTCAAGCCCACGGCCTTGAAGCTCGCAAAGCAGTATGTATCACACTGGTCGACCAAGGCACAACCCTCCAAATTAACCTGATGTTTGCAGGATCCGTCATCGTGGCCCCGACTGGAGTGAGTAAAAACAATACCGATGCAGCAGCCCTCACGGTCGCAAGTACTAAACTCGAATGTTCAGGTGGAAGCGTGATTGCCAACCATACTAGTAAGTCCAATTGACTCTCAAAGCACAAAAGCTTCTGGTTCTGACTCTCTTGTTTAGTTCTCTGCCATGAGCGTCTCAGCATTGTCGGTGTTGGTAAGTCGAAAGTCTTGTGTCTAGACGCACCCTTACCTAGCTAACGATTATTCCTCCAGAGTCTGGGGCCCAGCCCCTGACCAACGCCGACGACAGCATCATCCTTGCTGTCAATGGCGAGATCTACAACCATCGTCACATTCGAAAGAACCTTAGGGAGCAATACCACTTCAAGACCACATCTGATTGCGAAGTTATCATCCCCCTGGTAAGAGGACTAATTCATGGATAGCTTAAGGAAGAATAACAGGCTCACGATGGATTTCCTGCAGTACACCGAGTTTGATACCGATTGCCCCAACCACCTCGATGGCATGTTCTCCTTTGTCCTCTACGACAAGAAGCAAGATCGCACAATTGCGGCCCGCGACCCTATTGGTATTACCACCTTCTACCAGGGCTGGTCCTCCAAGGAACCCGGAACCGTTTACTTCGCCTCCGAGCTGAAGTGCTTGCATAGCGTTTGTGACAAAATCGTTGCTTTCCCCCCCGGTCACGTTTACGACTCCAAGACTGGCGAGACGACTCGCTACTTTAACCCTTCTTGGTGGGACCCTAAGAAGGTTCCCAGCAACCCCGTTGATTACAAGGTTCTCCGACATGCTCTCGAGAAAGCTGTCCGAAAGCGACTCATGGCTGAAGTCCCCTTCGGAGTTCTCCTTTCTGGTGGCCTTGATTCAAGTCTGACAGCATCTATCGCTCAGCGTGAGGTGACCAGACTTCGAAAACAGGCTCTGGAGGCTAACGGCAACGTTCTCCCTGTCGAAAACCCTGACACCGGTGAGGGTCTCGTCGGCGTTGACGATGACGATCACCTCGATACTCTGACATACCTCCCCCAGCTCAACTCCTTCTCTATCGGACTGCCTGGTTCTCCGGACAACAAGGCCGCACTTGAGGTCGCCAAGTTCCTTGGTACCAAGCACCACGTCATGACCTTCACCATCGAGGATGGCCTCAACGCTCTTTCAGATGTTATCTTTCACCTTGAGACCTACGATGTCACTACCATCCGAGCCTCCACTCCCATGTATCTCTTGTCACGAAAGATCAAGGCCATGGGTATCAAGATGGTTCTGAGTGGAGAGGGAAGTGACGAGATCTTCGGTGGCTACCTGTATTTCCACGCTGCCCCTGATAAGGAGGCTTTCCACGAGGAGACAGTTCGCCGTGTCAAGAACCTGCACCTGGCTGATTGCCTGCGAGCTAACAAGTCCACTTCTGCTTGGGGCCTTGAAGCTCGTGTTCCATTCCTCGACAAGGAGGTAAGTTCAGCTTTATTGCATTAGCTCTTCCCCAGAAACTAAGAGTGATCACAGTTCCTCGAAACATCGATGAACATCGATCCTCAAGAGAAGATGATCACCAAGGACAGACTTGAGAAGTACATCATTCGCAAGGCTTTCGACACCTCGGACGAGCCTGATGAACAGCCCTATCTCCCTGATAACATCCTCTGGCGACAGAAGGAACAGTTCTCCGATGGTGTCGGCTACGGCTGGATCGACGCACTCAAGGACAACGCCGAGAAGCAGGTGACAGACGAGATGATGAAGAACCCCAAGCCTGAGTGGGGTAACGATATTCCCGATACCAAGGAAGCGTACGTTGATACCGGCTTCGTCAGTTGAACGAGACTAACAATGAATAGTTACTGGTATCGATGCATGTTTGATGAGCACTTCCCCCCTCACTGCGCGTCGACCGTCATGCGCTGGACTCCCACTTGGTCCAAGCAGACTGACCCCAGTGGCCGGTACGTAATTTCTCTATCCTTAGAGCTGGATGGTCAGTGGTCCGAAAGGAAACACCCTTGCTAATGTCTGGTTGCAGAGCCATTTCCACTCACAACGCCAAATATGATAACGCGGCTTAATGATATAGCGAACCGAGCAAACATCAAGCACAGCAAGCCTGCTTGCCTCATTGTAACTTACACTACCATCTAAGAGATGTCTGGCCCAAAAGGAATATGAAGTGTATGTCTTGGGTGTCGTTCTCCTGGAAGAAGAGAAAAGGCGTCTTGGATCTTGCTTACCAACCAACCGCGGAATGATGATGGGAAAAGGGACGGAAAGATAGGAACTTGGGAAAGAAAATAAAAGACAAAAGTTCTGGAAACAAAGGATCGCATCATTTGTGTACCTGTGCAAGTGTTGATGAAAGATCTGTTTCACAGCAGTTTGAAAGTGGCAGTAGGTGCAATGTGTCGTCCCGATTTGTCTATGCATGAAGGGTCCTGACGTGAAATGGTTGGAAAGAGGGTGTGGCCAACGGACCAATAGACGAGAATGAAGCCGGACATGGACAGCCTTCAGTTTACGGGTTTATCAGAAAACGTCTTTGGTATACCTTAGGAAGTACGGAGTACCTCAACCTCCTTGCAGGCAATGCCTACCAAACTAATGGGTCTGAAGTGCTGTTTCAGCTGCTGGTAGTGGTCAGTCAGTGATGGAGTCACATGAGTTGTTAGTTGTTAGTCTCTGAGCTGTTCATGCGTTGACAACATGCAAACTGAATAAGGGATATGGATGGATGGACACGATGATGAAGGACTCGTTGGGCAGCGAGATGATTGCATTGAATGGACTTGACCACAGTGGCATCATGTCTGCACGAAGCCTGAAATCGGGAGGATCAGGCAATGACTCCCAACCTAAGGTAGTGGAGGGAATTTGAGGTTGCCATCATGGATGGTCCCGTCTGGTCTGGTCTGGTCTGTCCCTCGGGAAATGGATGTTGCCTATCATCCAATTGACTTCTCTCCCTCCTCTTTGACCAACTCTTTTCGTTGCCATCGTTCATTACCCCTCCACGTGGGCCCTGGCTCTGGGGGATATTGCTTAAATTAATTACATGATCTCCAGCTAAAGGCTGCCTTTTTACCACCCGGCCAAGTGACAATGTGACACAGTCCCGACATCAGCCGACTTGGGCTACCCATGTGCAAATTCCTTGCTAGGCGCCGCACAGGGCATCTTCAGAGCCTAGCACACAAGAGCTTCCCTAGCTATGCACCGAGCCTGAGCTGGTTCCAGCGGGGTTCCCCAACAAGAAAACCCTGTGTAGGAGATCAGCCCTGTGTGAGTCTTGGATCCCAAGTATTTTCTGCTAGGTAAGGCAAGGTACCTGTAGGTAGGCTCCATCCTCTCCCACTCTCCTACCCCGTTCGTTTCTCTCACATCTCAGTCGAAATTCCAACTTCATTTTCATCACAACTTTCCTTTGACACTTATATCTCCCGATACAATCCACCGCAACTATGTCTGTCCCTGCCTTTTCCGACATTGCCAAGCCGGCCAACGATGTATGCTTCAATCTCCCCTCCGTCTTCTCGACACCTCGGGTTCCTCTGTTTTGATTTCTTGGGCTGTGACAATATCGAGAATTGAGCTGTTCATTTTTCGCGCTTTCGGAACTTATATCACGGAGTGGATTGGAGCATCAGCCTCAAGGTGCCCTATTGCATTGATCTGCTCCGCGCGATCATCTACTACTACGGATTCTTGAAGTTTACGAGCTCTGCTAACTCTTGCGCCGTTTATAGCTCCTCAACAAGGATTTCTACCATCTCTCTGCCACCACCTTCGAGTTCAAGGACACCGCCCCCAACGGTGTTGCTTTCAAGGTTACCGGCAAGTCGAGCCACGAGAAGGCCACCTCTGCTGCTGTAAGCATTCCCGTTTCCGCAAACTCAATGGCAAGCCGTTGTTCCTCGGGGGTTCGGAAGCTAGTGTTCGGTCAACCGCGGCTTTTGGTGCTGTTAACCAATTCGATTCACATCTTCATCACAAACAAGCTCTTATCCAAACGAGAAAACGGCCTTGCTTTTTGGGATGCTCTTTTTTCTGCCTTCGGGTTACTGACTGTAGTCTTCAGATTGAAGGAAAATACACCGACAAGCCTACCGGTACGGCATCACCATCTTTTTCTTCAACACCTTCGCTTTCACCATCTCCGTCTCCACCGCCCATACCCAAACCCCGCCGCAAACAGAATCTCCCCTCTCTCAGCGTCTCGCGAATCCTCGGCCCTAAATCAGGCTGGCCGGTCGGATTTGCGACGTTTCTTCAACCTGGCTATGTTCAGCTGCTAATGTTCTATTCCCGTACAGGCCTGACCCTTACCCAGACCTGGAACACCGCCAATGCTCTCGACACCAAGATCGAGGTCGCCGACTCCCTCGCCAAGGGCCTCAAGCTTGAGGGTCTCTTCAACTTCCTCCCTGCTACCGCCGCTAAGGGAGCCAAGTTCAACCTCCACTTTAAGCAACCCGGTTTCCACGGCCGTGCCTTCTTCGATCTCCTGAAGGGCCCTGTTGCCAACGTCGACGCCGTTGTTGGCCACGAAGGTTTCCTGGCTGGTGCCTCTGCTGGCTATGATGCTAACAAGGCTGCTCTGACCGCCTACAGTGCTGCTGTTGGCTACGCTGCTCCTCAGTACAGCGCTGCCATCACTGCCTCTGATAACCTCAGCGTCTTCGCTGCCTCTTACTACCACAAGGTCAACTCACAGGTCGAGGCTGGTGCCAAGGCCACCTGGAACTCCAAGACCGGTAACGCTGTCGGGCTTGAGGTTGCCAGCAAGTACCGCATCGACCCTGTCTCTTTCACTAAGGTTCGTACAACCAGATTCCGGGTGCTGTGGAAATGCGTGACTGACTCGTGCTCCAAAATATAGGTCAAGATCAACGACCGTGGTATTGCTGCCCTTGCCTACAACGTCCTCCTCCGAGAGGGCGTCACCCTGGGTCTTGGCGGCTCTTTCGACACCCAGAAGCTCGACCAGGCTACCCACAAGCTCGGTGCTAGCTTCACCTTCGAGGGCTAAATTTCTCTCAGAAGTGTTGGATCTCCCAATAGCAGAGAGCCTTCGTTAAAATATCCGCTTCAGAGCTGTTCTCCCCTCAGCAGCTCCTCATACCTTTCAGGCTTGCATTGCGGTGGTCTCCGGGGATGTAGATTATGTTAAATAAAAAATCTCGAAGATGATATCATTGGCAAGTCGTTTCTCGTGCTGCCGAGGAATAAATTCCGTCTATGAAATGCTTTGATGTAATGGCACCGTTTAAGATCTAGGGATGAGGTACTCAAAGCCTCATAATGACGCTTATTTTTTGGGAGACACGCCCGGTCTTCCTGTCTGTAGTGTATCCCTGCTCAAGCCTTATTCTTTTTGCGCTGCCCAATGCTCATCAACTGAATATATATGAGAGGCGCCAATATCGCAGTGGCGAGAATGCCCGATATTATGATAAAATGGCCCGTGGTGGTTGTCTGAGTCTCAAAGCCAATGTCATCGTCGCCCATCGCGCTCCTTTGTCTCCTATTTTTGCGCCGTTGGTCCTCTCTCCGATGTGTTCGCGTATGTCCCGCCTTGTCAAAGTGAGGAACATCATTCTGATGTCCGAAAGGGTCATCTCCAGGTCCCATTCCCCCATGGGAAGACTCATGACTAAAAGGGTCACCCCATGGGCTCTTCTGGCGACTATGCGATCCGCCTTGTTCGTGTGTTGATGTGCCTCCACCACCTGTACTCTCTTCATGGGCCTTACGACGCTTATCTGCCTGCTCTCCCCAGCCTCCGCTGCGGTAAAAGCTAGGCGGCGGACCGCGAAAAGTGCCTCTCCTGCGACTCAAACCTGACGGTGCGCGACCGCCAGGCTGATGAGAGTGGTAAGAGCCGCGATGGGAGTGAGTTTGTGGTGGGTTGTGGTGCAAACGAAGGACATCGCGATCGTAGGCTGCTCGACGAGTCTTGTCAGACAGAACAGTATAGGATTCGGAGATCAGGGAGAACGTCGAAGATGCGTTTGGATCAGATGGATTTGCATCGGGATGGTGGGTTTTTGAAAGAGAATAGAAAGACCTGAACTGTCAGCTTTCCGCACTCCACAAGCATCAGAGCTAGGAGCAATACTTTTTTATTTCAGCAGGTGTTGCATCGTGCCTTATATCAAGCCTCTCGTAGTGATTCTTATGCGCGACCTCATCATGCCGCCCTCTTCGCTGCTGAGCTCGCAGCCCAATTGCGGCGATGTTTGATGTCCGACACCGGAGCAGTTTATTGCTACATGTTGAAAGAATTGGCGCGGGGCGTAGGCTACAGAGAGAAGAGGGACGCAACGGCATGCCGCATTACGGCCGAGGAAAGAGACTGTCTAGGTAGGGAGGGTAGAGGAGAAATTAGGGGAGCCGTTGGAAATATTGCAGAACATTTGTGTAAGTGAGTGGGAGGCGTCACTACCTACCTTAGGTAAGGTAGGTTCTTATTTTCGATGATGTAATCTCTGGAGGTAAATAGCATGTCAGGCGGGGTGATGCGTGTAGCGGGATGGTTGATAGTAGGTCGGGTGTTAGAATGTTCAATGACATCAATTTGCTGCAGGATATAATATTTCTGAATCGTCATTGACTTTATATGAATCATTCCAGGAGCACATATCTCGACTTTGATCCAGTGGGAAACCCCTAGGCACACTGCTCGCACAATAGGTATCATAACGCAACTCGGTAAAGACTTGGCGTAGACTTGCTTCAGAAACGTAGGAAGTAATGTTGGAAGAAGAAAAGGTCATTGCTGCAAGTAGGTCGTATACTAATAAAAAAAATACCATGCACTTGTTACACTAAGGTAGCCCATTAAAACACCAATAGCCCATAGCTGTACCAGGTCAAGAAAGCCTATAGATTAATGGCCAAATTTCCACCATGTTGTCTTTTTCTTGGGGGCCTCAACTTCCTCACCCTTGGGGCGCCTCAAGGGATGAGCCTCAGTGTTGAGCACCCACTCATCCAAGTTGATAACGTTGGGATCATCAAACGTGAGATAGAAGTACTTGATTGTTTCCGACATCCAGAATGTCTAGCGAGAGTCAGTGTTTGCCAATGATTTGAGAGCGAGCGCGGCCTACCTCCATGTTATCACGCTTGTCGCTACCCTTCCTGTTAACGTCACTAATTGTAGCAAAAGCCTCTTGCGTCTCAGTCTGCTTGACGATGCCCTCCCACATACGCCAAGCAGCAGTACGCCAGACATCGTCACCTGTGATGCGCCACATGTAAAACACGCTCTCGATGGCCTCGGGGCGCAGGCGGTATTCTGAGTTTCTAACGCGAATGAAACCCTCGGGGAGCTTATCCTTCTTCTCGACAGGCTTGTCACTCCAGCGGCACTTGCTGGTGATGGACTCACAAGCTTCAAGCTGAGCGATTTCGGGCATAATATTGGTCGGGAACGCATCGTATGCCCAGACACAGCCAGCGGTGAGACGAGAGCCGAGATCAACGAAGTCGCTCCGAGAAAGGAGTTTACCAGCCAGAGCATATGTACCGCCGACAAAGCATGTCAAATGCTGCATCTCAGCGGTTAGCTCAGGCTTGCTACCCTCTTTGCCTGCCAAAACATTGCCAGACATCAAGATATCCAAGTCCTCAGGGTTACGAGGCTTATATAGAATATACTTGACAGCGGTATCAAGTGCCTTGGTGGTCATCTCGACATACTCGGAATCCAGACCACCCAACAGAGCATGCATCTTGGGCAAATATTCGTAGAGCGAATCTGCACCAGCGCCGAGGGTAAAGCGAGCTTCGTCAACTTTCTCATCGCGGTAATTCATAACATGGGGCCACAGGCCAGGGATTTTGGTCTTGTCCTGGTTGCGGTAGAAGAACTGCTTAATGCGCTCAGTAGCATCGTAGTACTTGGGGTTGCCAGTGATCTGGGACAGTCGGGTAAACTCGAGGCACATTGAGCCTCCCGCAGCACCAGACATGGATGCGTCCGCCTGCTGGGAGCCACTCTTGGCGGCCTTGAAATAGAGCCAGTGGGATGGCAATCGATTGGGAGTATCGAACGCCGCGTACAGCATTTCGCCTAGCTCAATGGCCTTGCCGAGGAGAACTGCTTCGTCAGAAAGCTCGTAGGCGGAGAGGAGCCCACCGAGATGACGGATAGCCACCTCGAACAAATTGAGGTAGTCGTCGCGAGTCTGCGACCAATCGATCATGGCGACAACCTTGACGGCTTCCCTGAATTCATCCTTCATATCAAGGATCCACAAAGTGTCGAGGGCATCGACGATTTGGGCAGCCCAACCAGAAAATGTCGTCTTTCCACTGAGGGAGACGGGTGCGAGCTCATCCCAGCCCCACGCATACTTCTTGTAAGTTTCCCAGCTCTTGGTAAATGCTTGCTTGATGGCTGCTTTCCTAGCCGTGGTTTCGCTGTCTTCTTTATAGTCTTCGGTGCGCGCTTTTTGAATTCGAGGCAGTAATTTAAACGTGCCATTCGGTGGGCTCTTGATATCCTCGACTGGGTGGAAGACCTGTTGCTTGCTCCAATCGTAGCTACTCGGAAGATAGTTATATGTGCCAATTCTCACAGTACGATAGCGCTCGTAGGGGCGAAAGTTATGGATCAGGAACCAGGTGATAGCGATGAAGAGAAAGAGGCTAATGTAGCGACGACCTGGTCGTCCTTGAAATGTGGCCAACATGGTTATGGTATGTGCATTACGGGGTGAAACGGGCAGATGTCGAAATAATGTGGTTATCTCAACTGGTTAGAGGCAGGTAGATGAAGAATAATTGGATCAAAGGAGCGACGTGAAGGGCGAACTGAGCATGAAGAAGAAAGCGAGCAATGGAAGCACAGCGTAGCGAACGGTAGGGAGGGAAAAGGGAAGAAGAGTCAAGGTACTTTGCATGAGAAATATGTTATCTAACTGTCTACCTAAGTAGGTAAGTAGTAGTAATCAAACACAGCTGCGTCCAACCTTGAGTTGCCTTAGGTAGGGAATGTCTTGTATCTCACTAAATAAATGTGCGGCGCAAGCGTGCGTGGAGGCTCAATAGAGAGACAGGAGTAAGGAAGTGACATTGGTCCTGTTAGTGGAAGCCAAGGGAGGGTTGCATATGCGCCTATAAGGGGGGAGGCTTGCGTTAGTTGTTTATAGCTACTAGGTAATAAGCCACGTACATACATACAACAAGCCCTGAAAGATTCTCCATAGGCTTATCGTGCTCACAATTGCTACCTGCCGTACTAATGTCATCATTCTCAATTGAATTCAAAATCCATATGGTACCTACCTAGGTACCTAGGTAGGCCCTGCGGCGTCTGTTGACGACAGTTTACGACAAAGCCTGCCTTAGTACCCCGACGGGACTTGGTGGGGGAGGCAGGAGCGTGATCTCATAAGTACCTTTGTACCCAGGTAGATATCGAGATTTGGTGTAGATAATGGTCCAGGCACCACAGCCGTTCACACTTTAACAAGCACCTGCAGGTACGCAACTGCAGACATTAACGTAAATCACAAGCCCCTGGGCCCTGACCCAATCTGTTTCCCCTGTACTGAGTACTAGGTAGGTAGGTATTGGATGGCTGAACTGTCTCACACACCTAATTCTTTAGAAGAGCAATGGCCCAGAGGAAAGCAACCTCAACGTCCACATGTTACCTACCTATATTGGCATGCCTTGGGTATTTTGCGCACAGTGGGTTTTCTGATTAAAGACACGGTGATGGCACCTCGTTCAGAAAGCCCATAGGATACTTTTTTCACATTCCATGAACCATTCCTTGCCTTACAAGAACTCACCTGCATATTGAAGACACTTGTTCCTGCATGGGATGTTGAAGGTCAAAAGAACGACTCAAGTTTGTTATCTAGTTTAGTAGTTATCTGGTAAAAACTGACTAAGGCCAACTCAGAATTTCAATGTAGGGTGCAAAAACACCAATCAAGTGAGTGGCCCACGAGTTCTTCGATGTAGGGGTTTGCCAGTACGATACACATGGCGTTTCTTCCAACATCTCATCTCGTATGACGATATCTGAAGGCAGTCTTTCGTTGCTGGCCACTTCTCAATAACACTTCTAATCACCACGCACGTCCCTTGACCCTTCCACTAACTATTGCACTGCTTTCTCGAGATCAAGACAATCTGCACCTGCCGGGCCTACTGCGACCTTGCAAAGGCCGCCGTAGGTGGAGCCTCTGGCAATGCAACTCCTGTGTCTTTGCCCTGGCTTATCCAGCCGGGCGTCACCCATGAAACGGGCACGGCACGGTCTCCACAGAAATGGGCAGGTCTTGGAGGTGTCAGCCTTGCTGGGAAGACTTCACAAGAAGACAACAATGTGAACCTCCCACCGCACTCAATGATCCGGCGGTGCTGACAAGTCGTCCAGCAGAGCCCTCGGGATGCAAAATTGGAATCATCTACCCGTAGTGCTCATGCTGTCCTTCAGTCGTAGCCTCCTCCAATCTGACTATGGAATGCCGTGCTGACACTCTTCTCGTCATCATCAAAGCGTCGTCCGTAACCATTTCCAGGAACCATGCGTCCACTGCTCTCAACGTACTGTTTAAGCCGATCACTTTGGCTATAGGAGACAGGCCGCATGCCTGTGACAGCGTCGTGGAGCCCCGCTCCAAGACTAACACCGCCCTGGCCAACCCCTTTACCTCCGATGACACTAGAAGATGTATCTGTATATTCGGAGTTGGCCACACTCTCACCTGCAATGCTTTCCGTAGCACGTCCGCGACTCTTTCCGCCTCTGCCTGGGGCTGTGACCCCAGGAAGTCCAGGCCATTGATCAGGAGTGAAGCTCGAGAACATGGGAGGGAAGGCGCTGCTGAGAGAGGCACCTCCAAATGCAGAGCCATGAACCGAAGACACATCGTCGGGGATGTAGGAAACCATGGAGCCTGCATCAAAATCTCGACCAGATGGAGGGGGGTTGAAGCGCCCTCCGTTGGAATAGCTGCCGGCTCCGAACTGTGGTTGCTGGTTCTTTTGACGATAGCTGACCTTGGGTCGGCTGAACTGGAGCAAACATGCCTGCAGATTGGTCAACGGACCTTCGACAAAGCATTTGCGATCCTTGAAGTGGACAAGAAGATTGTGCCAAAGCTCATGTTTGGACAGAACCTTGGGGTTGCCCAGGATGACGAGGCCATACTTGGCTCGAGTCAAGGCCACGTTCAAACGACGAGGGTCAGACAAAAACCCAATGCCCTGATTATCGTTGGATCGAACACAAGATAGAACAATAAAGTCCTTCTCACGGCCTTGGAAGGCATCAACCGATGCGACCTCGACTTCCTTATAGTATTCCTTCTTGTAGGTTCCTGAATTCTGCATAGTAGTCACGATGTAGCTTCGCTGGCCTTCATATGGAGTAATAACGCCAATGTCAGCGGGTTTAACGCCGGCCTTAAAAAATCGAGTGACCGCCTTCTCAACGTTGGATGCTTCCGTGCGGTTGAGGTATGAAGTTCCAGAGGCAGAAATCTCCTCGTGCCCCAGGTTAGACCAGAACATCATGGGCATCTCTGCGACGGGCCAAGGGAAGTCGACGTCCTTTCGAAGGCGATTCTCATGAGTGACACCGTTCTGCAAACTACCATCGTAAAACATGTTGGAAGGGAACTCAGATAGGCAAGGGTGCATTCGGTATTGGATGTTGAGCCGGATAGGCGACAATTTCAGGTTGACCAAGCGCTCGAAGAGCGACTGGTTAAGGCCAGCCTTGGCCGCCTTCTTGTTCATAATAACAGGGCCAAGCTGCTTATGATCACCAACGAGGACGACCTGCTTACATCCAAGAACAAGAGGGATCATACACTCAGGCTCCGCCGACTGAGTCGATTCATCAATCAGAACATTTCGGAACTTCATCTTCGAAAGACGAGGGTCGCCAGCTCCCACGCATGTGCAGCAGACGACGTCCGCGTTGTTGAGGATATCTCGTTCAGCGATCTTGGTAAGCTGTTTGTACTTCTTCTCATCCTGGCTGGACAGCTCGCCAAGCTCGTTCTTCAGCTGGGAGAGTTTGACAAGCTCGCTGTTGTGCTCTGACATGCGCACCTGCTCATGAAGAGCTAAGAAGCTGACTGATGATTCGACATCCTCGCGAGATTTGGCTGTGAGACGAACAACCTTGAGTCCTGTACGGTGGACACGCTCGCAAA
Source organism: Fusarium mundagurra (assembly GCA_013396205.1). Lineage (NCBI taxonomy): Eukaryota > Fungi > Ascomycota > Sordariomycetes > Hypocreales > Nectriaceae > Fusarium > Fusarium mundagurra. Next base: position 42,572 of record JAAOAN010000189.1, read on the forward strand.
GTTGGTCGACGGCGACGTTGGAAGGCGCACATACGAGGACCTGGTTTCCGCTTATCTTGGCTAAGTGGTAAATGATGGTAGCCGATGTGACAGTCTTGCCAGTTCCAGGAGGACCTTGAATCAAACTCAGGGGCTTTTGAAGAACTGCCTTGATGGCACCAACTTGACTTGGGTTGAGATCGGGGAGACCAGGGGCAGACCACTTCTTAGGCAGGTTTGTCTTCATGACCTGTAGCTGGACCTCATGGCCAAGCAATGTGTGGAAAATGTAGCCAGACACACTCATATCATCAACAGCAAATGTCTTCATAGCCAACTGCATGCGGTCGTAGGAAGTAGCTTTCCAAACGTAGTCTGCTGAGAAGTTGTGGGATAAGTCAGTGGGCACAAGCTTTTCGTTTCCAGTCTTGCGCAACTCCAGGGTGACCTCATCAGACTGGTTATTCGGGATCTTGATGACATAACCAACCCCTTCCCAAGGAGATCGCAGCTCGCCCTTGTAACGCAGGCGCATTTCATCACCAACAGCAAGTTTGACATCTCCGGATTCGATTTTGTGGAGGTTGAAGCTGACCAGATGCTTATTGTTCAAACCGTAGTCCCAGCGCACGAGGAGCCCATCTTCTGATTGCGCTTCCTTCAGTTTCTTGTCGTAGTCGGATTCCATTTTGACCAAAGGTCCAAAAATGTTTTGGTAGTGATAAGGATCGTCATAGTTTAGCAAGACAGGTTGAGGGTCGTCATCAATACTAGCTGCTTTCTCAAGGTCAACCACTGTCGCCTTAGGCTCGATCTTCCACATCTCCTCCAATTTGGCAATCATATTGGGCGTAAGGTGGCGGGCTCGGAGCTGTTCGGAGTCGGATGGGGTCGCGACAAGCCAAGGCAGAAAAGCTCGTTCCTCAATGAGGGGTTGCCATCGTGATGTATCCCAGTTCATGTCCTTGTTGGAGGTATTGGCGGCGCAAGGCTGTCGGCAGAGGAGGACGACAACAGTATCGGACTTTGCTGGAATAAAGCCCAGGAGAAAAGCATTCTTGGTTCCACAGTTATAGCATTCGAGCACAGTATCACCAAGCGTAGACTCAGGATGGAGTTGAACCTCTTTATGGCGAGCTCGAACAAGATGATTCACAATGTGGGTCGAGGTGCCGTTGCCTCTCGCACTACAAAACCATTTGTTGCAGGTGAGACATTTGACAACACATCCTGGGGAGTGAATACCGCAATAACTAAAAGCATGTCAGCCAGATCCAAATATCAAGGCCGTAGATAAAACTTACGCGCAGGCATGGGCTGGAAGTTCTTTTTCTTCGTCCTGGCCTTTTAGTTTGAGTCCCGTCAGTCCGTCGATCGGGACACTGTTAAGACTATCGTTGTCGTCTTCTTCAAAAGCCTCGGTCTGGTTATCATCATCATCGGCTCGTCGGCGGCCATTACGATCTCCATATTTGCCGTAGAGTAAGCTCTCGTCAGGGTCGATCGTGGAAAGGTCATCGGCTCCAGCTTTGATGGCAGCAGCGGAGTCGGATATCAGATGATTCCCAACATGGGTGAAGGCGCCCTCCATGTTGGTGTTTTGTTTAAGTTGTTGGTGGCTCGTAGAGTTTTTCTGCACAAAGACTTATCAGCAGCTGAATGCCCCGCGTCAGGGCAAAGTAAGGGTGGCGGTGACGCAGTGGGCGATGGCAAGGTCCAATACGTTCCTCGACAGCCAGGATAGCGAGCGCGACTTACCTAGAGCTATTATTCTTCCGGGAAGTATCCGTATGGGAGGCCCAGGGTGGCTCGGATCGGATGGTAAAAGTGTTTGGAAGTTGCAAGTCGCTGGTAAGGCTCACATCATCGCGGGAACGAATGCGCCGGTACAAAGAATGGCCAGGCGGCGAGGTATATACTCGGAGTCAGGCGGGTTTGGCGAGTAGTAAGGATTGTCGCAGAACGCACGTCACAAAGTTTGGCGGCAAGAAATTATGCCTTCTATTGAACAATTATATCCAGGTGAACAGTTGGACCCTCTTTGCTAAGTGCAGTTGGTGGGACATTTTGCGCCCACGTGATAAGCGGTTTTCGTTATCAATGGATGTCCGCCTCGATAAGGAACTTTTTCTTGCTACTGACCTCTTGGGTGGTAGCGTACCTATCTAACCTAGAAATTTTATACATATTGCAAAAGCTCAAGCATCACATTGTGAAAAGCGGGCAGACGCCAAAACAATGATTGTAAGTTCTAATAGGAGTATCTATGTCCTTTCTATGAATATTAACTCTATTGGCATAGCGCAAACAAGCGCGCCAAAGGCGCGATTACCTCTATCGACGTGCTCTTCTTCTGCGGGACGCTGAGATCAGCGAGAAACGAGCCAAATTGAGATCTTCTTTGGCTTCTGGCAAGCCTTTGGATCCTTCAATTGCCAACGACAAGTCACTTCGCAAAGACTATCAGTATGACGAATCACGACCTGATCTCACCACCAACGAGCAGCTCGACCTGGACGATGAATACGCTCAGCTTTCCGGCATTGTCGATCCTCGCGTTCTTGTGACGACTTCACGAGATCCCTCGGCTAGATTATCAGCGTTCGCCAAGGAGATCAGACTTCTACTTCCCACTGCGGTGCGCCTCAATCGTGGAAACCTCATCCTGCCCGATCTAGTACGCTCCGCTCAGTCAGCTGGCCTCTCCGACGTCGTCCTTCTTCACGAACATCGAGGCACCCCAACTGCTTTGACATTGTCGCATTTTCCGCACGGTCCAACTGTCTCATTCTCTCTTCACAACGTCGTTTTACGCCACGATATTCCTGGAAGCGTTCGAGGAACAGTGAGCGAATCGTATCCTCACCTCATCTTCGACGGCTTTACAAGTCGCTTAGGTGAGCGTGTAGTGAAAGTACTGAAACACGTCTTTCCTCCCAGGGAAGCCATCACGAGCAAAAACAAGGTCGGCAACCGAGTTGTCACATTCAAGAACATCGAGGACAGCATTGAAGTCAGGCATCATGTTTTCGTGCGGACAGGATACGACAGCGTTGAGCTGGCTGAAGTCGGGCCACGGATGACAATGAGGGTATTCGAGATTCGAAGCGGCACGCTTGACAACAAGGATGGCGACGTCGAATGGCACCTTACGCAATACACACGAACCGCCAAGAAGAAGAACTATTTATGAGAATGTCACACACTTCCCATAAGAATTCGACCCTATCGGAGATCCCCTACCATGGTCACCTCTTGCCCGATCGAAATGAAACCGCTTCGAATCGCAAGGCCCAGGCAGCCTCTGCACTACGGTTCATCATATGATCCGGGTAACTTGTTCAGTTGGAATGTATCGTGACCAGGGACGACACATGATTGCTTAAAAACCGTAATAAGATATTGGCGTTTTGGAGTTTTTCGATGCAAAAGTATGAGGCGGTGGCCCTGAGAAGATGGCGGCTGTAGTATTGGAAGAGATGACTTCGGCTACTGACAGTGGCAGATGTTTATTGGTTTGTGGTGACCAGCATCAGCATTGAGGTGAGAAAGGTGACGAAAAACACTCCAGGCAGATGGGGTCTCAAGCTGGGTCTTGCGGAAGCGAAATCCCCTTCAAGCGAAACAGTTTTGTTTATTGTCCCGCAGCAGTTTCAATTGGAGTCATGTCGGCTATCTATCATCAAAACTATCTAGAACTAATCCAGTGCCTGGGCGCTGTCGATGAAACCTCCAACGGCTCAGCCACCATTTCTTGACCATGTGGGAATGGGAAAGATTAAGAACAAAACACCAATGATTTTCCGTGACATTGATCTTCCCTTGTGAGTTGTAAAAGGTATAAAATTGCTTGGTAATGCTTCATCGATATGTTGAGTGGCCTGGTTCATTATAGTCCTCTCCCCCGATTTTTAGGTCCGGCGGACAAGGGAGATAAATGCTCAGCCTCAGTGGGCAGTTGGGGATTCGCATTCACAGTTTGTATAGCCATAGCCTCAATGGCTGACGAGTAGTAATCGCTGGGTGGCGGAGAGAGGGTCGCCGACAAGACGAGAGACTCAAGAGACCCTTGAGCTGCGTTTGTGTATTTCTGGAAACTTACCCATTGTTTCTTTTCCGTGTTTGGTTCGAATGAACACCCGCCACTTGCGTACGCAGGTATCTAACGACTCTAGGTAGATCCGATACTGCCGGGGGTTCAGTTTTAGGACCTTCATACATAAGCCGAATGAATCCCCTCTCGGTCAGCAATTGAAACCTGAACTTTAATGATTTGTTCTGCCAGATATTAACTTCTAGTTGCCACATCAGCATTGATCAAGTTGGCGATCTCAATAAGCGAGGCTGTTTTTTTTTTTGGTTTTTTTTGTGTACTCATTTCTCGAGCCTGTTCGACCAAAAAAGATCAAGCTTTTTCAGACCCAAAACCTGCCGGGGCACCTACGTCACGTTCGTACCCGTTCACTGAAGGACCGAGGACCCGTGCCCAAACCCGCAAAAGTCCACAGGCGCCACTAAGCTCTGGCGCTCGGCCCCGGCCCATATTGTCCAATACACGTTGATCTTAAGGCCAAGACAAACTAAAGCTCAGTCGAGTAGCTTCATCTCATCATTTCTCACCCACCAACACCAGCCTTTTATTAGTGCTTTTTGCTCCTCTCATCATCACCATCCATCCCCCGCCATTGCTTCCTTGTTCGAGTATAATTGATCGCCATGTCCTACGATCAGTATAATCAGAACCCTTACCAGCAGGGCTCGGCTCAGGATAACTCCTATGGCTATGGCCAGGTACGCGCAGCCTTGTTGTCCCCTGTCCCTCATGAACTGACCACAATCATGCTGACCCGAATTCTTCGAACTACAGGCCAATCCTTATGCGCAAGACGCGCCAGCCCATGGTAATGACCAGTATGAGATGCAGGATTATTCGCAACAGGCTACAGCTGCTAGCTCAAGTCTTTCTCAGCAAGAATTCCTGAACCGCGTGCAGAAACTCCGCGATGAAATCAAGGGTCTGACCAACGACGTCGACTACATCGGCCAGCTCCACCAACGCACCCTCAGCAGTACCGATGGGTCCGCCAACCATGACCTCGAGCAGTATGTTTCTCAGACCCAGATCCGAAACACCGCTATCAAGGACGGCATCAAGGGACTCGAGCGCGATCTCGCAAAGACCAACGACAGCTCCCGTACCACAAAGAACACCCAGCTGCAGTCCCTCAAGACCTTCTTTAAGTCAGAGCTCGACAAGTACCAGAGCATCGAGCGGGATTACCAGCAGCGCTATCGCGATCAGATTGCCCGTCAATACCGTATCGTCAACCCCGATGCTTCCGAGCAAGAGGTTCAAGAAGCCGCCAGCGCCGACTGGGGCAACGAGGGTGTGTTCCAGACTGCTGTAAGTAACCCCCCTCAGCTACTTTCCCGGACAGCATGACTAATGAGAAACTCAGCTACGAACTAATCGTACCGGTCATGCAAGCTCTGTACTCGGTAATGTTCGCGCTCGTCACAGTGAACTTCAGCGCATTGAGCAAACTCTTTCCGAGCTTGCCATCCTCTACCAGGAGCTCGCGACCATTGTTGAGCAGCAAGAGCCGGTCATCCAGGCCGCTGAAACTAATGCGATCAACACCGTCGATCACATGGAGAAGGGCAACGAGCAAGTCGAGGTGGCCAAGAAGCACGCCGCCAACCGTCGTAAGCTCAAGTGGTGGTGTGCCCTCGTCGTCCTGCTCATCATCATCGCTATTGCTGTGGGTGTCGGTGTCGGCGTTTCTGTGGCGAACAAGTAAAACAGAGGTTCATCATTTCAAGACTCCATTGCCGATGTTATGATGCTGATGCTCTGCTTGTTTTTGTTTCTCGTTTTTCCCTTCATAGATATCTCGACGACGCATCTGAGTTCCCATTCTTCCCTTTTTACCCACAAGACCAGAGGATTCGACACGTCTTTAATCCGTACACCGCCTCCCGTATTTAATCATTCTTCTTCCCTTTAGCGCTGAAGCGTTAGGGACCTTGTTGTTGGGGTCGAGGAGGAGAGGGCGGAGCTCACCCTGACTATTAATGAGAAACCCGGATTCATGTGAGCTTTTATCCTCAGATGGTATTTTTGCTTTTATTTTTGTCTGCTGGCGTTCTATCTTTTTTTGCTTCTCTTGTAATATTACTGGTCCGTCCTCAAATTACAAGAGGAGAGGCAGACAGATGAGGAGTATCGCCATTATTGTATATATGTATGTTGAAACACGACCCAGAAAACGTCATGGAGTGCTTGAGGCTATTGGAGTAGAGATTCCATGGTATTAATGTCATGCCTTTGTAGACTGTTCAATCATATCGGTCTACATAGTGATTTCGAGTACCAGATTCAAAAACAAGTCATCAGACAGGGCGTGACGGGAAAAAAAAAAAAAATACGACTCATTTTCTTCCTCCAATGCACCGGTGCAACGATGTCCAAGCCTGCTGAGTACCTGCCCTGTGTTCATCCTCAAAAATTCCCGATATGCTTAAGAAAGACATAAGAGAAGCACTTATTATATACAGGTACAATCGGGTTCAGTTGTGTGCATTATAGTTCCCAACTGCAGAGCATTGGACCTCACTTGCTGGTGAGGAAACAGCTGGGTAAGCTCCCTCGGTGGACAGAGTGTGGTTGGTTATGTCCCACGTCCCATCCTTAATCAACGCCATCCTTTTTCTCGTCTGCTCCTAATTCGTACACTTTACACGCCTCGGCCATTCATTGATTGGTGTTTATTTCTCGTACAACATTTATTGGGGACCCATACGAAGGCCACCGGGTCCAGCGCCACCCGCCAACTTGGCTGCCAACTTTGGGTACTTCTCTGTGACTTGAACTTGTGTTCTGGTTGCCTCGGCGTATGACAAGGCATTGACAATCTCACCCTCAGTTCGAGCGAGCTCGGCCGCGCGCTCGAAATACTTAAGAGCAGCAGGAACGTTGTTCTGTTGAAGGAGGAGCTGGGCCATGGTAGCGACGGCAATATCGCACTCCGGGTCGACTAGATTATTGTTAGGATAATAATTGGCTGCATTGTGTAGGAGAATACTTACTGATAAGGGCCTTCTGGCAAAGGGCCTCGGCTTCCTTAAAGTCTTGCTTCCACTGGAACAGGGCCAAAGCCTTGTTAATCAAGGGCAAAACGTTCATTGACATGGGCTTGGTCTGCTTTTCCATCTCCATAGCCGTGTCGAACTTCTCAACAGCTTCAGAGAAGTTACCCTGGTCGAGGAGCAACTCTCCATAGTAGTTGTAGACGTCAGGTACCTTAGGGAAGTTCTTAATGCATCGTCGGAAAGTAGCCATGGACGAAGCGATTGAGCCCATCTTGTACTGGGTGACACCGAGTTGAATATGAGAGAAGATGAAGTCCTTGTCAAGGTCGATCGACTTCTGATAATCTTTCTGGGCATCGGCAAGGTCTCCTTTTATGAAATGGGCCTGAGCGCGATGGTAGTAGACATCAGGGTCGTTCTTGTCCTGCTCGAGAGCCTTGGCAAACTCAGCCTCGGCCTTGTCAGGCTCGCCCAGCTCCAGACTGATGCTGGCACGCTTGATATAGCTCTGTGTCATAGTGGGGTCGAGCTCGATGCTCTTGTCGAAATCCTGTGTTGCTTCGGCATGGTTACCTAGCAAGGTCCGGAATGTGCCCCTCATGTTATAGGCAAGCGCTTCGTGCTCACCCAGGTCGCCGAGCTCTAGAGCCTTCTCGAAAGCCTGGCGAGCCTCTTCATAGCCATCGCCAGTCTTCTTCTCCAAAGCTTGGAGTCCAATCTGCACTTGTCCCTTACCAGTATCAGGGTCCAATTCTTCCGAGTCCTCAAGGCCTTCGGGGCGAGGCTTAGGGCGGAAGCTTTGAAGGTAGTTGCCGACAAAGATGGGGCTGGGCAGCTTAGGTGGTCGGGAAGCCATCATCTCCTTAGCCTTTTGCTCGGCGAAAGTCTTGAGAAGTCTCTCGACAGCCTGGGCCGTAGACTCGCTCTTGAAGTTATCAATGATACATGAGGCCGTGAAATCGAGGAGGGCCTCGGAGTACTTCTTCTGGTGCTCGTAGGCAGTAGCACGGCGGTTGATGGCCTTTACGTACTCAGGATCCATGTTGATAGCGGCAGTGGTGTCCTCGATAACCTGGTCCCATTCGCTCATTGCGCTGTGGCAGGCTGCCCGGTTGGAGTAGAAGACAGGGTCGGCCTTGCAGAGAATGGCTTTAGAGTAGAGGTCGATAGCCTTGTTGTATGACTTATCGCCATAGGCCTTGTTGCCAGCCTGCTTCAGCTTGGCGGCATACTCTTCACGCTGTTCTTGGGTGAGGCCGGAGACAGTTTCTTCATCGACCTCGGGCAGCTCGGGCTCGCTCTCGGCAGAGGCAGGCTTGGGTTGAGAGGGGCCACTTGAGGGCGCTTCCTTATCGGCTTTGCGATCGGCTTCCTTTCGCTTTCTCCTCTCCTTCTTGCTCAACTTTGGTGTTGTGTCTTTGCCGCTCTGTAGTTTCGAATTGGAAGTTAGTCAAAGTTTGTTCATTTATTAGTGCAGTGATATCCAATGCAGAGCCGCAAGGTGCCCGAAGAAATATCCGACATCATCAAAATGGAGACAGTGGCAATCGCACATACGTTGTCATTGAGGTAGTAAATAACACCGGCACCTGTCACAGCAATACCAACACCTGCAATGGTGTAGACGACAGTCTTGTTCTCAGAGGCCCAATGTGTTAACCGCTCCCAGAGGCCGGAGGAAGAGTCGACAGGTACGTAGGTTGGCTGGCCTGGAGCCATTGACGGAATTGGACCCGACATTGCGAAGTCTATGTGTTATTCAAGGGGATCGGCGTAGCGGGGGGCGAGAATAGAAGTGAAGCCGTCGATGCGGGATTGAAGGGAGTCGGGAAGCCGATGATGTATGGGCGCGGACCGGAGCAGTATCACAGAACCAGATCACAGTTGGTAGCTTCGGCGGGCTGGGCTGGTGGGCACGCGCAGAAAAAGCTGACGGCTCTGTTTGAAATTTGGCGCGAACAGTGGAGGTTCGCGGGCCGGATCCACTGAAAGTTTTTCCGATCAGCACCAACTTTAGTGAATTTGGATATGGATGCCCACCTCAGACCTGATGAGTGAGGTTCCCAGTGACGCTATGTGTTTGGTGACGTCCTTCTACCCTCATGCCTGAGGCACTTGGACGGCGAGCTGGTCTCGGTACCTAGGTCAAGGTCCTAAGCTTAGGTACCTATCGTTTGACGTGAACTAAGGTACAAACCCCTACCTTAGTACTTCAGCAGGTACAACTTGAGATTCATGATATCCATAGATAGAAGTCGGATGTGTTCTCAACCCCTAGCGGTTAACAGACTGACCCCATTGTTCTGTTCTCCCCACGACCCCTGTCATGATTTTGATGGTTAGCGGTCTGCCGATTTCTGCGAATTATGAGGTGACATGTTGCGGGGATTCTTTCATGATTCGGCACTCTCCTACATGAGATCGATCTTGAAAGTCCTTGCACGATAGAAATACGGGGGATAAATATACACATGCATGCTTAAGTAGGCATGGATGAAAGAATAATGCTTGGCTCTTGAATGCAAGTCTTGTCAAAACCGTCCCTTACCAAATTTTGTGATATGCAACATCCATATCATGATTGGCTCTGGTGCATTGACAAAACCTTGTGGGTTCTGCATCAAGAGGCAATCAATTCGACATTTCGTCCATGGAGATGGGGAGATATTGATAGTTACCAGAAACCTCGCTTGCTCTACTGTGCTGTTTCTGTTCAATACGGATTCCACATTACTAATTCTGCCCTACTTCCTCACCTCTAGGAGTAGGTTTAATGTTACAACTTTGGCCATGCAACCCAGGACAACTTCCTTTCAAAACTTAAGTATCATATCCGACTAACTCCAAAGCATGTACTGAGAAAAATGACCGACGACTTCTCCATTTTCACCTCTATGAGGTACGACGCTAAACTTGCACAGTTGAAAAGTCGGGGGTGCGCTGGCGAGGGTTGGAACTTTGAGAACAACTCTCCTCTGTACATGCTTGACTTTCACCGAGATCGGCTTCTCAAGGCAGCGACACATTGGGGGTGGCAGTCCGCAGCAGATCAACTATACGGTGACGATGGGCTGTTATATCTGGCTCAACTTATTGCAAACGCTGTAGGACCAGCTCATCCAACACCATTGAAACTTAAAATAGTCGTGTCTCATCAAGGCGACATCAGAATCGAGCACTCCAGCACACCCGAGGTTCCCATACACAACCTGTTACCAGCTCGGCTTCCAGACCCATCTCGTCCTTCACTGGAAAGCGAACCACAGAAGGGTTCTGCCTATACGGTTCTTTTGGATCAGGTTTCAACGACGAGGTCCGAGTATACCCATTTTAAAACTACAAAGAGGGCCATGTACGACGCAGCCCGACAGCGTGCTGGCATTAGTTATGCAGATCCTGTAGAGGTCTTGGTTGTAAGCCAAGACGACGGCTCTGTGATGGAAGGCACATTTACTACGCCCTATTTCTGGAGGGCCGGTCGTTGGGTTACACCACCTGTTGCAGCCCAGTTCAGCTGGCAGGAAGGGAATGGCGGCCAAGATGGAACCTCGAGACGTTGGGCATTAGAACGGTATGGCCCCCTTTCAGTCAATGAACAACAAGGGTCTCGATGCTGATTTAAGACCAGAGGACTCGCCTCTGAGCAAGTTATCGATTCTAAATCTTTGATCAATGGCGAAGAATGTTGGATTAGCAACGGTGTCAGAGGATTCATTCCGGCTACTATCCGGCTCCTTTGATTAGAGATTGCCGGGCCAATATAATGGGATCCCCATTGATAGCCACCATGCAGCAAGGCTTCGTATACGCTCGTCTGGTGGCAAGTTGGGTATGGATACAGGTTTGACCGTGAGTTGTCAACATTGTGTTGCAATGCTGCTTAAGCAGCAGGCTGTTGGGGCAATCTACCATTGGTGTACCTTTACTTTTCATGCACTCCATATGTCTAGTTTCATCGGGTTTACACCTCTTTGTGGTCGACTCTGGATGATAATTAGACTAAGCATGTTGCATGCCACTGAAAATCAAGCATATACTCGACCTTTATTTCACCAATATCATCATCTCCTCTCACAAACGGGCCACTATCGATTTTTTAAACTTATTGGGCCCCTCGGGTTCTTCTAGTTGCGTGCACTGCTGATGTATGTTATCTGCCCGTTTTCACCTGATCAGGTGAATTTATGGAGTGGGAAGGATAATAAGACAACACAGCTAGCTGTCGGTTCCTGAGAAAGGCAAGAAATTCCGATTCTCCTGCGGTCGGTATCGACCGTTGCATTTAGTCCAGACTTGTTGTATTATTGCCAACCAAGAGCTGGTTATATCCCTGTGTCGAAAACAGTACAAATTGAGTGGCCCCAAACACGAGCAAGGTTAACTACCTAGTACTCACATTAGATGGCAATGAGATTACTGCTGGTATTTCTTTCAACTAAGATATTACTATTAACTTATATGGATCCAGTATGTGGCAATTTGGCTCCTTATTGTTCTATTTAAGGTAAGGTAGTGTAGCTCAGCTGCTGAACCTCCGACTGTTAAAAGCCAGATATGAAAGCTTTGTAGTATAGGGTAACTTGAAGTGAAAGTGAAACTTTACGTAGGGAAACGCGTCGCCTGGGGAAAGCTTCAACCTATACAATCACCTACCCCTCCACGCAGCCTAGGAAACGACGCCAGAGTAACGGATATAACTTATGTTCGACCGTGGTATCGATGTAATCTAAAGCTACAGCATCAGAGACGTTTATGCTGAGCACGGTTGCCCTTTGCTGTCTCACTTGTCGTTTTGGGGGTACACGAGCGCCGGTCCCTTGGCGATCCTGAACAACTGCACAGGTGAGACAACCTCAAAGCTTCTATTCGCGAAATCGCAGATAAAATCTCGAGACGGTTCTTTGGGCGGTCTTTCGACCCGATCTCGCCACTTGGGGAGCAATCGATTCACATATAAATGTGCTGCCCAAGCTCTTGTTTCAACGCTGATAAGGAAACCAGGCTATACTATTATATTTGAAATGAGGCAATCTGCTGAAACATCACCATCTATCAGCTATATGCACCAGAACAGCATTGAGCGCGACTAGCAATGGCCTCCGGAACTCAAGAGTCAGCTATTGCTGAAGGCCGCCACCTGTATGGCGCCAAGCAATACAAACCCGCTCTCAAGCAATTCACCAAAGTATGAGGCCAATAGTGCACAGCCTGCTTTCTCAGTTACTGACTTTTCGCACCAAGGCAATGCAACTCTGCCTTTGTACTCGACAAGAGAAACGGCCGCGATGTAGCTGCAAAAACTTTGAAAAGGTTGCTTCTGAGGGTGGCTCCATCTTCCACGAGGCCATGTATACCTGTGCCTGCACGGTGCGCAAGACGTTTAGCAAATGCGACAATAAGCTGCACATACAAGCCCTTGACTACCGTGCCGCAACATTTGAAGAGATGAAGGAGCTTGAGAGAGCTCAAAAGGACGCCGAATGGATACTAGAACTTGCACCACGGCTTCCAGATGTTTGAACCTCCCCACCAAACACATTTCAGCAATATACTTACTTGTTCAGGGGTATTTACGATTGGGCAAAATATCGCGCCTCCAAAAGAAAAATGAATTCGCTTGGAAAGTATACACTGCTGGCATCGAAGTCGGAAATAAACACCGTCTTGCTGAATCGCCCAAGTTCCAGGTACGGAGCTGTTTATTTATGCGACTGTGAATGGATTCATTACTGACCTGATGGTAGAAACTCCGAGCCGCAAGACAACCCTTGCACATACGGTTCTATCGCAAAGACCCTTTAAGAAACCCGCAGGAGATTGTTCAACGTATCTTCCACTATCTCGATTTCGGGTCTCTCGTCCGATGTACTGGTGTCTCCAGGGAATGGAGGCAGTACCTTACTAGTCATGGCAATGAGCGGCTGTGGCGTACCTTGTACTTCAGAGAGAAACTTGCCCATGACCGGCCACCTGGCGTGAAGTCACTCAAGAAATTGATTTCTTTCTCCGGAAATGACGTCCGCCAGATCATTGTCGAGGACATATCTCGCTTCAGACTCACCCAGCACAAATTAGTTGCCTTATTACAAGGGTCAAAGAACCTTGAGCATCTCGAATTGAGGGGTTCTACCGAAGAAGACCTAAGTATACCGGAAGCAAAGGGTATACTTAAAAAGCTGAACCATATCATTCTGCAAGACATAATCATCCAGAAGCCCCATATCATGGTATCACTCTTACAACATGCCCATGAGAGCTTGCAAACTCTACACATTGACGGCTTACCCCAAACCGACTCATCAAACCAGGCCATCTTTCCACACTTACCTAACCTTCAGTACATGCGACTTGAAGAGCCTCGAAGACCGAGTCCCTTCAGGTTGCGTATGGTGAGTGACTCTATTCTCCAAAAAATTGAACGCCTAATTGACTGAGTGTAGTGGCATCTGGCCTCAAAGACGCCACGCATGCAGCAACTATATCTGAAAGACGTTCAACTTTCTGGGGAACTTCCTGCAGATGCTAAACTGGATGACTTTTGGCCAGAACTCAAAGCAGTTACAGTACATGGGCCCAACGATTCTGATCTGAACACTGCGCAAACAATCCAGCAACTAACGTCACTACGTGGAGGCCGCACACTGCAATACATTGATTTTGATTTTCGATGGAGACCTGATGATGAGGGGCCCCTTGGCTTAATCATGTTGTCCGAGATACTGAATCGAGAGCCCGAGATGCTGGCCACCGATGGGTATGACAAGAACTGCCAGTATTCAGATCTCCGGTCATTACGCCTCCGGCGAGCAATGGTACCGCCATTAAAACTGCAAAAAGTGCTTCGTGATACCCTCACTTCACGCAAGCTTCATACTCTCGATCTTGCCTTTCCTCTCGATCCCCAAGGCGTTCTTGAAGGATCTGGCAGTACCAAACACATCCAAGATCATACCTGGCTGCGTGGAGAGCCGGCGATCAGGTCTATCGGGCTTTCGGAATTCCGATTCCGCTCATATCCCAAGACCATCGACGAGATGTATTTGCCGAATTTTCTAGCCAGCTTCCCTAACCTCGAGATTCTTGAAATCAACTCGTCGCATTATGAGGCTCGCGAGTTGTGTATCATGATCGAAGCGATACTCAAGGTTACCCACATACAACGGATTTACCAGAAAACAGTTCATGGAGAATGGGGGGACAAACTCCGTAAAGTGACGGACATGCACGGAGTAGAGCTTATATGGGGTGACAGGCCAAGAGAATGGCCACTGAAGATAGATGGTTAGTCCCAGTTGCCTCATTAAGGCATTGCATTCAGAATATAACTTTGTCTTTGCGGCTTCATGTGGAGGTGAAGACCACACATCGCAGATTCATGGCCGTCAGCCCCTCAAGGCCCCAGCATTGCACACAGGATAACATGAGACAAATCAAGCGACATGCTATCAATCAATTCTCTTTCGAATGCGCATATAGAGCATATCGTTTCCACCTTCGATATGAGCCCAAAGACTTCTGTGCCGACATTTCATACCCCGATCTAAGAACAACAATCCCAACGCCTGTAAAGACAGCAATAATAGCTAGAATATCTCAACCAACGATATTTGTAGCTCAGGCTCTGCCGACCTTGAATGATAGAACCTGAATGTGCTCCGTTAGCATGAAGTTTGGGAAAATGGAAGATGATGGCATACATCATTCTTGCCCACAGCGACAAAATCGTCTTCAGATACTCGGATATTTCCAGCCCCCTCGACAAAGGCGATAGGTGCATCTCCCATCACTTTGCGAGCCACATCACCAACCGTGCTGCCTTTCTTGACAAGAACACAATCGCGGAAAACAAACTTGGAGTCCGATGCACCAGAACTGAAGGTGGAAGTGTTCCGGACGGGGAAAACGGGCACGAGACCAAGGAGCTCAGCGGCCTTGGAAAGGACTTGAACGACACCGGTAGATCCAAAGCGGTAAAGTACCATGTCCTTGAGATTCTCGATTCGATTACGATTTTTCTCATCGAGATCTTTGAGGCCACCGCCGGTTGGGTCGCCTTGCTCTATAAGATCCTCTTTGGTGTCAATAAACTCGCTGCCTTCGACATACTTGATGTAGCCCTGTTTAGCCATCTTTCGCAAGAAAATTTCCGAGATGGCTGAACACAATACAATGGTATTGGGGTCTTGCTGCTTGGCGATTTTGGAGATGTTTTTATCAGCGTCTGGGTGATCGATTTTGTTGAGTGCGATGACCGTAGGAAACTTCTCATCAATGAAGGCATTGACGACCAGCTCTACGGTCTCATTTGACCAATCCTCTAGGGGTTCCTTGATGCCGCAGCGATCAAGAGCACGGTTCACAATAGTCGATGTTGCACCATAACCGGAGAACTGTGCTTGCAGTGTTTCTGTAGCAGTTGCCTTGATAGCCTGATGCCTTCGCCGGATAGATCCCCATCGTTGCATGAGATTGCCGAGAACCCAAGCTACGATTTCGCTTCGTAGCCAAGCAATGTCCACGGAAGGATCATAACCTCTTGTCTCCTTTCCTTCAGCATCGACAGTACCCGAAGCATCGACAACATGAATCAGAGCATCAGCATGTCGCAAGTCATCGAGAAACTTGTTCCCCAGGCCTCGGCCTTCATGAGCACCGGGGACGAGACCAGCGACGTCAAGAAGCTCAATAGGTACAGAACGACGGCCCTCAACGCAGGCTCCATAATTGGGTTTGCATCTGTCTGATACGTTATATCGGGCACAAGCACACTCTATCTGAAGATAGCCGATTGCACGCTGGGGGTCAATTGTGGTGAACCTAGAAAGGTCAGCTCTCGCAACAACCACGAGCTTTCAGGGTGATAGGCTCCGAGATGGAGAGCAACAGAAACATGTAGTATAAGACAAGGGTGAAGCATACGGGAAATTGCCTATTTCATTTCCGATCAGCGCCAAGTTCTAACAGCTTTGGCCAGGGTCTTTCTACCAACCAACTTTAGACGTAGCATCAGTTAAGCTGTTGAGCGTAGAGCTCTTACCAGCCGAGGGCTTTCCCACAAGGCCGATGAGGGGATCGCGAGGCATAACGAAGAAACGCTCTGCTCAGTCCAAGGGCTTGATAGAGGCTCGACTGAGGGTAAAGTCGCTAGATTCAGCCCTAATACAAAAGACCAGGGTTTGCTTTCGTGGTTGGAGTCCAAGACAATATCTACTGGTGTGGAACTTGTCCCTGACAAAATAACGGCAGAACACGGATGTACTTATTGATCCTTATTTAGGTATGTTATCAAAAGGGCGGAATGACTCTACCGTCGATATGATACGAAGGAAATGAGTGTACGTGACTCCAGTTTCATCGTATGAAGGCTTTCTCGGCGCAAAATTAGTTCTCGGCCAAAAGAGGCTGAAGTGGGTCTAGTTTCTGTGGTCGGTGGCAATAGCCCGGGTATTGGATATCTGTCTGAACCTTTCCTCTCACGCTTATTACCTATCTAGGTTTGTGGCAAGCGTACATAGTAGCCGACATTCTCTTGTTCAAAAAAGCCTGAGAGCCTTTGCATTTTCCCACCTAAACTTATCCCGGGCTCACTTTTTCGGACCATGGTTTCAAAATTAACCTTGCCAATCGACATTTTCCCAACCTGGGCACGCTTGAATGATGTGGAATTTACCAACGCCAAATTGCAAGAGACGGATGGAAAGGGTATTGGCTTAGTGGCCACCAACAACTTGACAGCAAGTGTAGAAACATGGGGACTTGAAGAGGCGGAGGACAAACCGGAGACAGAGGGCCAAGTTTGCAATCCAGATGAGGAAAAGGACGAAAGAGCTAGGGTAGAGACTCATGGCCATGCCAACAACCACCTAAGAAAGATACTACAGGTTCCTCATGATTTGATCCTTTCGACCGCTTCCATCGAAGAGTATTCCAAGGTCGATCAAAACTTTCGTCAACTGCTTGAATCTGCTGGACATCAGGTATGTTGCTAGACCAGAAGACATCTGTTCTCCAATACAGCAATAGCCCTAGTCTCGGAGCGTGCACTAACCACCGCTGACTGTTCCTCATCAAAGTCGACCCGGGCAGATGTCATGCTGTATCTCTTGGCACATCTAGTTCTCTCCAGCCGAGATACTTCGAGCCCAAGAGACCTTGTGCCAACACCATGGACAGAGTACTTGAAGTTTCTGCCTCGTGATATCCCAGTCCCAACAATGTGGTCGGAACTTGAGCGAGCTCTGCTCCAGGGCACTTCGCTAGAGGTATGTGTTCCCACAAACACGCGAGCATAACCATACCCGAGGGTTGCGGAGCCGCAGGCTCTCTGCTACAAGAGCGGTTTCCCCGCAACAGAACAAAAGGATTCTAACTGCACTGTAGGCTGCACTGGACGCTAAGCTATCAGCTCTAAACAAGGAGTTTGATGAACTCATCGAAAGATCATCAGCTCTTCCGTTTTGGAACTCGTTCTTTTGGGAAAGAGAAGCGGTGACTATTGATGATTGGGTATTAGTTGACGCGTGGTACAGATCTCGGTGTCTGGAACTACCGAGATCTGGGCACGCCATGGTTCCTGTCCTAGACATGGCCAACC
Source organism: Fusarium mundagurra (assembly GCA_013396205.1). Taxonomy (NCBI): domain Eukaryota; kingdom Fungi; phylum Ascomycota; class Sordariomycetes; order Hypocreales; family Nectriaceae; genus Fusarium; species Fusarium mundagurra. The sequence goes on from JAAOAN010000189.1 coordinate 60,237, forward strand.
ACTCGCACTCCCAAACTGCTTACTATGACGAAGACGATGAAGACAACATTGTCTTACTTTCTCGGCCTGGTATGGAAATACCCATTGGAGACGAAGTGAATATATCCTACGGAGAAAAGTCACCCGCAGAAATGATCTTCAGTTATGGGTTTATTGACCACGAGTCCACTGTAGAGGAACTGACTCTACCTCTGGAGTCGCTGGCCGACGATCCATTAGGAAAAGCGAAACTCCACATTTTTCGAGGGTCGCCAACTCTTAAGCTATCTCGATCAAACGGGGAAATAAGCTGGCAATGTCCTTTCGTCTACTTGATGTGTCTGAATGAGGAGGATGGTATGAAGTTCAGGGTCCTCCAAGGAACAAACGGAGACCGGGAGCTAAGGCTTTTCTGGCAGGACGAAGATGCCACGGCTCGAGCAGATGATTTTGGAGATCTCATCAAGGACCACCCCCACTGTCAGATCTTTAGGCTTCGAGCTGTTTCGGTCTTGCACGAAGTCGTAACCGACCATCTCATGCAGCTCTCTTCCGAGATTTCCCATGATGAACTTGAGCCATTGCGCCGGGCCGGACAGATCAGAGATAGCCGCCTCCAACTGGCTCAAAAGCTCAGAGAAACAGAAGCCGATGTCCTTGAAAGCGCTGCCATAGCTTTGGATGAACAGGTATGTACTACAATTTTTCTTTTCCATTTCAGCACATCCATCCATGATCGATGAAGTGGTAAAGTCGACAAGCCAAGTGGCTCAGGAGACTATGACTTGCCACAGCTTGCCATATACGTAGTTGTGTTATTTTTCGAATTCCCATGTTTCATGTATGCGATCCAGGCCAAGCAGCACTTGAAGCAAACAACTTCCCCAGATTCCCCGGAAATTCCCCCAGGTCCTTGAACGTCAGGGAACGTTCTCCACATTCTTGGCTTACTAGCCTGTGTATCCCGAAACCTAGCAGGAGGTGCTACTGCTCGGTCACACACCGAGCTTTCTTCACACATCTTCGATACATCTGCTTGCACGATCCAAATTGAGTAAACGACTAACGAGGTGCGTCATCGGAACGGTATAGAGGACCCATCTTTTTGCGGACGACCACGTGGTAGCATATCTCGGATCGATGGAAGTTTCCCAAGACAGGCAAGCGTTTCAAGCAGCGACCAATCAAGAAGAGGATTTCAGTTGACCGAAGCACACCTTACATACCTTACAGTGGATGCTTGTCGGCTATTGTTGAGCATTGACATCCTGAGATTGTGGGGTAGCCGGCAATTGCTTCACCTACATCCTTGCTTTTCTCTCTCTGTAGCATGAATGGCACGGCACCATGTGTGACGAAGCTATTGCGAAACCATCACATTAGCATTCGCGTCACTTTTAGAGAATCCTCACCTTTCCGTTCACCTATCGTACTGCTCTATCTCTTACAAGAGTCATGTTACCGGTATTAGGCCACGCGCAAGTCTCTGATAACCAGTATGTATGCACCTCCCGAAGTATTCTCATCCCGTAATGTAGAACGCGATGTAGCCTCCTTCAACTTTCGGACCAACTAAACCTCGAGATGGCATCAACTGAGATTCGGGCAAATTCCGTTTAGAAAAGTCCATTGTGGGCTGAATCAATTAGAGCAGTCCTCCTGCTTCTTTCCAAGCCGGCTATTTCTAGGATTCGCCAAAGCATCTGTAACATTTTGCCCAAGGGAGCTGCCTTGCGTATTAGCAGAGAGATAGTCGTTTCATACTTTGAGAAGACAATGAACTCCTGAATAGCCAATGATGTCAGATAAATCAGAGCCCTTTCTCATTCCTGTACTTTGTAGGAGCAGACGGGACGTTTTCGTTCAATTCATACGCCGCCGAGATTGCCGAGGAAAAGTGCGTCCCTCTATTTTATTGTGCGAGTCAAGAACAAGGCTCATCGAGAGTGTCTATCATAAAAGAGCAATGTAGGTATATCCCTTCGGTTTCCCCAGATGTTCGCTACGTTCAGATCCCGCTGAACATGATCTACCTCCCGGGCGGTTCTCGTGGAGAAACGCGGAGAAAATGATGCCACAACAGTCGTGTATTAGCCACACACCTCTATCTTCACTAAAGACACGCCATATCACCGATATTCTCAACATCATCGCATATACACTATACTCCCTCGACAAGTTGCATAAATTACTATACAAGCCCCTTATTTTCTACTGCATAGTGAGTGTAAATGGGGGTCGGGGATGTATCCATCCCTTAGCAAGCTCTTATTGCCCCAGAGAAATGGCGGCTGGATCGAAGAGACTACAAAATGACTGGCTGAGGGTAACCATGGGCATAGACGCGTTGTGGCACGAATCACTTGTTGAGTAGCTAGTTGAACTTTTCTTCAACTTACAGAGTGTGTTGTATAAGATCACTGAGCCTGGCTTATAGAGAAATCGTCCGTGTGACCAGTTGGGCTGGAGGTAGAAGTGGTGATGATGCGCATGTTGTTAGCGACGTCTAGGTAGGTAAGATATGTTTGAATTTCTAGTCAGAAATTTCCCCTGATAATGTATCTCTAGCGTGTCAAAGGGGTGGTATGTACGATTCACGATGCCTACAACACAAGAAACCATGGACAATTCGGCTGGGCGTCTATTTGTGCTTGGGTTTCGAGATTAACGGCATCGGCCCCTATCGAGGACCCTAAGGAGGACTTTCCGTTAGCTAGGAATCCCCGTCCGTAATCATATTCGATCATAGCTCGAGATAGTTAGGCGTTGTTGAGAAATGAGGGTTGTCTTCCAACAATCTCGTCGACAGTTTCATACCCCGAATTCAAGACAGGTCCATTTTGGCTAGGGCTAACTAGCACCAGGGTACGCTACAGTTAGCTGCGGATCAGTGATCTGCGACAACTAGGTCCCTACCTAGTCAACGACTGCGGCTCCGAGGTGGGTCCTTTTGCGGTTCCCCCAGGGCATGAGGCTTGAAGCTAAGCCTGCTGGAGAAGTGACCTCAGGGCTGACAGTGTTTGACATGCAAATCAAAGACGTGGCCTGCTGGTGGTTGTGCTTCGAGATCAACTGGAAGCTCGGGGCGCATGGCAATAGGGCGGGTCAGGGGTGGGAAAAGGCGTCCGTCAATGAGGTTCGACTCAGCTCGTGTGAGCAACCCGCAAGCCAGTCGATGATCTCCTCTTCACCTAACACAGAGTTACACCGGAGGCGTCCACCGCGGTGAGTGTACTGTATCCCGCAATTTCTTGGTGTTAGTTGGTCCCAGCTTTGCGGAGCTTTTAATTTGTTAGCCTCCCTCCCTTACTTTGTTTGTGTTCTCTTACCTGTGCCGCTGTTGTACAGTTTCTAATGTCTACAGTCATGGGCCAGAATAGCTGGATCTGCGTCTGCGTGTTTCTTCGCTGAGTCAGGAGCTTTATGAGAAAACGTGCGAGCTAAAGTGGCTTAATGGCCAGCCACATCTCTCCTCCAATTCACATCAAATACCCCAGAGTTCCCGGGGGGGATAAATGCTGGGATGCCCGGGCTTATAATGCTGGCACATACAGCATCATGGCCATTTCATCTCACGATCAAATCTGGGGTTATCGTGGATCTTGGGTGAACTGAAGGGTCCATCCACGATCATGGTAACCATATGCCGTTGTCGCATCACCCTGTACACGATCTGTCTCGTGAGATGTCTAGAGACTAGAGACGTGATAGAGGTGCATGGGGTGGTTAAGTGCCTGCCTACTAGTCGAAACGGGAGCCGCTCTGCTTCTGCGGCTCCGTATGCCAGCAGCCAGTTGGCTTGGACCTATTTTCAGAGATTGTCAACTCAACCAAGCTAGTGAGCGCCATGCGGCAGCACTAATATCAACCCTCGTGGCTCGGCGGCATCGCAAAGAAGAAGCATTGGCCTGTAAGCCACGCGTATCAAAGAACTACTACAGGCTTTGTTGACAACAGAGGTTGCGAGGAGGTGAAGAAGAACTCCATGATCGAAAGGGATGTCGATACACCAGGAGGTGACTTGGGGAGTTGACTACCTTATGTTCCGTCGGAGCCACAGTCTGTCAAAGGTAATTATCAGAAAAGAGGAATAAATATGTTTACTGATAAGATCTAAATCGAGGTAATGCCACAAAATGCCCTCCCTATATTCATCGCCGACAGAGAGTCAATGAAATGCCCATTAATCTGGGGTAAAGGACCTGGACCATAGTAACTACAACTAATTGGATAAGAAGCGGCCAGTGCCGGGTAGGTGTGATACCATGGGCTGTTGTGAACATGTCGGAGTGTTCTAGAGTTTTGCGAGTGGTGCCATTTTCTTACCCCAAGTCAAGGGTCACACCATTGGCTGAGCAAATAATACCTGGAATTGAGAATGTCCTCCGTATCCAGTGCTCGCTTTCATATTAGGTCACATTTAGGTACTTCTCCTGGTGGAGGTTTATTGATCTTTACTCTTTTAAAATACTCATCTCCTATACAGTAGTGCTGAGGAACTCAGGGTCAGAGATTGTATATCCTTGGCAGTTGATAAGAGCTATGGTCGTCGATATGTTAATGGCCACTAAACAGAGCACAAGTGGTAATCGGGACCATGTACGGAGTATGAAGCCGAGACATACCTAGTCAGAGGAACATGCCCTTATGGAAGAAGCTTTTCTTTCTTCTTGGCAAGGTACTTAAAGCCGTGGCAGTTTTTGCGTTGGGAGCTCGTGTGAGAAGGCATATATCAGACTCAGATTACAGCCGACGCTTGCAGAACAAAAAAATGCAACATATTTGAATCATACATGGTAAATTTTAGTCTCAGATGAGAATCCTAGCATTAGTCTATCTGCCTTTTCCGATTCTTCTTCATATTTCCTCTATTACATGGCCTTGTGTCCTAACTTTTTATGGCCATGGACAACTCTAGCGAAGGAAAAGTCTCTTGATCTCTTAACACTTTTGGCTCGCAAGTCTTCTGGTACGTAAGAAGGGGCAATCTTGCTAATGAATCGAGCTGAGTCCAGTTGAGTTGAGTTGTATCGATGTTTCTTCATTTGTACTGGATCAATGCACAAGCCCACGTTTTCTTCTACACGCCCCCACTAAAGCGGATTGGATGTCATCGCGCACGCCCCCAAGCACACCAAATGGCCGCTGCGGCTGTATGTACTCCATGTATCTCTCAGCTTAGATAACTGGTTAGCGCATAGCATATTTCGGTGCCTCTCGAATGTCGTTTTTGGAAGGGTGTGAACGAGCTTTGCCAGAGTGAGGTGAGCGAGTTGAATCGAGTCAACATGTCTTCCCCACCTCAGTGGGAGCCGGTCATGCTCTCGCACTGTAAGAGGTAGGCCTTCATTTGGTATTCGCTGTGCAGAGGGCATCATCAGCTAGCTACCTTACCATTTGATTCTCGGCATTTACACCTTTACAGTACGGCAGACTCGATGGCATCCATTCCCTCCCTCCCCAGCCACGTCCCCGAAAAGTGAAGTGGTATCATAAAGTCGTGCACTGTATCCATCGTCATGATCCACGCCTGCCCAGGCCCATGGACCGGGACTGACATCGGCGTTGACATTGGCATTGGGATCAAGGATGCCAAGAGCACGCCCCCCATCCCCAGATTTCTCATGGTACCCTCTCAAGTTTCGTTCATTGCTGAAGGTCCAACAAGCATGGCACTGACTGGCCTCTCCACTGTCCCTGGGCCTCCCCCAGGATTTCCACTTCTTTCTCCACACCTCAAAGAGTCAACGACCAGGCCCATTCCCATTTCCTCGTTTTCTACTAAATCTTGCTCTTTCCCACCCTGAAGAATGTGAATCCTCTCATCTTTCCCACTTTCACGCTTGCGTCTTTACCATTGTTTCTCTTTTTCATCTCTATTCTTGTCCCCTTGGACTCGTATATATATATTTATATGTCAATCCTACCTCATCGTTCCTCTTTAAGATACCCAATAGCAAAAGCCTACCTACTACTTACCCGGCTACTTCACATTATCGCGTCTTGAAACCCCACCAACCAAGTCGCTAAATCACAATACGCCTGTCCTCACTTTTAGTCCCGGTGCTAAAATCACTCGACAAAGACCTCGGCTATCACCATTCGACATTTCGGAATTTGACCGTTTCAAGGACACAAGACAATATCGTATAATAAAAGGAACACTGCAATAAACGAGCAACCCTGGCACCCACATCGCTGACCAGTCTCCTCACTTCGGCAATTTAGCCGCTTGTTCCACCCAGGTCCCATCAACTCACACACTCAAACCCTTCACCTACCTACACAGAACAACTACCGCCAAGATGCCCGGAATTCTTCCCATGAAGGTGATCAAGGTGGGCACCAGCTCTCAGAGTCGGATTGCACAGGCTTGTGATCGTTGCAGGAGCAAAAAGATTCGTTGTGATGGAATCAGGCCAACATGTTCTCAATGTGCCAACGTCGGCTTTGAATGCCGGACAAGCGACAAGCTTAGCCGCCGCGCATTCCCTCGTGGCTACACCGAATCTCTGGAGGAGCGCGTGCGACAATTAGAAAGCGAAGTCCGAGAGCTTAAGGACTTGTTAGATGAGAAGGACGAGAAGATAGATATGCTCTCGAAAATCCACGGCAACCGATCAAGTCCTTCAATGCCGGCGAGCAGCCCGGCTGCACCAGAGTCCCGAAATGAAGCCCTGGCCACAAAAGAAGATACTTTCCGCGTACAAGCTGCACCTCTATTACTTGGAGTCGAGAATTCCGACTCTTATTTTATGGGCGCGTCTAGTGGCAGAACATTTATTGGTACTTGTCTCCATCCTTTCCTATGAGTCAACACAACTGACACCCTCGACAGAGTCTTTCAAGCGAAAAATTCAAGAAACCGGCAAACCTAGCACCGACTTCAACCCAGAGGCTTTCTTGCATATCCAAGGCTGCAAGCCCCTTGGTCCCAAATCACCGGAGCAATCTTTTAGGCTTCCTCCCCGTCTCTTCTCTGACCGCTGTGTCAATGTTTACTTCCAAGAGTGGGCTCCTCTGTTCCCCATCCTCCACAAGCCCACATTCCTCCATGTCTACGAGGAGTTCGTCGCCGATCCTGAGAAGATCAAAGGCAACCACAAGCTCGCGCAACTCTACCTCGTATTCAGTATCGCGGGTCTGTCATCGGAGAGCCCTGACCTTCCCCAGCTTGCTGCCTGTGAGCAGCAATGGCAAACCTCCCTGGATGCTATTCTCATGGAGGATACTATGAACACCTTACAGTGCCTGTCCCTCGCTCTCCTTTACTGCACCATGCGTGCAGACTACAAGCGATTACAGCACTACAAGGGCATCGCTGTTGGCCTGTCTCATCGCCTGGGCCTGCACCAGAGTCAGAAGAGATTCTCCTTCGGTGCTCTCACAATTGAGACTCGAAAGAAGGTCTTCTGGACCATTTACACTCTCGATTGCTTTTCTGCCGCTACTCTTGGCCTTCCTAAGCTTCTCAAAGAAGAGGATATCCAGACCGAGTATCCGTGCGATACTGATGATGAGTATGTTACTGAAAAGGGCTTCCAGCCTACACTTCCTGGTGAATATACTCGCCTTTCGAGTGCACTAGCCTTGTTCCGTGCGACTCGCATCCTCGCCAAGGTGCTAGAGAAGAACTACCCCGCCTCAAGCTCCTACGATATTTCGCTTCAACAGATGGCTGCTCTCGAGAGTGAGCTTGATGCTTGGTATGACCAGCTGCCTACCCATCTGCGACTGAACTTCGTCCAAGATAAGCCATCCACAGATGTGACTGGTAGCCGCTCACCATTACTGGCACTGGCCTACTACTACATTCGAACACTTATCTATCGTCCCGCAGTAGGCTCCAGTTTGGGTTCTAAGGCAGCCTCGGCCTTGATGTCAATCGGAGCATCGAGCAAGCACATCGTTCAGATTGTTCAGCTGCTTGAAGAACGCGGTATGACCTTCTCATTTTGTTTGAACAAGACGGATCTGCTGGTTGTTTGTGGTATGGCGCTGCTCTACCACTCAATTGATCTCAAGCAAGACAGCAAACTCATGCGCGATGACGAACGATTGGTAAACGCCGTGATTCATATCCTGGATAAGACTGAGGGCTCTGGCTCGCTGGACTTCAAGCGTGTGGCTAGCATGCTGGTCAAAGTTGACGAATCCACTGTCTCGCCAATGCACACTTCACGTGAGGAGTCGATGCCCCCCGCGCCCGTCTCCAACCGAGGATCGCCACCAAGAGGAATGGTTACCAAATCCAAGAAGAAGAGCAGGGCAGCCTACCCCCTCGGTCAGCTCCCAGCCGCTGCAGCCAGCGAGAGCAACTTGGTTGATCACCAGGAGAGGATGCGTCGCATGACGATGCCCTGCGTTGCTGACCAGCGACCTGAATTTTACCGTGCTCGGGGCCGTCAATCATTTGACAATCTTCAGGCCGAGGTTCCCGTGCTCCAGCGAGGACATCGCATGTCGATGTCCCCCAACCCAGATCGCAAGACTTCCCCCCTGTCCCGCAATCTCGACTTCATGCCCTTTGTCCACTCATCACAGTCACCACAACCAACTTCGCCGCAACAGACACGTGCACACTCCCATTCTGGCCCTACAAACCAGGCCCATCACATGATGGAGAGCTCTTCGGTTGCTGCCGCTAAGGTGAACGGGGTTTCAACGACTGAGTGGGAGACATTACTTGGATCATTGGATGGTGGAATGAACAACGTATACGATGCTATCTATGGTGGACAGGGACTTGTCAACGAGAGTGCAATCGCTGTTAGCAATTGTGGTGATTGGCCCCCGGACAATTGGGACCTCGGCGGTTTCAGCATCGCCGAGTTTGGAAACAACCCGCAGCCTCCTCAGAGCGTTCTCAGCATGAGTGACGAGAGCCTTAGCTCGGGTGAGGAGGTCGGCCCATCGGAGCTCGGACTGAGCGTAGAGAGCGTTGATTATCGCAACCACATGGTGGCTCCACAACATGGTCATGAAGGATATATGATGCCCGACCATATGGAGACGTTTCCTATCTTGTAAGGGTGGTGGACAGAATGATACCACAGGAGAAAGTCTTTGGATTCAACATGGGTCTGACAACGGAGTTAATACTGGGGACATGAATTTTAATGATGTGATGAATGGGAGTCGGGCTGGGAATTGACTGGCACTGAGTGTTTTTCTATTGAGCGATCTACTTTTATTGGTTAACTATTATACCTGAGAAGAAGAGAAATTTGTCAGACACTCTGGTATTTTGGAGTCTCTTGTCCTCTACAGAGGAAATAGAGATGTGGAATAAGGATGATGGGCAGTTCAAGGACTGGCCTCGCAATACGGCATGCTAGATCGTCTAGTTATTAGTTCGTAGCTTGCAAATGGAATGAAAAGAACGCAGTCAAACAAGCCCACTCGTCCAGAACCTTAGTTTAGAATCGTGATACGAGTAGTTGATTCGCTCAGGGCCGGTGTGTTTTTCTGTTGGCTGGCAGCTGCCCATCGCACGTATCTGGCTGTACCGGCTGCCCGGTCTTGCAGGAAATGCAGTACGTGGGAATGAGAATCGACGCCTGCTCAAGCCATCAAGGGAGGATTGGACCGGGTCTGGCATGCGTTGCCGGTGTGCCTCGGGAAATGACCCGGCCGTACATTATAAACGCCTTGCAGTTTTGTCAAGCTCGTGCCAAGCACTATGGCATGGCTCAGGTACCCAGATCGTCGACTCTGCTCTCAAGTCTTTGTCTTTTTATCAAACTCAATGTCGACCCCCAGACCTTCCTGTATCAGATCATGTGAAGCAAGCTTGAGGATGGATTCGAGAGCAAGCTACGTGATAGGCCGATGGCTAAGGATGCAGAGAGTCGAGATCATCCACCAGACACTCGAGCCAATTGAAGAAGAAAGACACCTAGGAATGCTGTTCTGGCCAAATTAACTGTCGAGAGTGAGTCTAGAGAGTCAAGGTGGAATCACATTGAAGTGAGGCTAGCGAAGCTCAAGTGTGGCCGTGCAGAATACCTAGGTAAGTACATACGGAGTAGCTAAGGTACCTATTTATTTATTCAGGGGCGGGATGACGTCTCCAGGTGAATCAGCCTGTCACGACACCCCATTCTGCTATCGTGTTTCTCTCCTAGCAGTGGATCTGATGGAGAAAGCTCTATTGGCCATGGCCAACGAAAGCACATGAGTGCCCTGGTCTTGAGTTGTCTCCATAATCGAATCCATGACCTTGACTTTTCTAAACAAGAAAGCGTGTAATATTCGTCGATCTGTTTGGTCATTTCAGTCATTCCATTGGCAGACTCCTTATTGCGCTGCTAAATCCTCATCAACTTGGCTTCATCGGCTTCCACAAATATCAACGATGGAGGCGGAGCGACAGTCTTTAATCAAGAACAACGCCCATCCAGGGCCTGTTCCTCAAGGTCAGACACGCCAACAAGAGTAGAAGCCGTTGCAACACCGCTAAATTCACATCATAACAGCGCCATGGGCCGCCGCCAGACCGTCACCACGAGATCCTTCTCGGCGACTCCCACAAGCAATTGCTCATCGCGGCGCAAAGCTTGATTGGCCTGAAAACACCATGGCCGCCTTCCGAGGTGCAGTCAAAGCTGGTGCTCATGCGATAGAGACCGATATCCATATCTCGGCCGATGGTGTTGCTGTGATATCACATGTAAGTTAGAGCAGTAGGTTCGCTCTCCTCCATGACATTGCATGCTAAGTATCCACATCACAACTTGGCTTACTTCCCTTACTTGCCTTGCCTTGGCTCGGCTCAGCTTATATTTGAGCAGGATGCATCCCTAAAACGCTGCTTTGGCATTGAAACTCGCATTGGAGAGTGCTCGTGGGAGTATCTCAGCACTCTACGCACAGTAGCCGAGCCTCATGAACCCATGCCGCGGCTCAAAGACTTTCTTCAGTGGTTGATTCAGCCGGAAATGCAAGACATTTGGGTGGTTTTAGATATCAAGGTCCGCTGCATCTGCTCAAGCTCAAGCATGTGTCATAAGATGGAAGCTAATGCAGGCCCCCCAGCTGGATGATGACCCGGCAGAGTTGATGGCTGCAATTGCGAGGGATTTAGACGCCGTCCAGGCATCTGTGCCATGGGATCAACGTATTATTCTGGGATGCTGGAATGTAAGCTGACACCCTTAGCACAGTTTCAACACTTTCACACAGACGCCTTGATGATGTTGCAGCTGACATGCTTCAAAAGGCATCATTCCTACAGGCTGCGCGTAGTCAACTTCCAACCTATCCATTGGTCCATATCAGCACCTCCCTCTTATATTCACACCACTTTCTGCGCGTACCTAACCTCGGCTTCAGTCTCAACCACAAGACTCTCATCGGTCCATCAGGAAGACTCTTCTTACGCGAACTTCGAAAGACTAACAAGCTTCTTATGGCGTGGACAGTCAACGAACCTCGCCACATGGAATGGTGTATCCGTCAGAATCTGTGTCATCCACGGCGCCGCCATGGAAAGATCGAGGGGCCTGCCTTGATAGATGGTGTCATCACTGACAATCCTGGCTTGTACCTCGAGATGTGCGAAAAGTTCGAGAACGAGATGGATGGCAAGCTCGCCAGACCAAAGCTGGCTCTCACTGAAAGGATAAGGAAGAAGGCAGAGATGGTAGCCGTCGTTATCCTGACGGAGACCTTGATGATGGCCTACCATGTTCTCAGAAGGATGCAGGGCAAGTTTGATTTCCTTCGAGACCGCCGGAGCTTGGATAAATAGTAGACGAGATATGATGAGTGATGATAGAAAGTGATGCCACTGCTGGCCTAGGTAACGCTTGACTTTGAAGACAACAACAAAACTTGGACAACTTGCTGGCTTTGTGGGCTACGCCAGGCTTACAATTGGCGCGAATGCGCCCATCAACCTTGACAGCCTTGGGTGTTCACAATCAATATATGCGGTCATTCATACCAGAACTGCCCTTGGGGATCTAGCCATCACCGCATGCCGACGTATCAACCACGACACAGCAACCCGTGCATCATCAGAATTATAGTGACTGTCCACCAAGGTCTACCTGGTCACAAATCCTCTTGCTCAAGTAAACTCTGTGTTAAGATAAGGAGTAATCCGCCCTGCCCTGTCTCTTTGTTCTAGCCGTAACGCACTGTGTAAAAGACAGCAACAACCCAAACGCTGCTCATGATGCCCCGCCCTTGTCTTTGTGTTCTCCTTCAAATTTCAACGTCAATATCCAGGTCTAGTGACCCAATCACATCGTCGTCCATCAGCGGCTTATGTATAGTAGGGATTCCCTTCTCCTTGTGTTTCTCCTCCTGCAGCTTTGCAAGATGAGGTAGTATTTGGGATTTTGCGGCCGCCTTCGGTGTGCTAGTCCCAGGAGTGTTGGTCCCGCTACCGTTGGCCGCTGGCTTTTGTTCCACTTTCTCGTTAGCGTCATAAACGAACTTGGCCTTGGTCCTAAGTCGTCTTGACATGTCACCTTGGTAGGTTTCGCCACGTTTGAGGGCTGCCTCGATCTCCTTCGACTTCGCTTTCTCCTTCAACTGGGCCTTTCGTACAGCTTCCGCGTTCAATCGCCGGTTCTCTCGGTTACGCTCAGCCAGTCGATCTTGCTCAGTCTGGGCCTTGGGTACTTCGTTGTGCTTCGAGGAGCCCAGACTCGTCCTAAATGCTAAGCGCTGGGAACCAAGGTTGTCGAGCTCCTCCTGTAACTCCTCGGCCTTATCGTGCTCGCCACGTTGTCTTGCTTCATCGAGTAAGTGGGATATACGTTCTCGCTCGGCGGGATCAAATCGCCTTTTCAGCTCTTTTATCCGTGCAAGTCGAGCCTTGATTTCCTCTGTGGTCCATGAATGATTGATCAGGCCGTTGATCTCATCAATTTTGTCCATAAGGTACGCCTTGCTTGGGAGTGTCACACCCTCATTATGACATGTGACTTTGTATCGATTGAGCTCGTTCTGTGGTGCCAGTTCAGTACCAATCCAACAAATTAGTTCTAGTTCAACATACCTCTGTGAATTTTCCGCTTGAGGCAGCGATGAAAGGAAACTCCTTGATTGCCTTACCATGCGCCGCCTTGACATACTGATCTGTGACGAACGCACCGTTTGGCCCCTGAAGAGCATATGGGCGACTGGTCGTGAAGCCTATGAAACATGTTAGTCCTGCTGCTGTACTATACTAATTGTTACAAACCTTTGATGGCTGCCATGCGATACTGCTCAATGCCACTTTCAGGATGCGGTCCCAGAGCAATACGTATATAACATCCAGTGATAGCCTGCTCGAATCCAGGGGTGAAGCAGACCTGAGCGAACTCGTTTCGCCCCAATCGAACTCGTTCATAATCGCGTAACTCAGCTGGTGGTTGGTCGCGATTTTCGTCGGCATCGGGAGTTGGGGAGCGTCCGCGATTATAGTCATCGTCACTGTCCTCTGCCCCAGAGTTGCGTCTGCGTGGAGAGTAATTATCCTTCCGTCTCTCGAGATCCTCCCGTCGACGTGCTTTCTCTGCCTTAGCTTGGCGCAAAGAGTCCATCGCGGTCTCCCTCTTGCTCTCTGTGCGCGGCCGTGATGCCTTTCGATCGCCATCTTCCAGCTCCGCAGTTCCAGCACTGCGCTTCTTTTTGACCTGTTTGCGCTCCTCATTCTCCATGTTGCTTACCATCTGACGGAGCAGGCGGTTCTGTCGCTGACGCTCTATGTCCGTCATACGCTCAGCAATAAGCTGCTCTCGTTCGAGTTCCGGCAAGGCCATGATCTCTGCCTTTTCCTTCTGACTCTTGTATCGGCCATCAATTGGGTAGGCCTCATCGTCGTCCTCAGCAGCCGCTGCTCGACCTCGCGATGGTTCGTCGTCGGAGTCAGATTCATCCATAGGAGCGGACTCAAGAGAGTTTGGCGTTCCTGGCGCAGACCTAAATCACGATGGGTCAGCATACTGTAAGTATATCACAGTGATCTGGAGGAGACGCAAACAGGATGCGGATTAGGGGGGGGGAGGACAGTGTTCGAGCTCCAGATCATCATGCTACCAATTTGAGGAACATCACTCACGCCTCGCCCTCCTCATCGGAGTCATCGTTTCCTCGTCGCGACTTCTTTCCCGCCCCTTTCTTGGAACCACTTCTTTTTGCTGGAGGCGGCGATGGCGATCCGCCCCTGCCCTCGTTGCCAGAGGCTTCATCATCGGAATCCCCACCTGCGAGAGCGAGAAGCTCGTCATCGACGTCAGACATGGCGACCTTGTGGTGAGCCAGCAACGGCACAGAACGCAATGGCTTTGAAAGACAACAATCGTATGCCCTGGCGCAACCGCGTTCTACGCGTATTAGGTGGTGAACCGTATGAGAATTTGGCGATAGAAAGGGGTCGAGGGAGATGCGTAATCGTGCGCGCGGGGGTTGAGCGATGAAAGAGGCGAAAGTGGATGGAAGAGATGAGGATTGTGCGTAAAGCAGAAGTGCACAATAGCTTCTCCTTCAGCACTTGTGTTCTGAATTCGTGGTTTCCACCCAACACCTCATTGGTCAAGGTTATGTCATGCTGCTGCACGTGTGTGGCTGGTGCGACTGGATTGCCGGGGAAGCTTTAGTCCGCCCTCGGTGAGCGGCCTGCTCACCGAGAACGTCCAGGCTCATCATTCGATTTTGGGGCCCGCCATCAATTGATGATTGAGAAGTAGGCCAGTCTCTGTGTAACAATTATGTCTCTATCCAGGACTCTTGCCAAGCCTCTGCGCTCTCTTCTAGTGCGATCAACACCGAGTCTTTACAAGCCATGTGTTCGCACCATCGCCACGGCTCCAGCCTCAGACTCAACGTCTGGGTCTCCCAAGAAACTCAAAGCACTCACCCAGGAGCAACGTGACTTTCTTGACTCAGCTGTAGGACTTCCGACACAAATTCGTTTGATTGGTGACTGATATACTGGTAGCTTCGTGTCAACCAAGCTGGTGAACTTGCTGCAGTCCTCATTTATGCTGCCCAGTCACCCATCCTTCTCCGATCAAAGCCTCATCTTCGCAAGCTGATGGCACACATGTATGATCAAGAAGACGGTCACTTTAAGACCTTTAATGGCCTCATTCACAAGCATCGCATTCGCCCTACTGCTCTGTACCCTTTGTGGTCCGTCATGGCTACTGGTCTAGGCTGGTCTACTGCTATGCTCGGTTATAAAGCTGCGATGGCTTGTACAGAAGCTGTCGAGACAGAGATTGGTGGCCACTACAACGAACAAATTCGGACGTTGTTGGAAATGTTTACACAATGGGAAGCCGAGGGTTACGAGGTCGGCGAGGAGCTATCAGATCTTGTCAAGACCCTCAGAGTGATACGAGACGAAGAACTGGAGCATCTCGATCATGCGGTAGCACATGATGCACAAAAGGCAGAACCTCATTGGCTTCTCACTGGGGTCATCCGCGCAGGCTGCCGAGGTGCTATCTGGGTAAGCGAAAAAGTTTGAAGCCTCAGATCAGATGTATTATAATTGTAATATAGGCCTACGCGAGGCTCCATGGATAAACATGTATGAGTAAGAACTACGAGATAGAAAGAAACATGCGTGTGTGAGAGAGGATGGACGCGCTTGTCGAATGCTTCCCATAAATAAAGTGCAAAACCACGTGGTCCAACTGCTTGCCATGCCTTTGCAAAGTCAGAGTCAGAATACACCATCTCCAGGACAGCAGGGTCAGGGTCACTGCTAGTTGCTTCATTTTGTTAGTATTCTGCCGTACATTCGAAGAGCTGGACTTACTAAATTGCCAAGGGGGCAACGCCATCGACTTGGTAACCCCAGTTCCCGTTTTGCTCTTCCGTAAGGAGCCAATCATAAGGGAACTGCACGATAGTGCCCTGGACCATATTTAAAAGCTCTTCAGCCTGCCCCCGTGATGGCATGTCGTCGATACTAAAACCGCGTCGGCTATTCTTAGTAGTTGCACGGCGTCTGCGTTTCACTGAGCCAAACTGCCCCGGTGGAGGGGCATTAGTATCTCTTGAGGATGGTTTCTCGAGCGTCGAAAAAGTAGTGCGCCTCTCTCTATCCTTAGTACCTGTCTGTGGGTCAAGGTATCTTCCACTACTGCCTCCATCGAAGGCAGGGAATGGGGTGTCTCCGGGCGAGTAGACTGGAGATGGTGCCTCTGTATGTTGATGTGCATCAGGGCCATTCTCATTCTCCAGCCCAGTGGTGGGTCGTGAGGATATGGCCTCGCCGTCTTTCATTGCTTGTTTTTCATCAGCATTACGCTGGCTCTCGTCAGGAATGACGATTTTGATTCTATCCTCCTCATGGTGGCCAAGAGGGAGCTTCTCGGCCATTCTTCCGATTGCCTTCTCCGCTTCAGTTTCAACGGCCTTAGCCATCACCTCTGGTCCTGGTGCACTAACACCAGCACCACCCGCGGTGGATCCACGATGTCTCGAGGATGGAGGAAATTCCGAGTCTTCACCCCTTGATCGGCCACCTTCCATGCTTGCCCGGAACCTCTCGCCGTAGGTCGTGTATTCTCGATATTCTGCCCAAGTGCTCACTTCGGAATCCGGCATGCAACGGAACACTCGGCGATAGAGCTTCGTGTTGTTTTGAGCAGCCCGGTTCCAAATTTCGTCAATAAAGTTGGGGTTGACTGGATCTACCATACAGTCTTTGTCAATGTGTGCTAAATGAATATCTGCGGCCATCGGATGGAAAACACCATTAACCGGTTTTCCCGTTTCAGGATCTATATGCAGTGGAGGGCCTCCAATGTCAGTATCGTCGCTTATCGGCAAAGACGGCAGCTGTGCGGGACGGGGCAAGCCAAGTTGATCCGTAGTGCGACGATTTAGAGCTGGCACAGGGGGGAGGCTGTCGTTGTGGTTTCCTGGGTCCAGATATCGATTATCGGGCTGGGGAATGTGTGACTGTGTTTCCTTGGGTGATTGCAGTGTCCCCTTGCCTTCATTGCTGATATTGCTAACAAGGACTTCGCGACCGTTGATGATAACAGAATCGCGGCCGGCATCAAGGCCAGATTTCTCGGCAGTCTTCCAACGATCAGGCCCATAACCGGTCACGTCCAGCTCATGCTTCACCTTATCCTCTGCTTGATTGATGACAGTACTATCCACTTCTGCATTACTGTCACTACTACTGCTGCTGCTACTGCTGTCGTCTTCAACCTCGACTGCAGCATCTAGATCATGGTTAATACTTGGAATGCGTAGGTGATCGGGGCGTTTCGGTGGAAGCTTTGAGGAATCGGCAGGACCACCATTCTCTTCGTTATATATATCCTCCATCTCTTTCTCGAAATCTTGACGGTCAAGCTCTGCCTGGCGCTCTTGCTCAAGTATTTCGTCAACGTCGAGGCCGAGATGTTCTCGCATCAGTCGGAGTCTGAGTGTGTGAGCAAAACGGCCAACTTGGTACGGTCTTCCAGCCATTGTCGAGTTGATCATATCAGTATCTCGAACGATCGCAGCACACTCAGAATCACGACTGCCAAGCATTGATCTCTCATTGATGTTGGCGGAGCCGATAAGGGCGACGCGGTCGTCAACGATAATTGTCTTGGCATGGATGTAGAGTTGCTCGGTGACAAGGACATCGTTACTCATGACTCCCCATTGACGAAGCGAGTAGAAGGCGATGTAGTCTTCCGGCTCAATGCCAGCGGCTCGAAGCCTGCCAAAGATGGACTGTTCGCCTCTACAAATACTAGCGTACTGACACATCAAGATCAGGCGAACACTTGTACCCTCCTGTTCATCGACTGTATTTTGAAATCCAGGCATGAGGGGAATAACAATAACGCAACGCCAGTCTTCATCATTCTCGTGAGCCCGTATGATTCGTTCAACAAGAGCGTCGCCGATACGGTTCACGATTCTGGTGTTATATGCCTCAGTACTGGTAATGAAAAACTGGTTTTCCATATAGACAAAATGATCTGACTCCTCGATCATTTTGATGTATGCATTCTGAATACTGTGCTCAGTCTGTTCGATCCCCAATGACCAAGTGGTGGCAGATCGGAGAATTTGGACTTCGCAAGTGCCAGTTAGACCCAGCTCCTTCAACTCATCTACATTAGCGTCCGGCGGGGGGAGCAGGAACGGTAACGGGCGTGTAGGCTTCCGTCCTCGGCGAAGATAATTCCAACGCTGGACGAAGTGGCGCGTCAAGTCTCTTGCAGGCTGGCCCACAACTTGCATGGCAACATCATGCCAGGGCATGCGCGGTACCTTGCTTCGGTCGTACATTTCCTCATACGGCTCGTTGAGCCTGAAGAAGTCCTGCACTCGAGGATTTGAATAGTCCTTTCCGGGGAATAACTGGCAATGCTCTGCATCCTTAGGTGTCTCAGACATCTCAAATCCAGTTGGTTTGTCATCGACGATAGGATGCTGAGGACAATCCCATCGTCCAAAGCACAAATCAATTCCTCCAACAAAGGCTACATCGTGATCCACGATGCAGATCTTCTCGTGATGAGCGAAGAAGAATTGGTTCTTCTTGAATTGGTTGGGGGACCGTTGTACAAAGATGTTAGGGTGGAGGTTCAACAATGACAACTTGGTATGCTCAGAATTTATCGGAACGGCAGCTTCGACGTTTCGGTATACTATGACAAAGACTTTAACACCTTCTCTAGCTTTCTTCTGCAGTAGTCTATCCAGTCGCCATTTCTGGCTGATAGCTGCTGGTCTGCGCATGTACAGCTCGGGGCTTAGCCACCAATCGTGGATGTAAATAACATCGCGGGCCATATTAATAGCTCGAGAAACGTTCCACATATAGTCGCGGCCGTCGACGAGCCATTGGGCAAATACATGATTTCGCACAGGAGAGAAACTGTCAAATCGTTTGTTCTGATACCAGGGAGTTTGCTTGAGCATCTGGTTGATGGAGTCCTCAAACTGCTTCATCACGGATTGGTTGCGGGAGAAGAGGCGGACCTTGCGTTCGGATGAGCGAAGAGTCATAGTGTGGTGTTTGTCAGGGGGTGCCTCCACAGTCAAATCGATCTCAGCCTTCTTCTCAGCGGAGCCGATCGCCTTGACCTTACTTCGCTTCGAGGAAATACTGAATTTCGAGTCAACTAGGTACACATCAAAAATGTTCATGTTTTCGGGGGACTCTACGCAGACGATATAGCTCTGTCGTACAAGGAACCATTTCCGACTGTGTCGAGAGATAACCTTCGCTGGTGTCAAAGCACGGCGAAAGTCTAGACCCTTCGAAGGTTGGATATGAAGGTAACACTCCTTTCCGTGGTAACTGCCCTCGGCGGCGAGGCGAACGCCAAGTGCCGAGAGTTCGAGAAAGCGACAGAGTCGGTTGCTGTCAGCTCTGAACATGAGCCATCTGATCATCTCAGACAAGTACTTTTCAAGAATACGCCGTTGCTTCTCAACATAACGTTGTCTCCGCGTTGCCATGTCCATAGCAGGCATTCCCGGACCCTCAGGGTTGGACATATCCCCAGGATCGGTAATGCCTGTGGATCTGCGCCTCGGGCCCATCCCCAGGAAATTTCGAGACTTCCTTCTTGGGAGGCCACCAGGATTTTCGGGGTCACTGAAAATGCCGTCTCCTGCTGCTTCAGTTGCTGTACCTTCACCGGCTGTCTCTTCTTCTCCGCGAACCCTGGCTTGATCTTCTTCATCGCTTTCTTCTCCCTTCTTGCGAGCACCACGAAGATAGGGGAAGGCCGAGTATGGAAATTTGGGTTGCTTCGGCCGGCCACCCAAGTCCATGCGCCCAGGCATGTACTTGTCGTTGTTGATAGCAAACTTGTAACGCAGGTGTAGATTGTAGATATCTCTAAGCGTTCGAGTTACGGTCCAGCTCATTCTGCTCGGTCCGCTTCCGTATTCCAGTTCTATAGTGAATAGCCAGTGTCGGTCCTTGTCGTCATCCTCCATGGGAGAGCTATCGGTAATGCGAAGTTTGAGCTGTTCAAGAAGAACCGGGATCCTCTTATTCCCGTGTTCATCTCTTTGTATCATGCTAGCAAGCATAAGAACGGCGGGAGCACCAGCCCTTAGTTCGGCCATCAGCTCAGCCGATTTAAAATAGTCAAAACGGTCTTCTTTCTTCTGTCGAAGGAGTTTGAGTGTGTTCTTGACTTGCTTCCACTTCTGAGCACCAAAAGTAGACGCACGTTCAGAAGTGAAGAAGGGACGTCGAGGTGTCATAGCATCACCATCCGAAACCCCTCCACCACCAAAAACGGTAATTCGGCGGACGTGACCTGTTCGTCGTCCGACCGCTCCAGGGCTTTCGACTTCATCGGCTTCCTCACCATGGTGTCGCACAGCCGAAGTCATCCAAGAGTTTCCTCTACGGAAAGCCATGCCCAAGCGGTCTCTACCTTCGCCTTCAGAGACACCATACTCAGGGACAGTTGTATCGGGCATACTTGCACGGCGCTTGACCAACTGGTCGAAGCTATCCAACACATCGATGTCGCTCACAAAGCGCCGAGGCGTTCCGGGTGTAGAAGTGGTTGCCTTCTTTGTGCGGCGCATCCTCCTCTTCTGTTTCTTTTTCTTTGATTTGCCATCTTCGGGACTGCCCTCATCGGCTGTTTCCTCGGCGTCGGCATCGGCGTCAGTGTCCTCCTCTGTCAAAGTGCCAGGGACTCCACGGCTTGGTCGCGTCGGAGAGTTGATGTTTGATTGATTGCCTTGACTCGAAGGTCCAGCCACAGTAGATGACTTTGGTGTCGACACGCCACTATTGTTGGTGAGAGCCTTCAGTTTGGACATCAATGAGGCACCACGAGATTTGCCTGGGGTTTCTGGCTCTTCCCATGAATTGCCTCGCATAAATGTTGGAGGCGTATCAACGCCATCTGGGCGGGTGAACTGTATGCTCGGCCTCGAAGGCGCCTGACTATTGTCTTGTCCGTCACCATCAATGGCCAGGCCAAAGTCTCGGTCGCTGATGCCATGGTCCTTGAGCGACTTGGTTGAAGCTGGGGTGGATCTCGGTATGGCTGATAAAGGTGCCTTGCCGTGACCGGAAGCCAATTCGTTTGAAGCTGGCTTCGTTTCTTTGGTCGACCCTGGAGGGTTTGACAAGGTTGTAATCTTAAGACCGACAGGAGGTAGGAGAGTATCGGAGGTTGATTTGGAAACAGATGGGGGACCAGGTTGGAGATTCGGGTTCTCTGGGGAAACTGAACGAGGACTGACGTCCTTGGGGGAGACATCCCCGTCTGGTCGATGTTGCGTCATGACGAGTTGTCGCTATCGATTCGAAGGTCTGGTGGTAGTCCTCACCTATACTACCTAATTGGCAACGACAACGGGCAAGCTGAAAAAAGGTATTATGTGTTCACTTGTTGCAGCCACGTAAAACATGCTGAAAGGAACGGAAAATAATCAAACTTGGAAATGTCGATCTATATGCGGTCGTTCTTTTGTCACAAGGAAGCACAGCGTGTGTGGTTCGTAAAGGGGGCCTTCAAGCGTCGACGCACGTACGTTGGTCGCGCGGCAAAGGGTGGTGACGAACTAAACAAGCGGTCGATGAAGAGGGATGAATGGTGGGACAGCCGAGAAGATTTTAGTACTGTGGTCGAAAAGGGCTTGCTGTACAGTTATCGACGCCGTCACGAGACTTGTGTTGGACAATAAATATCGGTGTTCAAAGGGAGTTTGACACCCTTTATTAATCGCGGTCCAGGTACCAAAATTTCGGGAGACAAGCAACCTAACCCTTGTCAAGTCAGTCGCGGATGGAAGATCTGTCCAGGCTTCGCTGCGCGTTGGAGATGGACAAGAAAGAATCGAGCTCCACTGAATTTCGAGTCAACCCGGTAAGCTTTAAACTAGAAGCAGTATAGGCTTTAATTAGAGCATCCTTATTTGCACCTGCTGTGCGGAAAGGGCGATGAAGCCCACCTGGATAATCCACCAAGTTAGGTACCTGCCAGGCCTGCTTAGGGGAGGAAAGAAAGCTCAGGACCTTAACCCTAAGTGATAAAAATACTTAGGTAAATCAGTCTAAGCTTAGGGGGCTGTTTACTTAGTTTATTTTGATACCCTGTATCAAGGTTCGGTGTTTTCTTGCCCCCCGAGTGCCTGCCTACTAGTAAGTTCCAGTGTTAAGGTACGAGGCGCTGCGGCCGTTTAGACGGGTGGGTTTCAGGATCTCATTAGTCTGGTAGGTAGCTTCCATCCATGACCGCTCATGTATCCATCTCGACAAGATCATCTTATAAAACACCTAAGTACCTGAGGTATGGATTGGTTTCAGGGTGAAATGGCGATCAACATCGGATTGATACGTTAACTTTTCTGTAGCAGTGACTTGAACGGCATTTGTCATTATTTTATGGCCTCAGTGTAAATCATTCAACGGTGTCTTGATCACGACGGTTCCAACGGCTTGTTCGGGCCCTTGGATGCCCCATACTGTACCTAGGTCAGAGGAAATTAATGTTGAAATTAAATCAAATCACCTCTGGAAGCTGACATAACCCTTTATGTATGTGTAGAAGGAAGCTATGTTCTTCTTGTCCCCGTCGCTCTACGAGGATGCGCGTGGAAACAGACTAATGTATTGACTCGTAGAATACTAAGCATGTCTAGTTAATTGTCATGGTGCTTCTCCATGAATTACGTCCACAGGTGTTGTCATGTCTCGTACCTTTAACCATATTCACGTCCTTCGGTTACTATGATCTCTTTTTTCACAGCCAAATCACCCTTATAACAACTGTTACCCTGGTACTGTTACCCATTGTGATCAATACCATCTCAAGTCCTCCTCTGTTGGACCTATGATTTGATCAGTGCAAGCTCAGTTGAATCTTACTGTCTCCCAGCCATACAGTAAATATTGACACAGTCAATGTCCTCTGTCTTTGCCTGCCTGAAGCATGAGCAACCGGAGTTGGCCAAGAAACAAATCGCACTTGTTTCAACTGACGTAGGTTTTAGATGTTAGACTAATATCACCAATGATAGCCAGCCATCCATACTGTAAGTCGGCGTGTTAGTTGCAGTGGCTACCGCCTTACCCGACGCACAGGAGGACAAAAGAGAAACCCAGGGTTCTTTTCACCAAATCCAAACCCCGATCCTTTCGGTTTCTCTATTGCCTGCCCCCCACCCTCAATGGCAATATTGCAGACATTTCATCAGGCCTGTAGTTTTCAACTCAGCAGAGTTCCGTCAGGACGATCGAGGTTACCCTATACAATACGTTATACTCCACTTGCAATCAACCAATTGTCTACCTACTTAGGCATTTATATTGCCAATTTTGACAACTCTCCCTGTATCTTATATACACATCTATGAGGGAATGAGTAATCTCCAGCGAGCCACTGTGCTCTGAAAACAAATCGGTGTGTCTTATAGTAGTGCTCGTACGTTCTATTTTATATGGCTTTCGTGCGTCCCATAGCTTAAATAAGTTCCGCAGCTTGCTCACCAGTTTTCCTGCTTGGTCTGCTAAACATTAAAGTCTGGATTTCAGTCATCGGAATCTTATCTGAATCCTGGTAAGAATATTAGCTCGAATAAGTAGATGGTGTCGTGTTTAGGCTATTGTTCATACGACAGCTTCCCATAGTGTTGATACTTGTGTCCCCTTATCGTGAAGGGCATGAAGGGTTCACCAGCAGAAGAGACGTTTTCCTCGCAGAGTCACCAGGGATTGCGTTCTTGATGGTCTGCAATGCCGAGGCTATTCGGAAAATATGGTCTCGACGGGAGCATATCCCAAAGTGTGCGTCGAAACATGAGAAACTACGTTAATCCAGCGATAATGTCCCTGCCGCCGAAAGGGGGACTTGGAGGTACACAGAAAAGCAATTCAGGGTTCGTTCAAAGAACGATACTACCCTTTTATTCAGAAATCTAGTTCAAAAGGCCCAAGTCCCGGTAGAAATGTCGACGGGACTGGCGGGAGGGATAGCGGTACCATCACTACATTCAACCAAAATAGAATGAGGCTGAAGACGAATTTTATCCCCTTTCCCGGGTTTGGAATCTACTGAATATCGCCTGGGTTAGTAGTCACTGCCCTCAAAAGATGACCAAGTATGGATCTACTAAGTCCATTGTATTGCTACGGCCATTGCAACCGCTTCGAAGAATATTCTTATGCTTCCCCTGAACAAACTGGCTTCTCTGTAAGTATAGCACGAAGCTATGTTTGATCATCAATGCTAACCAGCAATAGTGCTGTTGCCGTTCACGAGGACTCAGATTGCGGCAAAATCATCCAAAGAGTTTGGATAGTATATGCAGAAGTCGATCGACGAAAAGATTATTAAAGTCCGCCAGGGTGAGAATATAGATGGTATGGACCTCATGGGCTGACTGAAAGATCCAGCTGTAGTACTGATGTCGGTTCTCGCCCGCGAGGCACAGACCTGCATAAAGGGACCCATATCACAGGATGATGTTCGTGGAAACACCTCTATTATGCTAGCTACGGGACATGAGACTTCGGCAGGTGTGCCTCAAATCTATGGCTGGCGGATGAATAAGGTAATGGGGTCAATTTTTCTTCTTCTTTTTGACGCGGGAGAGACCCCAGCCCGAGTCACGCTTCACCTCAGTTATTAGAAGAAAGTGGAACGTCAATGGCAACCGATACCTACTAAGGTATTTCCTAGCTGGAAGTCCCTAAGGTAGGAGCTCCAAATTTCCGCACTTTTATTGGGCGCTTCTCACAACAAAACCATCCACACCTTTCCTGCGGGGCATGACCATCAGATCGAAGGGGAAGACACGGGAGTAGTAAAAAAACAAACATAAACAAGGGACTGGACCCGCCGCTCATTGTTGACACGGGCCCTTCCGTTCTTCACCAGCCTAGGCCAGCCCATCAGCCATCAGCCATCAGCCGTCCCCCATCCAACGTGGAACCCCCCCCAAACAACACATTCGAGCTTGTACCTCTGTTCTTCATCACCATCACCAGCTTCATTTTCTCCTTCTGGCCGTGGCCCAGTCTCCCACTCCGTATAAATATTATACTTCCACTTGCGACGAACGCCCCCGTCAATTGCTGAAATTCGCTTTATGCGCATTCGCTTTCAACCTATCCACCAACATGTCCAACCACAGATACAACTCTTGGCTGAAGACCAAGAAGAAAGGCGAACTCGAGAATCTGGCCGAGTCTGTTGGTCTCTCAGAGTATGTTTATTTCACCCCGATCTACTGATATACGTGCCATTTTACGCGCGCACCACTCGTTGTCCAATATTGCCCGCATTGCCTTTCCTTGTTCTTATTTTGCGCCCAAGCATGTCCAAGCGCTTTCGCGACGCGCCCACTCTACCATCATGACCCCTCCATGCGATTAAAGAAACACTCTTGGCTGACACGAATATGCAGTATCGACGGCTACAAGAAAGATGACCTTGGTGTGGCTCTTGATAACTTCCTCACTGAGAACTCGACGCGCTTTCTCGCCAACCCCGAGCTCGCTGGCTACTTCAACAGTCGCTCTAAGGCCCAAGGATCTCCAGTCAAGAAAGAAGTGTTCCGTGAAGATGCCCTGAAGGTAGTCCGAAGACGACCCTCCAAGGCCGTGGAAGAAGTGACACCTGAGTGAGTGACCTCCCGTCGTCCAAGAGTCTCTGGCGCGTTTTGCGCTTCTTCTGAATTGGGCGCGCGCGACGATACAAATAATGCATCGCGCGTCGCGATTGGAGTAACTAAGCTAATATGATGTTTTTTGAACCATAGAAGCGACGATGCCTCTTCTCCCCAAGCTCCATCGACAGCACTCGTCGAGACTCCTGGTCGTGCTCTGACCGAGGTCGCATCGCGCATTGCGCTTCCAGCCACTCCCGCTGATGTTGCTCTCGCTGTTGATCGCTCCACTAGTATTGTGCGCCAGCGCGTCTCGTCACTTTACGAGGAGAGTGGAATCACCGAGGTCAGTCATGCGACTCGCGACACTCTCAGTACCGTCACCAGCATCCTATTCTGTGTCGCGGGTTGGGAGCTTTGGAACGTTCGGCGCGAAATTCTAAGCAATGTTTACGCGTTTACAATCCCCGCCATCAGCACACTCGGCACATCGGACTACCCTGTCTATGTTCCCGATATGTTCCTTCTTTTGACGTCTAGCTTCTGGTCTCCAGCCTTGACTTGGATACTGACCAGCGTCATCATCCCCTCTTTTGCTGGTTACTTCTTCAACCTGAGCGCGACAAGCCCCCCACCGTCGCGCGGACGCCCTCGCCCAAGCCATGCGGACTATGTTGTCGATCCCTTGACTTTCAGCATCGTCAAAGCCTTGGTTTCATTCGTCGTTTACGGGCAAGGCGTTAACTTTGGCGGTCTTCTGAACGATCTGTCTATAATGCGCCTTGAGAACGCCATCTATGGCGGCTATAAGGGTATCCTGACCGGCACTGCTGTCACTGCCGTGGTCAGCATTTATGACGCCGTTCTGAGGAAGTAAGATGTTTCGAGGTGAGCCTAGTGTTATACAGGGTTACTGATTCTCAACAACCTCATATACGATTTGGGAGACAGCAGCAGAGATGACGAGCAACCCATATCGCTCGTATACTCGGCGACACTCGCTTGAGTTATCCAGTCTTGCCGTAACTAGGAAACTTGCATTTGGGCGTCATGGCGTTGGAGGGGTTTCGAGTGTTGAAGGCGTCAGGGGATTTTGATACCTCGAGGATAACTGTGTTCTCTTGTCTTTGCCTCTTGAAGATGGTACTTTTGGGTTAAGCAAGCCGTTGTGATGCGCCTTTGCCTGCGGTCTAAAGCGTTCACCAGCCCTTCGTCGTTGAACGAAGTCGAATGGAAGTGACGGGAGCAAGGAATTCCCCGGAAGCGCACGAAATGGCGAGCGCATATTGCTCTATACTATATTGACAGCCAGCCTGGACCTGGCATTTAGTTCTTTTAGATTGATATTTTGGTGTCATTCTGAGTTGGGACATGGAGACTGGTTAGTTGGAAGATGGCGCCTTCAATTGAATGGATGATGGCTTAGCTTATAGTAGTGACTTTCGAATTATGAACAGATAATATGCCCTGAATGACTCTTCTTCCCTCCTGCATTCCAAGAGACTACTGTTCCTCGAGATGAATCTATGTGTTAGTATGATTTGTGAAAACATCCCATCGCCAATTCTTGAATAACAAGATCTTGATCATGAATGAACTATGAGAAGAGAGGCCTCCCTTTTGCTGCTGATACTTACTGGCTACATATCAGTCTTCCTTATGGTGTCGAAGCAGTTCATGTGTAGAGTTTGACTCCTGATCTCGAATCTTGTCTCTGCATTTGCAGTGAGTTTACGTTTGCCCGAAGCTGACTTGAGGAACCAGCAAATGAGGCACCCAAACTCGTTCCCAGAAGACTTTAAGTAATGAAACGACACGTGGCTCTATCGCTGAACCGACTTGAACAAGTTAAGTTTACTTCGGATGTCGCCCGTTGAGTAACGTTTGGCCTATGTTACGAGTATCAACAATCAAACCGAAAGGTTGGTTTCAAACCCAGTTAGAATTTCACACCAAACTGCCACCTCTAATACTAGATTGAATCTATACAAGTCGCACCATGTTCACATTTGTCTTCCCAAAATCCCCCGGTCCAGAACGCCCCGTAGCATGCGCGGAGAACCCTTCCGCGGTTGGTCCTGGATGCCTCGTACCCAGAAACGACATGCCACACTGATTGAGTGACAAAAGTAAAATAAATAAAAAGAACAGAGAATTAACAGACAAGTTGAAAACAGTGAATTTTGGGTTTGAAATATGCAGACAACCTCGAATGATTCCCAGCCAAGACGAGAGGGGGATGAATTAGGACGACGTTCTGGAAACCCTTGGCCGAGAGAATACCCAAACGTTGGAAGTGAAGAATAAGTAAGGTATGATAAGGTTCAAATAATAAAGTGTCTAGGTAGTTCTAGGACAAGTTCGCTGGGTCCGTAAACGGAATGCAAGCCGGACGAAGGTAGGAACTGGATAAAATGGATGCATAGAAATCGCGTCATCTCCCTCATCGTCATGGTGTTACTAGGAATCGGATGTCTTGCCATTCAGTAGTCGTGGGTATATTTGTACAGATGCTCCTGCAAATGCATATGTGCGTGGTGATGTCTGTCGTGTGCGCTGGTAGAGTGAGGACATGTAGCGTCGCCTTGCTCATGACGGCGACAAGGTTGAGGAGGGACTTGGTTTCGCGTCCCTAGGCTCAAGGTTTCTCTGAAGGATGCTCAAACTTGATGGGATGCACCAGCATACCACGCAGACATAACCGGCCGCTGCTGTTCTCGTTCATCTCTTCTGTCTTGCCACCTCTCTCCCGTCCCTCATTGGCACGACCTCCATGCTTGCCACGGCCATCTAGCTGGGCATAGCCCAACCATCGGCGCCACATCAGACCAGCGAACTCGCTGTTAAAGTACCAACTGGTGCCCTTGTGATTATGCTCGTTGAGTTGGTCAAAAGGACTGCCAGGACCAGATGTCGAATGATCACGACCAGCGTTGAAGGCTGCATCAATTTCACTGAAAGGGTACCAGGCTCGGTCGAGGAAAATTGGGTGTGGAGCGTACACTCCCTTCATACCATGATGCAGCGCAACTGTTGGAGGGAACATCTCTGAGAACATGGTATGGTGGTATCGCCAAACCTCTTCATGCATGGACATCAGCAGACGACGGCTGAGACGTGACGCAGTAATGATGGCGCATCGTCGCGGAGGAGGAGCCTTGTAACCTGTAGCATCATCCGAGAAGACCCAGCCAGATTGCTCGGTGTCGAACAGTGGGTTGAGAGTGATAATATCAGCCTCTTCACCAACGCCACATTTGGATCGATCGGGAGCATCAGAGCTGCATGAAGGGGGCATCATCGACTGACCCCACTCATCATGTCGTAGCTGTTCCTTGCCCTCGAACGATACCGGGCCGAAGATGGGAGCGCGACCTGAGGCCAGAGTGTCTTGTTGCACAGTTTGAGAAAAGTTCTCCCAAGTGCCATGGTAGGGAGGAATATAGTAGCGAGCGCTGCGTTCCCAGAGAAGGGTTCGAGGCTGCTCCTTGGCCCACTTGCCTAGGCGGTCAAAGAATTCGTAGTAGCTGCCCAGATATCGCATATCCATCTCCCAGTTCCAGTAGTGTTCATACTCAGGGTGCTGCATAGCGAAAACTTGGAGAGGGAAGTGGGCGCTACGGTAGATGCCGTGAATATCGGCACCACTGGGGTTCTCGATCGTCTCGCCAAATCGTCCGGGGTACATGAGTCTCATTTGAGGCTCACTCCAGAGCGATACCAGGCCTCGGAACTCAGCAGGGACGTTGTCATTGATGATACGCTGCACAGTCCACTTATCAGACCAGATGGGCTCATCAATATTTCGCACCTGCATCAGGAAGTGAACCTGGTATTCACCACCTGATCGCAGGGAAAGCTCACTGATAAGTGCCCGGAAGTTCAGCACAGCTAATTCAGTCCACTTGAAGCCAGTGTATGTTCGAACGACGACAGCGATGCGTCCCTTCTTGTCGCTTGTCTCCGAGAGCTCCTGAGTGTCAGGGTTGACCTGCTTGAATCTATGCTTATTGGCCTTGTAGCAGTCTTCCTGTGCATCTGCCCAGTTGACATCGATGTAGTTGATTTTCCCAGTCTCTGCCCAAACATGCTCGTTACCAGACGCCTCGGTGTCTAAGCCAGTATCTAGACCGCCCTGGGCTCTGCTATAACCCAGACCGTAAGGTCCATACCGACTGAAACGATCGAAACAGATGTCGTCTCTGAGTCCGAGGAGCTTGTACGAACCAATGGCGGGATCCGGCATGTGCTGAGGAACACCATTGTAAGCATACAGATCAGGAGCAGGTACCGTTTTCTTGGAGTCGAGATAGCAGGTCTTGACATCACTGCCATGGTCGTAAGGAATGTACTTCTGAGGCTTAGGCAAATGGTCGCTCATAGTGGGAGAGGGCATCGGAGCCTTATCAGTAATATTGGGATATTCGGGAACAAGGTTGGCTTTGCTGACAATAGTCCGAAGACCATGGAAGTACCCGTCGAGACTGAATACATAGTTAGTAAAAGCATTAAACTAAACTGTTCAACGTACTGAGGAAATCTCAACCAAGGCATCTTCTCAAGTTGCGCAGCAACTTCTTTCTTTTCATCAGCAGTAACATATTCGTTTTCAGGAACGGTTTCGAGTTTTCCATCACCATCCATATCACCAGTGAGCATTACAACCGTTTCGCCGTGTGTGTTCAAGACGGTGGCGGTCGCAATGGGTTGCTGAGTCTTGGTGCCGCTCATCTTTCCAACACTGTAGCCAGAACTTCGGGATTTTACGAAAATCAGGGTGATGAGCACAGCCACGCCAAAAAGCCAGGTCAACACCCTTCGGGCATGGCAAGGGCCCAGAAGTGATCGCATACGAAGTCTGGGTTTCTTCGTTTTTTCTGAAATGATGGAATAGGGGAGAAGAGGGTCGATCTTCCTGCCCGATGGGCCTCGCGAATTATTGTTGTTGCGGGCGGCCATGGTGACTGAATGGCGCCGCTGCATACTAGGCTGAAGAGTCTGGCACGCTTAGGCCGAGGGGTTGTCGGTTCGCAAGAGTTTGTACAGCGGGTGCGTGCGATGGCAAGATTTACTGGTTCAGACAGGTGATGGCGAAAATTAACTTGTATGCGGAGCGAAAGTCGTAGTGGAGCCGGCCGACATCGAAGGGTTTATTTCAACAGGTTGCAGGTGAAAGTAACGACTGGCAGTCGTCGAGATATCCTGGAAGGTAAGTCGACGAAAGATGTTATCCGATAAAGGGCGGTGGATGAGCAGGTGAAAGACTACCTCGTCATAAGACGACGGCAGTGAGATCAAAGGAGGTGAGGGTGAGGCTGAACAGCACAATCGCACGGCGCGACGCAAACGATTGAAGCAACACGGGATCGGTGCTTGTCGAATTTGCGATTAGAAGAAGAGGGCGTCGAGGAGAGTGACGAACAGGCCGAGCGATGAGCGAAGGCGTTGACGAGGGGGAAAAGAAAGGAGGGGGGGAATAAGAGAAAAGAAGTTGACCAAGAAGAGATAGGAGGGAGAAGAAAAGCGAAGCCAGACCAGGCCAGGAGAGGAGAGGCGAGAGCAGGGGATTATGGACACGGGACAAGGGGTTGCTATCCAGGACCTTGCAAAGGGCGATAGGGGGACGAGGGAGGAAAGCACTCAGGGCAGGTCTCTACCTACTGCACAGTACAGCTCGGATGTACCTACGGATGGGGCCCGCTAGGTACTAACCTACGGGGCTCCGCTAAAGGGACCGGGAAGGATGGACAGTGGAAGGGGTATGGTTACCTATGGAACCTCATTTAGGGAGTAGGGACAGTCTTTTGTAGGTGACATTCACTCTCTACCTATCTCATACATACCTTATGTAGGTACTGTAGATGCATTTTGTACTGTGTTATTTACACCCATCTTCTTGACTGAAGGCCTCTCTAATTTAGACCTGCATCTGGTGGTGGCTGCCGTCGCCTAGACAGTCAAGAACCTCACCTATGCCCCGGAGAGCCCGGGACGCACGACTGCAGACAGGATGTTTATAGCTGATGCAAAGAATGCCTATCTAAAGCAGCGTTCGACGGACCACAAATAGGTGTTTCTCGGTGGCTGTATTGAGAGCTAAGGAGAGACCATTGGGAGAGACCCGGGGCTCAAAGGAGAGAGGAAGAATAACCCAACCCACTGAGAGGAAATTTGGGGACGTGCAAACTGTACCTACATACACTCACTGCACAGTGAATGGCGGACAGTACATGTAAGGTGTCTTCATCTTTCACCTCAGTTTCGAGACCAGGCCTGCAGGGAAGCTTGTACTTCCAAAAAAAGCCAAGTCTCGCTACTGACAAGGGGCCCAGGGAACTTGGGTCAACGTCAGGCATTTGGAGAACATCGAAGAATTTAGGACTGGAACATGGCTCCGTTCAAGCTTTAGAGACTGGATACCAAAAGCTCCAGAAACGGCAATAAGTGGTTCACTGGCAACTTTCTTCAGCTCGCTTTCAGCACCGAAAAATACCTAGATTTTGCCGAATCAACACCTTGACAATGCCTTTTCCCTTGACGCTCTATTATCAGACGGTGTTGCCGGGGGTGGAGACAGATGTCCAATGAGAAACACTATATCCTTCAAATATCCAACCAACGATCGAAATCAAACGCCTTCGGGGCATATCTGATACTCGATTGGCTGAGCAATTTGGATTTTGGCAAGTCTCCGCTGATCTGACATACAGTACTATCGATGGCCTTGGGAACCAATCCGTTGCAGCTCCACGTTGTAAACAATCAACAGGGCCGTTACTGTTGTGGACATGACAATGTCATCGCGGGCTCTACTGCCGCCATCGCTACCCGCTGTCCTGGAGACGGGCTTCTGATCCTTCACTAGTCGTTCCGTATTCTCTAACGACGAGAGGACAGGACGAGGTTTGTCAAGGACCATCAATGGCAATCGCTTCCAGCTAAGCCTTGAGTCCTTGCTTGACCCAAGCCTTGCATCCCCTGTCATTGCGCCATATCCCAGCAACGTTCTGTCGCTTCCATCCCAATCAGAAAGATTAGAACGCGCACTGGGGGCTCCATGGAACATGGGCCCGTGGGTCTCCGAGCGAGGGCCAGTCCGCCCCTATTGTTAGAGAAGGGAGAGGCTCTTGTGGCTGATTATGGCGCACTTTGTCAATCATGAACCTTCTGAGCTCAAACATTGCCATGCTTGCCTCTGGCGGTGGTTGCGCGTCCTGCAACTCCTGATCGGCGGCTGATTCGAGCCGCCTGTCAATCACGACAACCCCATCGCCGGTGCGGCTGTCTCTTCGTGTCCTGGAGGAGGCATCAAGCATGGAACTCGGAACTGTCCCTATCGCACTGCGATGTAAGCAGTGTGTACCTCCTAGCCTACCTATGCTGAGATCTCCAGCTAGAGACCAGCCTGGAAGTCAATGGGCTCGAGGCATGTCTGACGGGCAAATGAGTGCCGAGAGCGACCCTCCTCTTTTATGCTTGTTGGCATCTCATTTCGACCCTTTCCGAAAAGTCGTCACTCCAATTATACGGTAGTACTCCGTAAATTAGCTCTGAATTGACAACAAACCGTTGAAACAATCCCTTTCTTGCGACGTAGATCGATGTCGTCGGTTTAGAATCTTTTGCTGAAAATCAGACTAAAGACATGAGTCGGTGAATCTTATCTACGCAAACCCCGAATCTCTCTGCCAGCCACGCCCCCCTTCCGTCCAGTCGAAGGACAGGGACACACGATGGGCGAGGGTCCTCCCGCCACGCGTCCTTAGGGTCTACTCCAATTATTTCTTTTCCACGGGTGTCAAATGGTTTATTCTGACTGTGGACATTCATAACGGAGAATTGTATCAAGTACAGAGTAAAACTGTTGGAGATTGATGCACACTGCTTCATTCTGTAACGTTGGTTGCGAAGCCTTGTATGCCGATCCGATCCAAGACAATGTCAACGTCAACAACAAGCTGAGAATAGCAACCTGACCCCCACTGTCGGTCTTTTTCAGGGTCAGCAAGCGTGACGATTTGATTTTACAGAATCTCACGATTAGCCGTCTAGTCTGTCGTGGTCTAATAAATTGCATATCTAGTTGGTTTTACCCAAAGGAGATCAACGGCGAGTTCACTCATTCTCAACCAACCTTCTCTTCGATTCAGTAGAGGCGAGAATCCATGACCGTTGAAGTTTGAACTGTCTTCTTGGCCAAGCTTTTAGCCATGGTTGCATCGCGAGAAGTCGCCAACGCCACAGGTGCCACCTCCAAATGAAGTTTAGCGACAGGGGGCTGGCGAGCAAATTCGACAATAATAAACAGCACATGTTATCTCAGATGGACAAAGGCCAGCAGCAATACATAGATTGCCAAGGCCTGCTCAATTGCTGACACGAAGTCACCAACTGGGCGTTTTAGTGCGTGCAAGGGGCGAGCAAACTAGTTCTGTAGATGCATGCATCGCCTTGCCCATGCTGCCATAGTAGTGGTAGTCAGGTTCTTTCTGCTTACGGAGTTACCACAAGAGGTTGCAAATCGCTGACTTGTTAATTAGCTCATCTCACTACGATGTATTCTTTTGTCTGTCATCATTGTTGTGTATACATTTTACTGTGGATATGAACAGAACCATCGGAAACGCCCGTGACTCAGCATGTTCTATTGTTGGAGCTGCACTACGCAACGTGGTAGTTATTACTGTGGTTTATGCTCCACGACGGAGACCCTTCACATAATGTCCCCGTTCTCGTGTTTCGTCCGTGTAACGTCTTGCTGGCGATTATGCTGTCGCAGGGCGGGCTTGCTGACTGGGGATTGTATACCACTGACCATGCCAAAGGTGTGGGGGGGTTTCCGAGTCTACTTGAGGTTGTGCCGATGTCGTTGCCAAAGTATAATGCATTATCGTATCCACTATGTTTCTTTATTCAGGTAACTTGAATATGCTTGATATTTGAGATCCGATGCCTTCGTATTCTTTCTTAAGCGAGCGTTTGACTTACATCAAAAGAGGACCCGCCATTTTCTGATCAACTTATTCCTTGGCAATTGGCAAGTTTATCGCTACCTTAGTAGGTAGTTACCTGAGGATGATTGACTGGGTCGTGGTCATTTCCTAAAGTCCCCCAACCCCAATTGATACTAGTTAGAGGCAATCGTTGTGAGAATCCAATCTCCAAAGCTATGCAAGGTCATTTCAAATGGGGCGGGTCTCGCGGTAAGGCCAAGTTGGAAAAGCTGGTGTTGACCAGTCACCACGCGACAATTGACCAGCCCTGCATCGTTATCATCTTATTTTGGCGTCTTGAGCTAGTTAGGAATCTCTCATCTCAACCGCTTAACTCAACTGGGGTTGAGATTGACTTGCGGGCCGGAATCCCTCAAAATCTCACCCAACAAAGGCCAATACTAGGTAGTGTAAGGTAGCTCATCATGCTGCGTTGCGTTGCACGCAAGAACTCGACATGAAGAGAGATGGTATTCTTGCGTTTTGCAAGGTGTTCATGTATCCCCCCCCAACCCTGTTGTATCATATCGTAACGCATGCATAGGCTAACAGGCCAAGACGTTGAGGCCAAGGTAGTACTGTGTAACCTTGAATTCAAAGAAAACAACGAGCAGCTACATAAGCCTCTGGTAAGCCTAACACTAAGCCTAATGTTAAGGTTGCGTTATCTTTCTGCTACACTCCGTATGTGCATACATTTCCATCCACTGCACCCTTCCCACTTTGAGGATGCCACCAAACAACATGGCTTGCGTTGATACAGTTATCGGTTGGTTACATCTTTCGGCAAATGGGCAATAGTTAGCGGTAATATCAAGGCCCTGTAGTGTAACAGTAGCGACGGGGAAAATATTGTAAGGCTGGCTTGTTATTAGCTCCTAGGTTCTTCGGTTCCCATCTGAAATATGTAAGGCTGGGGTGAACAACAAACTTTGGCATTTTTCTCATGATACATTACATCATAATATATTGATTGTGTCTATCACATGGAATTGATAATTGATGGGTGCAACATGTCTATCGTCCCTTATTTTCTCCTACCTTAATTTATCTGAAGTGACAGCCCTATTTGTAGGAAAATAAAAGCTCAGAAATGCCAAACAACCTCATCACTTACTTCACTTCTATGCCCTTATTAGATTCTCAGTTCTACTCCAAATGCTGGCCATTCAGTCTCGTTATCCTCGGTATTATAGCTTGCGCCCATATCTGGCTAACGATGTCTCCGCAAGACGTCCGTTTCTGCTCCCATTCCTTTGCAAGAATCAGGTCTCACGCTCCATGTTTCGGCTCTGCTGGTCTGGATTACTCCTGTCAAACGCAAAGCTTGATCCAAATATTTGAGCGCTTTTGGATCGATCTGTATCCATATCATGATCGGCTTTGGCCTCGTTCTCATGTTCCTTGGGACAGTCTAGCCTTGCTTGAGTTCTCTCTCGCCAGCCTTGCCCCCATCGAATTGCAGCCA
Organism: Fusarium mundagurra; assembly: GCA_013396205.1. NCBI lineage: Eukaryota > Fungi > Ascomycota > Sordariomycetes > Hypocreales > Nectriaceae > Fusarium > Fusarium mundagurra. The sequence goes on from JAAOAN010000189.1 coordinate 96,243, forward strand.
TGGTCGCCAGGGCTGAGCCTATCAAATACGCTGCTGAGATGGTCGAAAACCATCCAATGCCGACAGCTTCGACTGCTGGTAGAACTACAGCTGAAGCGATGCAGCCAACCAGATATCTTGCGAAAAAGTTGGTTGCAGCCACCTCTGCCCCATGGCCAGGCATGACATCGAGACAGTAAGTGTTGTACGAGGGAAAGCAAAACAATTGCGCCACGCCCTGTACGAACATGGCGATAACAGGCACTGGAATACCTCCAACCTCCCTGTCGACACTCCAGCCATATACCATCATGCTTCCCGGCATGATTGCGCCTATGAAAGGCAGGGTGGATCGAAGTCGATGTTCTGGTATACGGACGCCTCCACGTTTCTTGATCCATCGCTTGGCCATCATGTCCGCCCAGTGCCCACCTCCGAAAGTCCCTACCAGGTAACCGAAGCCGGGTGCCAGGTAAAACAGACCCGACAGCAACGGCGAGTCGAGCTTGAAGCGGGTATCCAAAACATAACGGACCGGTGTTAGGAGGCTGTACATGTTCCAAGTTTAAGGATGCACTGCCAAAAGCCACCAATGCAATATTGAAGAATCGGAATAGCCGCAAGACTCGCATCGGGCTGATCATGCCGAGAACCTTCAGCGTCCTTTTCTTGCTCGAGAGGCTTTTCAGATCGTTGATCTTGAGGTGATGAGCTGTTTCGCACACAACAAAGTACACGCCCAACACCCCGGTAGCAGCCAGTCCTGTCTGAAGCCAAAAGATACTCATCCAGGACGAATATGTGTTAGACCAAGCCAAAACTCGGGGAACCTCTTGCTCAGCAAGGTCTTCCTATGGTATATGACTGACTAACAATATGTTACAATAATGCCACCCAAAAATGGTCCAAATGCAGGACCAACAAGTGTGCCGGTCAGAAACCATCCCATTGCTGCATCGCGCTCTATTGGACGGTAGATGTCACTATTTCATATCAGCGACAATGGCTCTCAGGGCGCTCGATGCTATTGAAGCTCCGTGAAGATTGAGCCTGCCATTTGAGTACACAACCAGACTCCAGAGGTTGGTTGCTCAGAGTATGAATACTGAGCAAGTCTAGGTTATTGTTGCGATCACCAAGAAGATGGTTCACTGTCTTGCCTATGGCCCAGGGTCCTTTCAAGGACATGAGACAGTTTATAAGTAGAAAAATGAAAGACCTGGCAACTTACCCAATGCATGCTGGGCCGATGAGAATGAAAGCTGTTCCCCCAAACGCCGAAGCCGCCCGAAAGACAATGAACGAGGTGAGGTCAGGAGCCAATGCAGTGGCCAGACTGAGTAAGAAGAAAATAATTGAAGAGGACAGGGCTGCCTGTGAAAATGTCAGTGTTTTTCCTGCTCTCATGGGCACTCCGTCAAAACTTTAGAAACGAATTGACTTCATGGTTCCAACCAGAGCACCACAAGCACTTACACTCCGCCTTCCATAAACCTGGCTCATGGGCCCCCAGAATAAAGGTGATAACGCCATTACAATCATATACGCTGCATTACTAAGATTTATAATGCTTCCCGTGCTGTTGAAAGTCTTCGCAACCTCTGGTGTCGCCGCTAACACTGAAGTGCTCGATATTGGCGATAGAAACGCCCCAAATGACAGGACGGTCACGATAGCAACTCTGCGTCTTGGGGAAACTTTGTCAAAGATCTCATCACCTGCCTCGCGGTAAGGCACATTGCTATCTGACGCAGTGATGGTGGCAGCCGGTTCGAACCTATCGTGGCCAGATATGTGTGATATTGTACGGTTGATAGTGTCTTGGGTTGGGTCTCGGACTGCAGCCTGTGGGGGAGATTCTTCCTCGCTCATGGCAGATGATGATATTTCATCCTGTGAATCATGTAATGTCTTCGGCATGGTAATCAGTGGGCTCTAAATGTTGATTTGGGTTTCCGGGAAGAAGGTGGATTTACATTCCCGCTTCAGACAAAAATGATCAAACAACTCAATATTTCATAGAAGTATAGGAAATCAGAACAGTAAAGCAAACGGGACGAAAAGACCAGCAGCTACAAGGCATATATTAGCACACGAAAGCTCCACACGAGGAACTCATGCAGACTTCGTCCCTAAGAGCCCTCGATTATTACATCCTAGCAAAAGCAGTACCATACATGGGATCATCCCTCTCCACCACTTCTTCTGCACTATTAAATCTCAAGTGATCCATCACATTGATGCATAAATAGTCGCTGATATGTCTGTAATATCCACATCGCATTCTATTCACAATCAGCTCCATTACCGAACACCGACATCCATGATCAAACGGGCGAAAAGTCCCCAGGACTGGAGACATTTGCAAGTGACTGAAAGAATTCGGAGTGCATTCCGGCGCAATTTCTTACGCTGAGTTTTGGTTGTTTGGGGAATAACCCGGATATCGGCGCTGGTGGTCAGGTGCGGTCTGCCGGGTCGGAATGGTGCTTCCGATCCGTGAATCCACTTTTTATTCGGGGGTACCGTTCAGGCGCTGTGAGATGATTGCCTACTAAGGTAATATACAAGTCCAACATAGGTAGATACAAAAATCTGGTCAATGGGCTTAGCGGATCAAATCTCTCTCTAACCTTGTTTCTTATTACAGCGCCTACAAGCAAACACCTAGTTTGTAATACAAGTTCTGTCATAGAATCAGATGCTAGAACGCCAACTCCTCCCAATGCTTGTGTATATGCTTGTCCAGTAGTCTCACCGAAAAGCCATGCCTCCCTAGGGTATTCTCATATCTAACCATGCGCCCCATAGTTCCTCCGTCATTCTTCCTATGCCAACAGCTTCTGTACACGACTCTGTAGTACTCTATCGACGGGTTGGCTGCTACGCTGCACAACCACGTTTTCTCTGCCTCCGATTGTAACGACTCGAAGCCACTCCGGGGCGACCTCGCTGGCAATCAAGCGCACGCAAGCTGCTCCCTCCTCCTTGGATACCGGAACCCGAAGAGAGTCTTTCAGCTTCTCAAGTATAACTGCCATCGTAAAAGCCTGTCGTGGTAGGGACATTGGGTTGGATAGGCTCAGCATTGAAATGGTTGCTGCAACATCGCCCACGCGATTGAGGGCTGCACGTCGCTGAAGCTCGGGCCCAGAAGGGGGAAGGGGTTCGTTGGCTTTAGCTAATTGTTTTAATCGTAACCGATCAAGCAGGCTCATCTTTGTTCCATCTGGGTTGAGGAGGGGGATGCTAGATGCCGCGTTTTGTCTTGCTGCCTTCTCATGCTGCTTCGTCACAATGCCACTCTTAAGCTCCGACAACGCACGCTGACCTTTGTCGAGAATTGGATTCGCTGTTGTTCTGTTGTCCATGTTCTTTATCTCCACTTGGGGAAGATCGTTCAGTGAGAGACTATCCAACGGAAGGTCAATGTCCATTTCGTCGGCGGAGCGTTCGGTGCCTAATGCTCTCAAATTGATCTCAAATTGTTTCAGCAAACGCTCTTCATGGATCGGTGCCATGTCGATAGAAGAGCGCTCGACACAAATCTTTCCCCGGCCATAGTCGGCAATCATGAATGGTGAACGAGTGTTGGTTTTTGTCGAAGTTTGTATAGCGATGCATCGTCGAATATCCTCGATAGTGACCTGGCGTTTACCCCACGATTGAGAAATATGTGGCGCAAGTGTGCGTATGTCGATAGGTGAATTGTTGCCGTTATGAGCAAACTGGATCATAATTGTCTTGACAAACGACCGATGCATGTCAACGAGCTCGGCAAGATGGAGAGGAAGTGCATCCTTGTCGACCGTCTGCTTGCGCAGCGTTTTGAATACACTGTCGAGCTTGGTTTGCACTGTCTTTCCTTGCCTCTTGCTCTCAGAAAGAGGTGTGGTCCCTATGGGCTTGTGGGCAGCTCTCGCCCTTGAGGGAGTTGCCTTTGCAGTTCGTTTCCCTTTTGGTACATTCTTCTCAGCCCGTTTCGCAGCCAGTTCCTGGTTCTTTGATACGGGCTTTATAGGCGTGGCAAGTTCATCGTCACTGCTGGGTGCAAACGAGGCAGTCCGAGCCTTGGTTCTCGGATGGGTATCTTCTCCATCTGTGGCCGCTTTTCGCTTCCTAGTGATTACTGAAGATGCAGGTTGGGCGACAGTTTTCTTGGCAATATCGTTTGGGGTACAAGTTTTCGAGACACGGGTGAAGTTGGTAATGGAATGGCTAGCAGAAGGTGCAGCTTGGTTGCGCCTGGCCGGTCGAGGCATCCTCAAGTTCCCGCGAGAGTTGAAATACGTGAGGAAGCGATTTTAAGTGAAGGAGCAGATGAGAAAATCGAAATATCAAGAACGATCTTTGCAAGGAAGGAAGTCGTGGTCATCAAGTGAGAGGACCCAATCACGGAAGTTGCAGTGAAGAAAATTGCGAAGATTGGGAAAGTAAAGGTGATGTCTTGGAAAGTGGAAGTCATGTCCACAAAAAGATGGAATGTGCTCCGTCGTCAAGGGGAACGCGAAGATCTAGACGCGTTCTGGCGTGCTCGCCGCGTCTTACACGCGTAAAGCTGTTCCACAAACTCGCGAATAAAGTTAAGTGGTGCACGGACCAGTTATGATGTTGACCTCCAGCTGCTACGTGTCTACCTAGGGTACTAGTACTACCTGGTACCTAGGCCGAGGTGCTGTTGTATGCAGGTTCGCATCTCGGCTCCCGTTGCCTAAACTTGGTCAATTTTTGCCTGTATGAGGTGTCGATACGAATCAGCAACTCAGGCACAACTGATCTAGGCTTCCACGGCCGTGATGTCATTTCTGTAGGAATGGAATGTCCTAAACATTCGTCCGTAAGTCTCTATGGCCTCGAAAGACGGTATAAAAGTGCTGAAATCTGTCTGTACTCCTAATACAAGGGCAAGCTGAACGTCTTTGTACATAACCCTAGCCATGCTTATTACCAGTAGAAATGTTCCTTTACAAGACTGGATCAAGTACATTTTGATGTAGTGGCCTGACGGGTAAGCACACTTACTTGTATGTCTAGAGTATTTGGGGTAGTTCGGAGGCAGCTTAACCTTTGTGTGTAATATGGTGGTCCAGCAGGTCAATCAGCGTTATTTGTTTCTCAGCACCCCAGTAGTGAATGTCACAATATCGCTCGGGTACACATGATTGCATTTCTATCTCTCGAAACATGTGTTCATATAGTACAAGAGCGGCAGTAATAGTTAGCTCTCCAGCCTCATTAACAATATCTTTCAGAAGAACCCACGTGAGAGCTATACATGATTGATCTTCTGAAAAGAGACATGAAGAACAGCACCTAGCTATAAGGTGTTGCTTGCTCCTTGAATCAAATAAATGCGCCATTGTCCAAAATCCACAGTCCTCGTGATGGTTTGCATTAAAAAAAGAATTTAACACTTCGCACTCCAATTAATCGATCTGTACCAAGACTCCGGAGCGCACTAATATGATATCGCGATAACGCCAGCAGAACAAATAGCAAAGCAATGAAACATTCCCCGAAGCCAAAACAGAAAAAGGGTTTCCTGATCCATTTTCAAGTATGAACGGGGTACATGGGTAGCGACGCTTCGCCAGAGCCATTTAAGTTTCCCCGGGCAGCTGAAGGGCTTGCAGCTCAACGGCGGCCAGACGAGGTCCAATGTTCAGGCCTAAAGCTAACAGGACTGGGTGGGGGAGGAGCAGGTACGGTATAGTCATCCTCTTGGATATGATGGACTGGAGTTGAGGGGCGATTCGTTTTGGTGGAAAGAGTGGCAGTGATACTGGTATAGAGGAGGTCTTGCGAAGTGACGACTCTCATGTTGCGAGGCGCACTCTGGATTGAGGACGAGTGTTGACTAGGCATATTTCTTTTTCGCTTCAGAAGACAAGAAACAGAGTATAGTTTCTGGGTGAATGCGCTGTTAGAAGAAGATTCATTGATACGGGTGAAGCTGACTTAAAAGTCAAGAGATATAGTACATACCAGAATAGAAACAAAGCAGCTTGCGTAAACTGTGGATATGTGATGGAGCTAGCCCCAGTATGACTTTGTGATACACGTCAGGTCGGGATATCGTATCCTTAGGCTCGAGCGTATACTGATAGCAATGTTTCTTCTTTTTCTTTTTTCTTCTTCGAATTCTCCGCGCCGACTTGAGGTTTCGAGGTGCCACGGAAGGAGTATCTCAGCAGCCGGGATATTGGCTAATGGCTGCTGTTGTTAGGATGAGACCAGGACTTTCAAGGTCCAAGTGAAAACAACTGAAAGATCTTGCGCGTGTGCAAAGCGGCCACGGTCAAAGGTGAGGCAATGAAAGATTGGTTTAAGGTTTTCAGATAGTTACCCAGGTAAGGTAGATAAGGTAGGTAAGGTATAGAAAAAGAACAATCCGGGGAAAAGGGCGGACGGCCAGTTTATAAAGGGGAGGGCTATTGCTAGGGACGGAGAAGAACGATAGGGATGGGATGGGATGAGATAAGTGAGGTACCGTATCGTATTATCAACGCAGTCCGGGTACCTCATCTCACAACCCAACCTGAGCCTGATTTGACAGAATACCAACCCAGGTCCCAACCCAAGCCGGGCCAGACAAGGGCGTCACTGTCATTGCACGATACCGACGCCGTCAATACGTTATCAGCGAACGGCATTGACAGGGCGAGCCGGCCTGTGAGACGAGCAAGGGCAAAAGCGACAAAACCTGGGGAACAGCCAACAGGACGGGTGCCATGTCTTGGCTTTGGTGCTAAGGAAGCAGGTACATGTTTCTACCTAACCAGGTATCCATGCACGGCACCAACGGAGAAGAGGACACACCATGTATGTATGTACAAATAACATCCCTGACCTGGATACCCGTACATATATTCCATCGATTACCTTACCTGACCCGTGGCCCATTTCGTTCAAGGCTTGCACTGTTTTGGCGTTTGCAAGTGACAGTCAAAACCCACCAACTATACTTATGTAGGGTCTTAGGGAGCAGACCACCTCCGCCATCAGAAATCTTGGTGTGTATCGTCGAAACTGTCTTGATATGACAAGCACCATAGCGAAATGGTGCAACATGCACGGTCTCTCCCCTTCCCCAAGAGCCACATTATCGAAAGGGGGGAGGTATAGATACAAGTACTGATTAGCAGCCCAGTCAAGTCCACTTAGAAGAAAGAAGGAAAGGCATTGGAGTTGTGCTTCTGATTTTGCTGCTCTACAGCCAATAACTGCCTCGCCGGTGACTGCCCTGCATCATGCCGACATCATTGGAAGGACTTCAACCACTGAACAAGTGTGTTGTTACCAGGATCGCTCCGAACAAAAGTATCCCAGTTCTGTGATGCTGCCACCTAACACAGAAGGAAAACAACAAATGCGCCTAAAAGGGGAACGGGGCGGAAGGCCAACGTGCAAATCGTCTGTTGATGAACGAGGTCTTGTTCTGTATCTCAGAACCCGCACAGAAGGAAAAGACAAGTACCAGATAGGTATGTTCATGATCCCAAGACTAATTACGAACAAGCCATCGCCATCACCAGCACCAGCCTTCTGGACCACAGGCAGCGAAACGCCAGCAAGGAAAATGCATGCCACTGAAGCTTTTTTCTTTCCCGGTGCAATTCTGAATCGATTGTGGGGGCCGTAGGCCTGTTCCCGAACAGACAGGCAGCCCCGGCTTCTTAGGCAGTTCAATATATTCCAGAAGGCCAGCCACTCGCCCCAAGCAAAGGGGTAGGCGAGAATTTTACATGTATTACTAGCACCGTGCGGTTTTGTCCCTGCTTGCCCTGGTAGTCTAGTTATTTGTGATTCTTAGTATCCAGCACTGACAGCAAATCAATATTTGGTCTCCGTGCCATGGATGGACCACAATCAAAATGACACTTTTTGAAATGATGCCTTCAAGTCAATGGTCCAGAATATGCCCAGTCAAGCCGCATTGATAAGAACTCAACACTAATTCATCCTATCACATCCCGGGCGCTGTATCAAGACACACCCGGCCACGTCGAATATGCTCAATGAACTGGTGTTGCTTAGGCGTAACGATACGTGCCACAACCTGAGTTGCGTGCAATCACAGCACTTGAGTGTCTCCGACATCCAGAGGAGCAATGGATGTCTCATGACATAACGGGCACTGAGGAATGTCCGTGCAACAAACAACGCGGCAATTTACCTGCCAAACCAGGGAGATAACCACATTTTGAGTCAAAAGGAGTCAGAGAAATCACGACTGTTTTGATTAATCAACCAACTGGGAAGTTATGTGCCTGCATACATGTGCATATGAGCTCAACACAATGTCACGCAGCTTAGCCGTTGGAGAATTTGTTGAGGGAGACGAGATGGTATGAGGTGTCTGTTACTCCAGCCTACCAATCCGAAAAGCTGGTATGGCTTAAGGAAAGCTAGGTATAATATGTAGGTAGACTTTACCCGAGATGATCATGGAAGGCTCAGCGGATCACCAAACATATCGTAATCCCTCAAAAGCAAGAGGTCTAAGGCCCTGGGTAATGGACATAGTTGGTATTGAACCATGCCTGAGTTCCAGGCGAGCGAAAGCCCGTTTTTTGTGTGTATAAGCGACTGGGGAGAATCCAACTTTTATTCTTATGCATATCTGATCCCCGACTGCTACAGAGTAAGGTAGAGTCGGCATCCATTAGCGCTCCGGCGCACCCGAGAACTGGCCTCGTCATGAGAATTGATGAGCTGTAATACGGACACTTACCAGTACCTTACCAATAACTCCACCCATGCCTATCCTGTCGTATCTTTTCTCAACAGGTAGCATTTATGTTTACTGACTCCTAGGTACCTACTTGGTTGAGACTGGGCTGGAAAGGTTGGTGGGGCACCGGAAGATATGTCCATGTGGGGATGCTGGGGTTAAGAGACGTGTGTACCTAGGTAGGTAGGTTAAAAGCAGTACTGTAGTATACAACTGTACTTACTGTAACCGGGATATTCCTAGATTTTCTAGATGTGATAGTTGACGACAGTCCATGTACCTAGGTTTCCGGCTGAAGTCTATTTACCTTCGGATCAGGGAGAGATCAGCCAGGGTGGGAAACATAGATATCGATACGTCTAGATGGTGGTTCGTACTATGTATGATTAATGAACTTTATGACGAGGAGGGCCCATGGATTTGGAAAAGCGATTTCGGGATGTGAAGTACGCATAATGCATGTTACCGCTTTTGGCAGGGACAAGTTTTGATTATAGAGACTTGGAAACAGTCGATAAGGTTGTGACATTATGCAGTCTGGATGTTGAAGTCTACCAATCCTGTAGAACAAGAATTGGTCATGCTAGGTAGTATCGACGCAGCATATATCTGTCCTTGAGTCTACTGGTTCCTACCCACTTAAGTAAGTAGACATCAGATAACATTGCATAGGTAACTTGGGTACTTAAACTGTCGGCAAAATACCTTTCAATGGCCCTGCAATTCTTTGCAATACTGGTTTGTTCCTCGAACGTGGCTTACAGGAAACTGACGTCTTGCTTTAAGTGGCCGTCGAAGTTATGATGTATGATGAGACGAACGATAAAGATGTGCTAACTCCAACGGGGGCATAATTGATGAGAGCATGCTCGTTACTCATTGACTAACGCTCCCAAATCGTGATAGATTCTGGACTCCTAAGAGTAAAGCGTTTTGATCACCCATCAAAGGCGTTGTCACTCCATTCTGCTGTCTCATGGGATCAGTAACCCTGAAGGCTCAGCCGATATTATTAAAACCTTTTCAGTCCTCCCAGTTGTTGTATACAACATCCTGTCATATTTGCTAGGTTTGCCTATCGTTATGTGCTTACAAGCCATGTCTAGAGCATCTTTAGATAAAGGGTAGGTAGGTCTGCTTATGGTTCAGTAACTATAAGAAAGGGCAAGCATCCGACTCGCTTATGAAATGAGATGGTCTGAAGCAGACAAACAGTATAGCGCTGAAATGGGAAAGCGAGGTTATATATCAATATGTAGTCGTTGATAGCATGCATATTTGGCAAAGCGATATCACGAATTCACTACCATTTACGTTAGTAGTTCCACACAAGACAATTCATACTATATCAGTTCAGCAGTGACGAGGTACAGGGCCCAGAATCTTTCCAATCACACTTGGCAAAAATGGACAGGCAAAGTCTAGCTCAATATCCATTAAATTGAGTTAGACTTTGCGTCCTTTCTCTATTTAATAAAATAGAGGAACTCATGATAGACCGCGTAAGGAGCAATAATGTCAATGTCATCACAACCGGATCATGTTTCACAAGACAAGTAAGAATATGGGTACAAGAGTCGTCCTACAGGTGCATGAAGAACCATGCGCTTTTGAACCCTTTTCCTACCTACAACTATAATTCTTTCCATATCATCATGCATGACAACTATTGCAACTTCCATCATCCATGCTCAGAAAAAACTGGTCCCCTTCACTTCTCGCCCCTGTTTGTAGAAGCACTTCGCGCCGTCGTCACAGTTCCAGGAGCTGCCTTAGTCTTCCGTCGTGTCGGCTGATAAACGTCGTTGAAGTTCATGGCAACACCAAGGAATCGCATATCCACATCTGGTTGATACGCAAGGTCACCAAGGAGGATCTGCACACGAGTTCGGAACGACGCACCCAAGTGTCGGAGACGCTCTTGTAGAACGGGAAACTCGGAGGCCACGCCACCAGAACGTGTCATCGGTGTGTCAAGGCCATCGTGATCATCGTTGTGGCGTGTGGTACTTCTGACATCGGCCTCCTGACGTTGCGTGAAGTCTGACACGCTCCAGCTGTAAAGTCCGTCAACAGAGTCTCTGTAGCTAAGCATGAACCGCAAGATTTCACCGAGCTGCATCATATATGTCGTGCGGTCATCTTCATCAGAGCTGTGCGCACGTCGTTTTGCCCCGAGAAGACCTTTATGAGTGATGTCGTTGAGGTACCGTGTATGCGCCTTGATTAGGTCATCCAAAGTACAGTCCTCCTTCTGGATCCGTTTTTGAAGTTCGCCCCACGAGGATTCGATGACCTCGAACAAGATGTAGTATTGGAGCTGGCCCACAAAGTGAATCATCTCAGCCAAAACACCGCGTGTTGACTTCCACGTTTGAGAGACGGCAGGGTCGGAGTTCTGAAGAACTCCACGTGCACCCGTCATGCACTTCCGCCAGGTTGAGAGTACTGCAAATTCTACTCGCTTGATACGCCAGAGAAAATTGAAGACTTTCAGGTATTGTCTATTCCCCCACTCTGTCACGACAACATCGACAGGTGCATCGATCTTGTATTCAAGGGTAAAGCAATCCCATCCGATATCACCATGAGATAGTTGCAGCATGCGGGCATCTAGACGTCGTAGAACCTCGGGAGAATCATACTGGGCATTTGATCCCCGAATAGCGTGTTCCAATTGCGCCGTTAGAGTATGTCTGTACTGTGCCCCAGCTGGACGGTCAAGGTTGGCAGCCAGAGATTCCATGAGGAGTGCAATAAAATCTCCCTGCCCTAGAAGGATGTAGTTCTTGAGCGCCTGAAGATGTTTGAATAAGTGGAACTTATTGGCCATCAAGTCGATGAGACGCTTCATGGTGGTCTTGTAAGCTTCATCGATCCAAGCTTCCAAGGTAGCTGTGTCGCCATACCTTAACTCTTTGGAAGCAGCTTTAGAGTAATCCTCAACCCACATGGCATCACCGCAGCTATGTCGAATGAAATTTAGTGACTTGCCGATTAGAAAGACCTTCTGGGCAAAGTCCTGAGTAATTATGCTGGGGATCATGTCTGTAGCGATCTCGAACTTATCCTCCCAGACATTGCCTGCGCCCTTAGCCTTCGCTTGGTCTTTGTCAGGAGCCTGCTCTCTAACGAAAAATTCCTGGAAAGGATCGGACAGTTCACCATCATAAATCCAGTGCCGTAAAATGTCGTAAAATGGCCGTGTGAAACTCCTTAATAGTCTCTCTGCGAATGCGGCCACCACAGGATCTCCATGGGAAGAAGAGAAACTATGAATTAGGGAGACAAGCTGGCCCCCTCTGTTCTTCTCAGATTCCTCAGCAATGAGGCTCATCAACCTGAGGCCCATTGTTGCTTCGCGTGTCCATACTACACATCTTTTGAGCGTGACGCCTATTCTTCCAATACCTTCTCTTGGGGCCTCCTCGTCAAGAGATGCAAGTGCTCTCCGTATCTGAGTCTCAAGAGTTGCTATCAAACTCAGATATGACTTAAGCTCACCGTGGATAGCAGCTCTGAGGCTTTGGCCTAGAAGCCCTTTTGCAGGAGTCTTGCAAAACCCGTCGAGGCCACGATAAAGCAGCGAAGGCTCAGCCAAAGTGTGAAGTAGGGAAATGATTGGTAAAGGAAGTGTCGCCGGTAATTTGATAAGATCTGATTTTGCGAAAGGCAGATTGGTTGATGAAAGTCCCTGCAGAGTAAAGGGAAGATCTCTAAGGATGACCGACTCTGGAGGCTCTATTTCCGAATAATTATTTGCCAGCAAGGTTGATTTCAGTGAAACATCTCTTTTTGCTTGCTCAGGGCGTGGATCCCCCTCTTTGCTGGACGGCTTGCTCTCTTTTTGTGTAACTTTCTTGAGTCCCTCTGACTGGAACGCCTCCTTGAACTGCTCCTCCTCAAATCGAGTGGCCCTACTGGTACGTTCCCGACCTTGCCGTTTGATAGCATCGCGACTGATGGCGTCTCGGTAATTGGGCGCCGAAGGCTTCACCGGGCTCAGTGGGAGCGGTTCGCTAGGGTCTGGGGAATCAGCGAGCTGATAAAGGAGGTAAAGTATTGCCCATTTATGTTCCAGCACAGGAAGTGAAAGCAATCGGGTATATAAATTCGAGAAGCGCAGAGCTTGGGAGGGATTGCTCTGAATGAGCTTTCGTTTTATAAGGTCGGAAGCGTGGTTGACATCAGAAGAAATAGCGGGGGAAACTGGGCTAGACCGCGAATGGTGAGTTTTGGCATATTTTTCGGATACATTTTGGAAAAGGTGCGTACCTGTCTATTATCGATTTGACAATTTCGAAGCAGGTATCGTGACGTTCTTGCGCAATATCTTCAGGATCATTGGGATCACTGGGTACGATGTGGGTTATCAGGCTGTCAATAGCGTTGGTGATGCGATCGGGAGCCATGACGGCATCGTTGCGGGCCACTCAAGTGTAGGTATGGGGCTGGTGAACAATATAATCGTAGAGAATCTTTGTTCAGTAGGTAGGTAATTCAATCAAGAGGCTTATGCGCAGGGAAAAGTTCTGGGTAACTTGTCCAATATCAGCGTGATTGGGATCATGAAGCTCAGACGCGACAGGCGCGACAGAACAAAGTTGTTTGTGATGCAGGGCGAGTTGCCTAGTGCCTTTTAGAGGTTGGATGTAGCGGGGACCTGATCTCCCTCGACTATTAGGCGACGATTCAAGTACAAAAAACCTTAACAATGCACTGATGTATTCCTGGCTGGGTGTGCTCGCGGCAAAAAACCAACTACACTCGAAACCATCCATTCACCTTTAACCTCACGTCAACAGCAGAACGAGTCGCCCATCAACTTACACGACGCAACATGCCTTTTTCATCAGCTTAACGTCACCGTAGTGATCGCATCAAAGCTCCCGTTCGTTTCATCCAACTCATGTATCTTTTTATCGCGCCGCGCCGCGCTATTTTGTCGCACGCGACGCTGTCGCTTATTCAACTCCTATCAAGATGCCAGACATCGACCCCGCGGCTTTGAGCCGTCCATCCGTCAGCCTCTCGACGCCGATTTTATCCAACAAGACACTTGCTGGGTCTATCTCTGGTGCGCCAAAGATAGCAAAGTCAAGTCAGATCATACCCGCCCGAATTGATCTCGAACCGCTATATACTGCGCTCAAGGCTGCCATTGGCAACGAGAAATGGGCATTATATAAAGAATCAACGACCGAGTTCCTGATAGGTAGATGCTACGACATCTATCAAGTACGCATGCGCAATTACTCACATATCTTCAGGACGCTTAAATCAGACCGAATATTCTGAACGAATAGACCCTATCCTCGCAGGCCCAGGGGACAAGGAACACCTACATAACAATCTCATAGCCGCCATATACGGAAATGTTACTCGAGAGATGCCCGATCAAGGGCTGGCCCCCTGGGTCAGCGCCAACGACAAGCCCGCGGCGACGACAGGGACCAAGCCAGTGTCCGGGGATGCTACGGAGCGGAGGTTGAAGGGAGACGTAATGCAACTGCCAACCCGAGACCGCAGGCGCATCAAAGATTTGGTACAGAACGATGTCAGTGTCTCCATGGCGCCTCCTATCCAACTGCTGACCAGTAACAAGTGGGATCCTCACGAGAGCATATCCAACATCTTTGCAGACACACGTCGCAAACTTTCCACAGTAACAGATGCCACCCCGACGGTAGGAGGCATAAACAACATGAGTATGTATTCTATCCAAACGTTTCTACTTTGGAAAAGCTTTAACAAAGTGCAAGATTTCGATTTAGAAATTCGAAAACGTTATGCTCAACCTTTGGCGGTCGAATCAGGCGAGTTTCCTGATATCAATATGATCTCGGGCCGAATGCTACCCTCTTGCTACGAGGCAGGACTGGTCAATGGGCACACAGTGGATGCTCCCCAATTTCTGTCGGTAGCCGTGGAAACTTTTATCAAGGAGGTCCTTACACAGGTCTTCAGCCGCACACGGAGTAATGGACCTGGTGAATCAGGTAGTGCTGGGTTTGGCGTTGGGACGACATGGATTCAAACGCACAAGTACAAGCGACAGCTGGAATACGAAGAAGAAGCTGCGATACGAGGCGAAATCTCCAGAGACAAGAGCGGGCTTTTGCCAATTGAATCCAGGGCTGCGAGCGAAAGAGGCCCCTTGGGGATGTCCGATCTTCGCTTGTCCTTAGAGATGGCGGACACAGGCATGGCCCAGTTCCCTGTGTTAATGACACAGGTTATATATGGATACCGGGAAGGGGAGCTGGAGAATTGGGATGACTATACCTGGGTGTGTGATCAACCACCTGAAGCGTACACTGACGAGAAACATGATTCAGGGGCAAACGGAGGACATGTTTTTGAGCTTGCGAATGGTTACCCTGATGCCATGGACATAGACACGGAAGCATGGTGGGAAGGTGCGGAAAGTCAGGATGCTGATATGCTGGATGGCATATTGGACTCATGCCTTGCGGCAGGATCCTGAGACTTGTCTAACAAAGTCGAAAATCTCGACCTAACGGATAACGCCAAACGCTACACCCATGTTGAGTCTAGCTCATATGCATGCAATAAGGTGGACAGCATCGATACCAGAAGCAAAAGGGGCCCAACTCATCTAGCCGGTTTCGCATATATATAAGCGAAGCGTCATCGTATGGCTGCGAAAAGCGCAGACTGGCGTTACAACCAAGAGGGAAAGGAATATACTAATCAGAAAGTACGGGTAAGGCAACAAGGCGTGCAAGGAGCTGGCGTTTGACGAAGAGAGTCGTGATTCAGCACAACGAAAGCATATAATCGGACGGCTTTATCTTTGGCGCAGGGGTTTTTGGCTGATCTCATTTTTGCTTCTTCAATTGGGTTGCGGTCGTGGACACTCGTTTTCATGGTGTTCATATTTTATGTATTTCTATCGCTCTGTAGGGTTGAAAGTCACCTCTATACAGCATGCTATCAAGAGGCAACGAAAACTTGCCGCGGACTGGAGTAATGGGGACGTAGGGGAGGCGGTGGGATTTTGTACTTTTATCATTACAGGAACGATACCCGGGTAGCTCGATGAGAGTAAAGAAGAAACCGCTAAGTACCTAGCAATGATGGGTTAAAAGCCACTGGTTTTGCCGTGTTCGGTTAGGATAGTAGCTGGAGGCCTTCTTATGGTTGGCCAAAAGGGATTGAAATCGAATGAAGTCATCGAACAGTTGTGAAAAATAAGATAAGTGTCGTAACATTGGATGTTGGTTGGAATCCTTGCTACCGAGCTCATTGGAATGAGAGAGCTTTGTCGGGAAATGTACCTGAACGAACTGCCAGAGCCAACTTGACGCTTTGGTCAATGGATTGACCTCATGATGTTTGCAAAGGACCAAGCAAATAACTGTAGCGTTCAAGCCTGGCGAAACTTCTTAGCACGCATCCCTGCCATGCAATTCCCTATTGCTCACCGTGGATGGGAACAAGAAATGTCGGGATTGTTTGGTGGCTAATGACTAGCGAAGAACCATCATCCTCATTGCATGCCAGAGTCGCCTGTAGCTGGAAAGAGATGAACGCAGCGGGGCCCCATGTTCCTTATTAGCCCCTTTGTTGTTTTTGGTGATTCTGCTTTCGGGAAATAAAGGCGTCAGCTCAGAAGCCTTCTAAGGTTGCCAACTAACACCAAAGCCAGGAAACTAGCTTCTGAGCTTGTGGAGAAAGAGAAATAGAAAAAGAAAAAGAGATTGAGACAACAAATACAACCTGGCGCAGCCATTGAGTCTCCAAAAACCATCATAGTGCGAGCAATGACACAAATCATCCGTTCCCATTAGGTAGGTGCCTTTAGTTTTGGAGAAAGCTATTCTACCTAGATTTGTGCTTCGTCTCTTCGGTTGGTGCCTACCGACCTTGGGCGGGCAGACTTGTAGATCATTGAGGTGTCAAGAAGAGGGAAAGCATGATGGATGTAATCAGTCACACCTGCAGATCCACTCCAAGAAAAAGATCTCGGCGATGTCATGATAGTTCACGGGTGTCTAGAGACTCGGCACGCACAGTAGGACAACATCTACACAGTCCAACCAATCCGTTCATTGAAAGAGGAAGCTTGGATTCTTCCCAGTTCGGGAGCTGCACCGAAGAGCAGCAGAAGTGTCTGTAGAACAAGCGCCCGAGAAGCCCGAGCCCTCAACGGGTCCGTGCACAACCTTCTAGAAAGCTTCCCTGACGGCAAGCATCTCCCTGCTTACAATCATCCCCACTTCTCCCCATTCCGTTGGTCAGGTCTTTGGGCTGGACCAGAGAAGCTCCTTCTCTGTGTGCTGGGATCTATTCTGCTCTACCTTACCAGCCGCAACCCTAAGGTAACTACTAAGGTAAGCTACCTAAGGAAGTACCTTACTTTACATGCCCGCGCTACGACAGGAGACAATAACTCATCTGTTGTGTGTCCCTGTCCACCTGACTTTATTCATCTTTTCCTGAACTCGCTCACCCTGCCTCGCGTTGCCGTTCCTTTCGTAGCTCGATTTCTCACACCCGCATCTGCTAAGCTCTTCGTTATCCTTTGTATCTTCAACCTCCTCCATCGCCATCAGTCTCCTTGACGACGAGGCGGGGATTGGAGCAACAGAACCCCACTCACCTTGCTCATCAACTCTTCCCGGCCCCTTCATCATTCCTCTCAACATTACCACATCGTGAATCTCCAAAGCTGCTCGACATTGACCTTCATTCGTGGGATTCCTGTCGCCTTTTGATTTTCTCTGGTCTCTTATTATACCAAGAATTGGACCCCTGTCTCGCGCCTGGTCCCCTGATCTATAGAGAGCCCTACAGAATATCGTCATCCTGCTTGGTCATATCTCAGGTCGAAGGGTCTAGTTACCAGGATTCAGCGTGAGTGATAGGCCTGTTTCTTCCTGTCCTACCCTTTCCCCTTTGCAATGGAAGTTTGGTTACAAGAGCTGTGCGCCTAGAGCTGTCTGGGCACTCTATTCAACGGTGAATCGTTGAGGATGGCCGGCTCTGCACATATTAATCGAGACCCAAGCTCTGCTGTTGCACCCATCCCCCAATTCGAGTTCCTTTCAACGTTTCACCATCCCTTCACCATGTCCTCCATAGCTTCAGTTCTTTGATCTGTGCATGGGCTATGCACCAGGGTCTTGATCTAGGCCCCGCCACAACACGTCACTTAACAAGCGTGGATTGCAGCCCACGTCCAGCTTCACCTCTAGCGCATTGCCCCCGGGACTTTTCCTGTACGCAACATCCCTTGTCGTCCAGATGCCATTGATGTTCGTTCCAAGCTTCAGCTGCAGCTCTCTCTAACACTCCTACAAGCCTGTCCATTTGTTGATTTGGCCATAAGAGCGCCTCAGTAGCTGTAAGTCAGAACATCATTCCTATGCAGCACCACGTTGCCACTTACTATTACCTCTTCATTTCCTTCGCACATCCCCTGTTCGCTCTTGGTTCCAATCATTGACATTTGGCGACCTTCGCCCATTACTCAATGTATTTTCTATGGCAAACATTTCAAAACTGCGAAGCTAACGAAACCCGAAAATAGACAATTGACGACGAGTAACCTCTCCTCATTCGCCCCACGGTACCCCTCACCTGCGTTGACCTTCAATACTCGCAGGGATCGATTCTCTGGCTATTTGTCGATAGCTTTATAACACATCTGAAGAAAACAAACTTTGTTCCAACTCTAAATCATGTCTGGGCCCTTTTCCAGCCCCTTTGGGGAGAACAGCAACCCTTTTGGGGCAGACAGGGGAAAGAGAACGAACAACGCAATTCATGCTGTTGCCGAAGAAGATGAGAACGACACCATCACATCTCCGACAAACCCTCGATTTGGGGCTTCACCAAACTCCGCCTCCATGTTCTCTGGCCCTTTCGGTGGTGGCTTTGGGGGTGACTCTTCATCTGAGGCACCTCCATCGCGTAACCTCCCAAACCCTGATAGCTACCCAGCTCAGTACAATTTTGGTCGCCGAACATCAGTCTCTGCCGAATCTCTGAAGCCAAGTGCTGACTCATATGACAATTGGTCACCACCCTTTCACGAGAAGTCTGCGGACCAGCTTGAGCGACTTAAACATGCTATTGAAGGGAATTTCCTTTTCAGCCATCTCGAGGATGAACAGAGCGCCCAGATCCTGGGTGCTCTTGTTGAAAAGCCGATACCAGCTAAAGGTATCAAGGTGAGTAGTGTATACACGACGTTGAATCGAAATTCTGACAAGTGTTGTAGGTTATTAGCCAGGGTGATGCGGGGGATTATTTTTATGTTGTCGAGAAGGGATCTTTCGACGTATATGTCAATCCTAGTGGTTCGCTTCAACCCGGTCCGGATGGCATGGGTAACCAAGTCGGCAACATTCAGGCTGGCGGTTCGTTCGGAGAACTGGCACTGATGTACAATGCACCTCGAGCTGCGACGGTTGTCTCAGCTGAGTCCGGTTGCACTGTATGGGCACTCGATCGTGTTACCTTCCGCCGTATTCTTATGGAGTCGACCTTCGCTCGGAGGCGCATGTATGAGAGCTTCCTTGAGGAAGTTCCACTTCTTGCAAGCTTGAACCCATACGAGCGCTCCAAAATTGCCGATGCCCTTGAAACAAAGAAATTTGCGGCAGGCGAGGTCATCATCAACGAAGGAGACCCCGGCCACGCATTCTACCTTCTGGAGAGTGGTGAGGCAGATGCTTACATTGGACAGCCTGACAACAAGGTTCGCCATTACAAGAAGGGCGATTACTTCGGCGAGCTTGCCCTGCTTAATGACGCCCCGCGAGCAGCTAGTATCGTTGCTACGTCTCCAGTCAAGGTTGGCAGTCTGGGCAAGAACGCTTTCCAGCGACTTCTGGGTCCTGTAGAGGGCATTTTACGAAGGACCAAGTATCAGGGTGTTGCAACCGGTGTCGAAGAGATGGATCCTCTCCACACCGGCTAAGTCAAAAGGGAAGGTATGTGAAAGCATGAAACTGAGGTTTGTTGGACACGCCGGGAATATCAGTCACTGGTCTTAGTGGTGCTGTTGGGTTCGCCTTGTGCTTTGGTTGGGTGTAAATGTTTGATGGCGATGCGCCTCTGGTTGGATTGAGAACTGGACGACGGAGGACTTGACTTTGACATGGCGTTTTGTGAGGTTTTCTACCACCTTCGCTTCCCTGAGACAAGTATTGCTAGTGATCAGAGACCTTGGTTGATGTCAATATCATTATGCTATATCTCTCCACACCATGGGCAGTAGAAGGCAACGAGACTGAGATTGGAAGTAGCCATTGACGAGCAATCTGTTAAATTAGAGAAATTCCGCGAGACTTTAGTCTGTGTGGCTTCCTTTATTAAAGACTCTATTGAAAAGACAATGTTGGTATCAAAACGCCTGAGTTGATGAGGAAAATCCTACAAACCGATCGGACCGCCGTACCTTTCTAGTTACAGCCCCTGACCGTCTGTGGCCGTCCGCGCGAGCTCCTCCCGAATCTTCCTCCGAAGTTCTTCAACCGCAACTTCAGTTTCTAGCACCCGACCGACGCCAGTGCGCCAAGTATCATCCAGTGTCTTGATCTCAGCCCCTACAGCGTTCTGCCTCTTCTGCCTCTCTAGGTTCACGATATCGATTTCACGCTTAACAGCAGCAAGTTCACGCTCCAATGCCTGGAGCTCCGCCTCGAGTCCATGGTTCCCTAAGAGCCAAGCGTTCTTTCCCCACTTCTCTAGAAGTTCGAGGTTTGTGAGACGTGAGGAGAGGTAGCTATGTGCAATGGCGGCAGCAGGCAGGGCGGTCGCTGGAGGGGCGCTGGGAGAAGGAGCCTCGTAACGGCTTAAATCGAGCGGTGCAAGGGGCGTGGATTTGGAGACGCGCTCAAGCTCGGCTATCATGGCGGGCGTGAAGGAGGGCTCTGGATTGGAAGTCGGCAGGGGAGGTTGAGAAGATGCCTCGGCAGCGATTAGGTCACGGGCTGCGGCCAGAGCTTCGGGGGTCGGTTCCTGGTCAACATCTAGAGGTCAGTTAGCAAAGGAATGAGTAAGGGGGAATCAGAGACCATGACACTTACAAGGAAGGGATTCGTGGTACGCTGGAGGAATGGGCATCTTGAGTTATGTGTCGCGGTGCGCTTCGTCAATCCAGGCCGACTGAAAGTGGTGAATCAATTGAGAAGAGGATAACGGTTTGTATATATGATTTGTTCTCTGGTTCTTTCCGACTCAGGAACAGTATTTAGCTTTGAGCGGAAATCGTAATTTTGTACAGGCAGGTGGTAGATATCTGCCTGAGACACAATTGCGATCACAGCCTTGCAGCCACAAACTTTGGCAAAATTATGAGCAAGGAGAGTGAGTACCTTAAGCACGGACCATGAAGTAGCCTTATCCGGTCAGCCTTGGTGGCTGAGCTTGGCAGGAATATGCAGGGATAGCTTCCCCGCGTACACAAGCGCGTTTACTGGTTTAAATGCTGAATCAATCGAGATAGTGACGGAGTCGCACTCCACCAAAGCACGGCAAGTAAAGTGCAGTAGATGTAGGGACAAAGACGTCAAATGCCACCAAACCGAATTTATGTTACAAATATATCCAGGATAAAAAGCCCAGCCATTCCTGTGTTCGAGGCTTTCCTGATATTGACAGCCATAAGCAAGGAGGATCTCGTCCTAATAATTACCGAAGCGAGTGAGTTGTACCAGAACTTCACCCTGCGTAGAACTCAGCACGCTCGAGCGAAAAACGGCTACTCCCAGTGCTAGATATGTTGTAGGCGGCACTGGGTGTTTTGCTTTCATGGCATTGCCATAAACCCGATAATCGATTAACAAAGTGTTGACCAACACTGAACAATCAATTTGGGTATTTTAAGGGCTCCTTGATTAAATAAAAGCTTGATAATTTACGATTATTTTATGTAGGAGTTGAACGCGTGGTAAACCTCTTCCCGTAACTCAAGCCGTTCAAATTGAAAAGGCATCTGATAATATTATTAGCTGTGCCTAATTTCGGCCATAAACAGCCTTGTTGTTCGCTTCGGTGCGAAAGTGAAGATAGTTATACAGTAATACATTATTCCGCTGGAAAGAGTACTTTCGCAGGCGGTCACAAACCATGCATGATCCACGTAGAGATCTGAGTAAGTCACGAGGGTTTCAACAATTCCGCCGATATCCCTTTCCATATTCCCTAGGCATTTCATCCAGTGACCCCACCACAAGGCAGTTTGGTTTCTGTTATTTCATTCGTTTAGTCTCGTGTCGTTTCGTAGTTGTAAAGCAAAGATCAAGCTCGCGCCGCAATTCCAATACATGTGAACCCTCAAAGATGCCCCTGCCATCGTATGTATGACAGCAAGCAGTGACTATCAATCTCTTGGTAAGGACTCGATAATCTGATTAGGATGAGGACCGACCGCTCTCGGAAGAGTCGGTCTTGGAGAGATCCTCGTGGTCTTCTTCCTCGGGGCCGTGAAGTGACTCCTCGAAGACCGGCTCAGGCTCGTTGACCTCAAACTTGGTCTTGAGGTCGCTCACGTGGTGAGAGAAGCTGCTGCTGTTGGAGCGGCGTCTAGTGTTTGTGAAGGTGAATTGTTCGTCAGCGATGTCGTCGTTGACGGTTCCCCTGTAGGTCGTGTAAGTGAAATGTGGAGACGGCGACATGGGGGTGTATTGGGCTAACATACCAGTTGCCTCGACCAGAGCCGTCTTTCTTCACCTTCTTTGGGTCGACATCGGCAAAACCGTTCTTCCCAAAGAAACGAGGGACGTTTTCCGTGGGGAGTGCGGTTCCCTCGGCAATACCCTTATGGTCACGGTCGTTGGCCTTGTGAGATCGGGTCACTGTGAGCAGTACCTGTTAGTACCATGGCATGACAAGGAAGTGGTCAGAGGCTGACTTTTGGATTGTATGTGAAGGTGATATGAAGAGGTGAAATTGTGATGGTATGGCGAGATGAAAGATGTAAAATGATGATCAGGATGATGAATGATGGAAGGAGGGGTTGAGGTACGCGAGAATTGGAAGGGGAGCTCATCTGCTTTTAAACGGATTGGACGGCGGACCAAACGTCACCAACGGCACTCGCCAGTGAACATGAGCATGCCTCTGGAGTCTACCTAAGCTACGCCAGGTGCGGGGTGTCCAAGTACTCCGTGTATATAAGTCGCTATACGGAGAAAGGGGGGGGGGGAGCAGGAAGAGTGCCTAGGCGAGAAACGACAAGACTCTGAAGGATTTGAGAAACTCACTTTTGAATAATGGAGATATTTTAGAACTGCCACTGCCCGATTCGTATGTAGCACGCGGCCGAGTTGATGCGTGAGTTGACGTGGAATTGAAAGAGGTGGTGCTGAACCTCGGAGTAGGTAGATAGGTAGGTTGTCAACGACTCAGATGACTTTAGATGAGGGGATGGTTATTTATGGGTGAAATATTGCGTAAGAGAAAGAGGGGTTGAGATAGCAGGATCTACAAGTGTGTAGAAGTGATAATTCAAGACGAAGCAAGAGAATTTATCTGTGATATAGGAACCTGCTTGTTTGGAAGGGGGTCTTGCCTTTATATCCCGAGAGTCACGCGAGGGACAATGCGTGATGGCATCACCTTGTATCCAATCAGCTCATTGCAGTCCGATGCTCCTTCCCGCCTACCCAGCATCATTTTACACGAGACGAAGCTACGGCAGCTTCCCAACGGATGACAGGCTTTCAATTGGACAATTGCGAATCATGGAGAGCAAAGACGAGAGGCGGAGGGGGCCAGCTCATGGACTGACTTGATTGACCTTGCCTCATCATGGTCCATCATGGAAAGACCAGGCGTGCAGATTCACCCAGTGCAGGGACCCACCTCTCCACCTCCGGCTCATCTGCTGTGCTGATGATGAATACGTACTAATAAGTGGACCTCGCATGTCCAATCCCGACCGCCTATCGCGTGACCATGCGTACCCAAGCAGCTGGTGGCCGAACTGTCTGGACCAACAACACTAGGTAAGTACCAAGCTACAGTTTAAAGTGCTAGCGAGTAGGTACAGCTTAAAGCACGTTACAACCAACTACTTACCTTAGGTACCTACTGCGGGAGCCATCTTCCAGCATTCTATTTGTAAAAGAACCAAGTAGACTGGTAGACAAACTGTCTGGTTTCAAGTGAGACTTCAACTGAATGACACAGACGTGGAAATTACCTGTTCAATTCCATCATGATGTCACTCTCTGTGTCAACTCTCCAGATCAATGAGTGGAATTGAATTCTGCCCCTGGCCTCCTCTAACTTCCCGAAGCAAAGAGGGGCCATGCCATGCTCCAGTGCCTTTGAGTCTTTTCTGGAAACACCATTGGGTTTCCACAAACGCTAATACTGATGCTGAAATGCAAGGTCCCTGGATTCGTGATCTTCGAACCCCGGTTCTGTATGGTGCAGATTGAGTTATCACCGTCCTTGATGTATAACAGCTCTTTGGCATGGAGCTGACCTCACTTTCCAGTGCATGTTTCCACAATCAGTACAGGTCTTACCGGTATTAGTCTTTGACTCTCCACTTCCTTGGCTTTTGGCTGCAGGTGGCCCAGAGGCTGACGGCGACCCCACAAAGTCATGAGTGACAATCCCGCTTATAATTCTGGGACCAGATCTGGGGTAAGACGGTAAGACACGCAGGTACCAGCGGCTTTGTCTTCCGCTGAAAGTGATACACCAACCGAAGTAGATGGCAATGGGCAAGGAAAGCTCATTGGAACAGTGGAAATGGCACAAGCAATCTTTTGACTGCAAGATATGCGCTGCGATACTCCGCCTTCGGATACCTAACCATGGTTTAAACACAGACATACAATCACACAATAGGGAGCCAGTGTCAAACAATTATTGATACATACGTCTTGTTGAACTCGGCCCCACCATATACCATGGCTGAAACAAGATTAACAAATGATATACGTTCATCCCGGGAGGAATCATGAGTCTCAAAAAAATCAGGCTTAGGGGAAATGGTATTCCAGGTCTAACTTTACCATCTCCGATACCGCCCCGACCTCGTGTCTGCTCGTCAGCCCCCAGCGATCAATGGATCTTAACAAGGACTGACTCAGTGCCAACATGAAGCTGAAGAGCACATGACCCCCTCCTTATCGGCCCATTTTGTATGTATAGCTATCACCGAAACCCGCCAATCGCAGACGGCCAATCGGATTCAGAGCCCTTCTCAACACTCGTCGGCGACTTGAACCCGTTTTCAGCATCCTTGATGGTTTCGATATCCCTCCAGTATCGCTCGCCACTCATGACATGCCTGCTTCTCATGACCCGAATGGAAACCCTGAGTAGGATCCTCTCGATTCTAGAAACGCCGCCAAAGACTTAAGTTGAGGTCTTGTGACCTTCCCCACTGCTCCATTTTATTGTCGTATTGCCAGACAAGGCCAGCTTCACAGCCCAGGCCATCCATCAAGAACCACGGGGATGACAAAGTAGCGATAACCAGCTCTGTGTACCCAATAATATGAGAAAGGTTATAACAATGCACGTGGCATAGGGCTGGTCAAGTTCCAAAGAAGTCTATAAAATTACGGGGGCGGGAGTTTTCTCCTCGTACTGCCCTTCAGAATAAGCCAGAAGGAGGTTTCCTTAAACCAGTGGGATAAATATTGTACATATTACCTACCTATTATCTCGTTGTTGGCGTGGCCGAGCAAGATCCTTCTATCAAGTAGCCTGCCTGTCTGGGTACCTACTCCCCCAGGATTTCTCACTCGCGGCAACGGGGCTGTCATGGATCCAATGCCTGTGCTAGGTAGATCATTTGCTATCAGTTAACATTGAAGCCCGGGTTATCTCATGGCTGTGTTGCTTAGCCATTGAAACTCATTAAGTATGCGTCAAATTGGGTTCTCTTAATTGCTGTTTTCCCCCTATCTTCGCCGTATCGAGACGGCATCTAATAAAACCCCTTTGCTTATTTAATAAAGAAATATCGTCGACTTGCGCCTCAATGATACAATTGCAGCGTCATCCTCGTCCCAGAAAATGCTCATTCTGCGTAAGGTAATCAAACAAATACATTTCTCCCTCCCCTTTTCAGCATATCACCTATGCATATTACAGGAATAGGCCCCCATTTCCTACCGGTGACCCATCTTGGAGAACTCATTCTGATAACGCAGCTTGAATCCGTTGCACAGCGCTCGCATGTCAGGATATTGATACCCCTTGAGCTCAAACCCTTGTGGAATCGCGCGCACCGGCAATGCAATCACCCTGGCTGACCTACTGGCCTTGAAGCACAACCAAAAGTATCCGGGATGCTTCGTGTCGATGCAGAACGCGTAAGCCGATCGGTTGGGATTGGCGTCGATGTATGTCGTAAGCCATTTTTCTACATCTATCGTTAGCATCATATCTTGTGTCTGTGAGCACCAGGATGTGTGGGAACTTACCCGTCTCTCCCCGGGATCGGTTCTGATACTTATCGTGTCGCATCAGTTCTTCAACTTTACGCGCCATGGCTTTGACGTGCTCCACGATCAGTTCGTCCAGGTCAGTGTAGGTATATTTGCCGCCCACGCGCAGCAGCTTGCCGACCGAGAATTCTGTTTCCTTCTGCATCTCAAGGACGTCAATGTGTTGGTAAACACCGTCCGCGACCTTCCAGGTCACTGCCAGATGATCGTTACCCTTGGATGAGGGTCGAATGATAACCTCACCGTTGGGTTGCGATCCCAGATATTCTTCTGCTTGCAAGCCATTGAACGGCTTGAAATTGGGGTGCTTGACAACGCGCTGGGTTCGTCCCGTGGTCTTGTCCTTTTCTCGCAATTCCTCTTTATCTGCTGCTTCAAGGGCGTAGTCCCACCCATCTCGACCGAGGTTGATTGGGCGCTTGTACGGAATACGTAGAGTTTCATCCCGCATTGACAGCTTAGCCATAAAGTCTTTATAATTGATGTCCAAAATCTTTGCCTGCGTCGTTTGTCCCGAGGCCAGGGCATCCTTGATGGACGAACGATGATTGATTTCATGACCCTCAATACGGCCTTCAATACCACAGTCGAGCTTAACAATGGCGAAGTCATCCTTCACAACCCGCACATTGACGGGTACAATCATGCCTTCGCATAGAGTCTGCTTGGTCTCACCAGTAAACATGGTGAAGATCTCGGATGCTGAGAGGAGAGCAAAATTCCGTCGAAGTTCTTCATAGGGCGCCTGGAGTTCGGCACGAATTGTTTCCAACGTAGCTCGCTTGCGCTGGCTGTAGTTTCTCTCCAATTGCTCTGCATACTCTTCCAAGACTAGCTCGTTGACCTTGTCTTGTTCATCCTGCTTGAACAGCTTGCGGACGATCGCTCCGGGTCCATTCTCGTCAGTTTCGGCTTTGACATCCTCTTCATCAAGCTCAAGAGCATCGGCAGCCATTTTACGTCCGAGCTCGTAATCTTCAGGGTGAACTCGTGTGTTATCTAGGGGGTCCGAAGCAGGATTTGTAGCCTCGTATTCGATGAACAGAAAGCTGGCGCAGTTGTTCCAAACTCTGGGGCCAACGACAGGCAGCTTGCCACTATCTGGATCACCCACAAGCTCATCCCTTGTACCCACAGCGCCGCCATTCGCGTTGATGGCCTTGATGACACTTGTTGCCTTGCGGGGACCCAGTCCAGACACGTAAGGAAGAAGGTTGGCGGTATAGGAATCGTTCATGGCCTCGTTGATATCAACACCGCAGAGATTGACCATGTCAACCATGGCGGAGTCGAGGTATTTGGCCAGTTTATCGGGTGGGAGAAGGTTTTGGCAAGGGTGGTAAGAAATGGAGGCAACGTCTTTGCCGAGAGCAGCATATTCCTTCATAGGGTTCTGCATATATCGCGCCAGAGCTACACAGTACCTCGTCACAGGATTCAGACTTGGGTGCTCAGCAAGTGCACGAGGGCTGTCCTTGTACAAACGAGCGACCTCATCATTGACCACCACAACCTCCAATGGCTCTGTTCGATAGTCATTGGTGTCTGGGTCCTCAAACTCAGGGCCCATAAGGCCCTTCTCGTTGACAAGGCTCTCCAAATCACGTACCAGCTTAGCCGTCTCAGCAGACCAACCGCTAACGCCAATCACATCGGGTCGACGACGCTTTACCAGCTCCTCAAACTCTTCTCGTTGGCGCTCATCTCTGGCAAGGTTCCCAAGCTTTCCTTGCTCAATCACACGGCCATCTTCCTCAACCCATGCCCAGCAGATGGGATCGCGGGCAGGATCGGCCATGCCATTGGAGAGAACTAGGACACGAGGCGTGGTGCCCAGTATCATGCCCTTGGGTTTGTAGGGTGCCTGATCGAGCCGTTTCGCATATTCTTCTCGACACATCTTGAGCACTTCATCTTGGCAGAAAGTTCGAATGACTTCTTTGACGTTCTTTGCAATAATCCTTTCGAGTTTGGGATATGCAAGGTCGAGTACTTTCTTGCGCTCTTCCCGCCACTGTTCGGCCCGGTCACTGAAATTCTCAGACTCGAACTCCTGATAAAGTTGTCTCCGGAAGTCATATCGGGCTGGCATATCAAGCTTGATAGTGACAAGGCCTTCCTCCTCAGCCTTCATCATCTTCAGGAAAAGCTCTGGTTGGTGGACTAGATCAGCAATGGCCTGGTTTTGCAAATACTTGATCTCATAGTACGGGTGAGAGTCATCGATTCTACGTAGCCCCTTCTCAGTTCGCCGACAGCTGATCTCAGCAGCTTGGTAGTACGAATTTCGAAAATGTTTGCGCATCCTTGGGCTTGCAAACAATTCTTCAGAATACATCTGTCGAGCTGCGTTGATAACTTGGTCGCCTGTGTCGAAGTTGTCGTCGACCAAACTGTCAGCCAGGTCCATGGGATATTGAGCGTCATCATCAGGAGTGATCTTCTTTCCATGTCGCAAGGCGTTCTTGGCAAGCTGATCCGCTGAGATTCCATAAGCACGGACGAAGCTATAGGCCTTGCCTTGGCGCACTCGTTCAAGCAAATTTGACTTTGAGCCTGGCCGTTTTGTTAACGAGAGATTTCCAGCCATAGCAGCGAGGTCCTTGAGCTGTGGACCGTACTGGAACTGCAAATAGTCTTGCAAATCTTGAAGTTCTTCCATGGTCGTCGCTTCTGGAATCATCTCCTCCACAATTGTGTCGTGAATTGCCAATCCTTTGAGGTTTTCAAAGGTCTTCTCCAGAGCATTTCTCTTGTCCACAAAGGAACGAAACTTGATGTCCAACTCCAAGATCTTCCAAAGGTCGTCTTGATTCAAGAGCTTGTCTGCACTGATGACGTACTCTGGCGCATCAGGGTCATCACGATTCGGGTTCCGCGTCTTTCTGGTGTGAAGTAGGTAGTCTTTGCGATGCTGGAACACATAAGGCACCTCAACTTCGTCAACAATGAAGAATTCGAGGACCTTCCCAACAGCTTTGCCGAATGGGATCTGGAGGTCGGCCGCCAAACCCTTCTTTGGCCACAACTGGTTCGTGATCCATCTTGCCTCCTCTCTAAACTGCTCTGCAGTAAGCTGAAGAGTCTTGAAGGTCTTCCGGTCGAGTTGAAATCGCTCGGGCTCGTCGGTGAAACGAATCTCGTTATCTTCGTCGGTCAAGAGCTTCTCTTTAAGTTGCGATGGCTCGAACACGTCCTTCAGCTCAATGGCCTGTTCCTCTCTTTCACGATCTTCCTCCTCCTCTTCCATTTGCAGCGCCCAATCGTAGTCTTCGCCATTACCGAAGATGGCCTCCATATCGTCCAAGGCATCCTTATCGAGATTACCAGTATCGGCGATATTTCCAATGACGCGATCTCTGGGGCGAGCAACCTCCGCATCTTCTCGTTGTTGTTCTAATTCCTCGGGGTCTTCAGGGAAATCCTCTTCGATGAAATCGTCGAATTCGTCGGCTTGGCGGTACGATCTGCCATAAGGTCGCTGCTCGCTTGCGTCTTCATCCTCGTCCGAGAAGATATCGTCCAGGCCACGGCGTTGGTTTCCCCTTTCTTCGTCGCGGTAGCCACGCTTGAGGCGCTTGAACTTGGACTAAAGACGAAGTCAGGGGGTGCTACTAGGTCATGGTAGTTTAAGTAGCGCCAGGGAAAACTTACCTGTGTTTGGGGCTTGGGACGCTCGCCGAATTGCTCGCCGATGAGATCCAGATCTTCTTCATCAAGCTGTGCCTCCTCTTCACGGTCGCGATGTTTTCGCTTTCGTTTGTGAACGGGGCGCACATCACCATCTGATTCGCCGCCTTCTTCCTCGTCCTCATCCTCATCAACAATGAAGCCTTCGCGGACCTGAAAGTAAGAAGTTAGGGAGCGTGTCGTTGCGCATAGTTTATGACAATACGGACCTTGCGAGCCTCTTCCTCATCGTCGTCATCTTCCTCCTCCTCACTAGAGTCTTCCACGGCAGCCTTTCGTCTGCGCTCCTCACCGCCTTCATCAAAAGACTCGTCCTCTTCTTCGTCATCAAGTTCGGCCTCGCCGGATATCAAGTCGCGCATACTGTTGCTCATCTTGGCGAGTTGCGATGCTGCCAAGCAGGCAACAAAGCTTTCTTTGTCTGCTGAAGTTGTCGGTGATTCGAGAAAACTCCGAAAGAACGAGTGTTGGGAGTCTCGGACCTTTTCGCTACAGATTGAAAAAGATGACAAGGAAAGGGAATTATTATGTGTGCTTTTGTTGGAAAGCTTTGGATATTTAGGATTTTTTGGCGATGCGCTGCAGAGCTACACGTGCAGCCTTGTCGCGCCTGGCAAGGATGCAAAAGCGGTGGCATGATGATCCGCTTCCGACCTGCGGGTGACTGAACAGCAACCGCCAACTCCACTCCTACTTCCTACTCCGTTCCTCAGGTAAGGAACTCGGATGCAGCTCGATTGATTGCAAACTTTTTGATCATTAACAGCATTATCATATTTATTTTGACATGCTTCGACCACCCGCTAGGTATGCAGGCATGTTCGTATGTATGCCATTCGAACTTTACCCCTAACTGTACTGTGCTGGCTAGTGGTCCAAGTGTTGTTTGAACATGTTTGAATCGCCCAGTGTCTGATCCATTGTCTGTTCTCATGCCTCGATTACTTTTTTATCCCATCCCTGTTTTAATCACTTCTTTGTTCTCCTACAAATGTCGCCATGGGTTGGGCACTATCCTCTTCTGAAGATCAGACCATTGCACATTCTTGTGAGATATTGAAGGTTCGCCTATAATTGGTGTTGGATATGCTACCTGCAGACTACATACATTGTTAAAGCTTTGTGCACTTCTATAGTATCCAGGGCTAGTGATATTGTGACTGATATTATTTGAGAGATGCTTTATAGGTTCAGAACACTTGAGCTGAGTAGGGAATTACGTTGTATTAGTTTGGACTAAAGACTTCTCACAAACAACCGACGACCACCATCTTATCATGATTATGAATCGATAACTGTACGGAGCTCGAGGCGTGAAGTGTCTCAAGTTCCGAGTTTTTGGCCAGTAGCCATCCCAGCCTAGCCTAGGTTCCTACATAAGGTACCCAGACAGACAGGGCATGGCGCCTCCTGGACGTTGAACTCAGGCTCAGGCCTCGCCTCGTAGGGAGACGTACAATAATTACTCCGTATTAATGGACAATGGATGCTGGCCCCCGTGTCTGTACTCCATGGTATCCCCTTATGGCGAATGAATGGCCCACTAGATTTCAGGTACATAATTTCAAATCCGAAAGGCCGTTGCTGTAACTCCTTACACTCTTCATGGTTTTAAAAAGTCGTGATCACATCTCCACGCCAAATTCTCCCGTTCCCCTCTTTCCCCCATCTCGTCTTACCGCCCAGCTCTGCCTCTCTTTTGTGGTTTGTTGCGCCTCCAACTCCCTCAGAGCGCAACTCCAGCCACTCCCGTCACGTTGTCGCTGGCTAGACCCCGCCCTCCACTGTCCGCGCCTAACCAGCCAGAAGCTGTGAAAGAGACCAGGACAAATCCCCCATTCGCAATCTTCAGCGACGCTTCGCATAGACGCCTCTGATAAACCACGATCGACTCTGGTCGAAAGGTTTCTCTGTGTTGTCCTTTTTTTATCATCGCCATCGACGTCCTTGATTCTTAGCGATAGAATCAGGGCTTCTCGCTACGGTCCGAAATCAACGTCTGCCAGCGCTCGCGTCATCTCGACGGCAGGCAAGGACAAGACGCTTCACCTGAACTGCGTCTATTCAAGCTTGAATACCACGAGCAGCTCTTACGACTGCTCGGCCGGATCGATATTCTTTGCGGCCTGGTGCGGTGACTCCTCTGTTCTAAACATCGGAAGCCGTCCACCCGCCGTTGTCAGTTACTACACGATAAGACCAGTCCGATTAAATCTTCCGCTTTTGCAGCACTCGGCGAGCCTTCAGTTTTTCGAGCCTCTTTCATCAACCGAGCTAAATTTCGCGCTCTACTCTCCAGAATGGCCGACCCATTTGCTCCACGCTCTATGAAGCGCAAGAACGTCAAAGGACTTGCACTCAAAGCGGCTGCCCCTCGACCCCCACCAACCGCCGAAACCAACCATCATGAGTACAGCGGAAGCCAAGACGCAGGTAAAGATGAACAGTTGGAGATCGGTATTGAATACAAGCTGGACCTAAGACCCGAGGATCTCGAAATTCTTAAGGAGTTGGGATCTGGTAACGGTGGTACGGTCAGCAAAGTGAAGCACCTAACAACAGGAACTGTCATGGCTCGCAAGGTCTGTATTCTGTGTCACGGGATTAAGGGGTTTCCTGTTAACATATTCCGCAGGTTATCCATGTGGAGGCCAAGCGAGAAATACGGAAGCGAATTGTTCGAGAACTCCAGATTATGCACGGCTGCCACTCTGACTACATCGTGACATTCTACGGTGCTTTCTTGACCCCAAATAACGATGTTATAATGTGTATGGAATATATGGATGTGGGGTCAGTTCGATATGGTGCACCCATCACGACATGATAGCTGACACTAGACCAGTTCCCTTGATCGAGTCTCGAGAGTTTTTGGCCCCGTCCGAGTCGATGTTCTGGGTAAAATTGCAGAAGCAACTCTTGGTGGTCTGACATACCTTTACACAAAGCACCACATCATGCATCGTGATATTAAGCCATCCAATATTCTCGTTAACTCGAGGGGTTCGATCAAGCTTTGCGATTTCGGTGTTTCTGGCGAGCTTGTCAATTCTATCGCTGACACCTTTGTCGGAACTTCCACTTACATGGCACCCGAAAGAATTCAGGGTGAGAAGTATACGGTCAAGTCAGATGTCTGGAGTTTTGGTCTGAGCATCATGGAACTTGCTATTGGCAAATTTCCTTTTGCTGCCAGTGAGCAACTCTCGGATGGCGATTGCGCTCCCGCAGGTATTCTGGATTTGCTTCAACAGATTGTTCACGAACCAGCTCCCAAGCTTCCAAAGAGCGATGCTTTCCCTAGCATTCTTGATGATATGATTCAGAAGTGTCTTTACAAGGAGCCTGAACGCCGACCAACCCCCCAGGAGCTATTCGTAAGACAGATTTCCAATCTTGTTTGATTTGGCATGTGCTAATGTTGTCAGGACCGTGACCACTTTGTACAAGCCGCCAAGCGTACACCAGTTGATCTTAGAGAGTGGGCTGTCGGTATGATGGAGCGTGACAATAGAAAATCCCATCTAGCGCCTCAGCTCTCTCCTGCAACCCAGGATCTTCTGCGCTCGAGTGACTCGCCCACCCAGTCTCAGCAGACACAAGCATCGGCCCAGCCCGAAGAACGGTCTCACACTCCCACTTCTGGTGAGATCCCAATCGGCGGTGCTGGTATTATCTCCCCTCGTGATCAGTATGGCTCTGGCCAGAGCCGATCACCGCCTCGCAACGGATACCCTTCTTCACGCACACCAGCTTCGGCTCACCCCGGACTTGGACCCAGGGTTGTCACCACGAATTCTATTCCCAAGGTTTCAGGCTATCCTGACAGTGCTGGTCCTGTGAGCGCGAACGCTGCTACCTTTAGCTTACCTGTTCGACCAGCACCGCCAGGCGGACCTCTTCCCCCTCCGCCACCTCGAAAAGAGACTCCCGATGAGCTACGAAGGGAGAACCGCAGACAGGCAACGTTTGGGTTGCCACCTAACCCTGGATACAATGTATCTTAAGGCTATGTTTTTCGAATTGTTCCCTGAAGCTGCATCTCCCGGGATAACCTTACCGAAAATATTGGGACAGCGGCCTAACCCTGAAGATCATTTAGCATATCTCGGCGCACTGTTTTGAAACCTGCGGTGGTCTCTGGCTAGATCACTACATTTAAATCACTTCATATACCTTCTTCAAAACCCAAGGCCTGGCTTAGATTTGAGGAGGCGAAGATCTATTGATCTCGATTCCCGAGAGTCTATCTGCTTTGTCTAGTGTGGAGGGGAATCATGTACAGAAACCGGGCCCATGTAGGAAACCTAAATTAAATCAATTCGCGTTTGAGTTGGCGCCGTGAGACCAAACTCCGGCGAAAGGGGTGTGACAAGTTGTGATTAACATTTGTGAACTGACAAGGGCTCGCGTCGACTTCTTGCTATTCCGGACCGGCGTCTCTCCCCACGAAGCCCTGTTCAAGGATATCAACGAGCTCATCCAGCGCAGTAATGACCAGATCAGTATGGGCATGTTCAGCCAATGCTCGATTCACATCATTTACGAGCAATACAGTAGCCGCACCAGCCTTTCTGCCTGCGGTCATGTCGTCGATAGAGTCGCCCACCATGATAAGACCACTGGCGTCACCCTCGCCAGATTCGCCGTGTAAGCCCCAGTTCTTAGCTATGTGCAGGATACCCGCAGGATCAGGTTTGGGTGGACGGAAGTCTCGCGTCACGATGGGATGAAAGCGAGAGCCTTCGAGAAACTTCTCCATAAGGTTTTGAACAGGGACATCAAAGTTGCGGGTGCATATCGCCTTGGGGATGGCATTGGCGTCGAGGTACGCCATCAGAGTCATCAGACCTGGTTGAGGGGTCTGTGCCTTCATGGCTTCGCGCTCAATATTGCGTATAGACTCAAGGGCAGTCCCTTGTTCTGATTTCGGGAGAGTATCGATGTGCTCGAGTATGTCTGTTGTTTTTGTAATTCCTAAAACATCTCTCATCTCCTTGAACATGTATGTTTGAGGCTCGCTATATACTGAATTAGCGATGCATGCGTTGTGCCAACTCCTCTTAACATGTTGAGAATAGTATAAATGCAAAGATGAACCATCTTCTATTTGTTTCAACCACATCGGATAGCGGAACAAAGAATATCATCAAGTATTCGTTTGTACAAGATAAGTGAGTCAAGGTCATGTGCGGGAAACTTCCGAGCCATAAAATAA
The DNA here is from genome assembly GCA_013396205.1 of Fusarium mundagurra. Classification (NCBI taxonomy): domain Eukaryota; kingdom Fungi; phylum Ascomycota; class Sordariomycetes; order Hypocreales; family Nectriaceae; genus Fusarium; species Fusarium mundagurra. Next base: position 131,317 of record JAAOAN010000189.1, read on the forward strand.
GAGTAGAGTGAGACTGTGAGTGCAGCTCTTACCAAAGGGTGCCATCCATGTCAAAGACCACTCCTCGAAGTCTGGGGGTGTCGGCAGGAAAGCTATGCTTGCCCTTCTTCAGTGGTATGAATCGTTTCGGATGTGATGAATTCATGATCGAGACCAAACGGCGTAGCATAGAACTGAGCCTGAGGCACCCTAAAGGACAGTAGAAGAAGGTTGATATGAAGATCGAGAATTCTCAAGAGAACTATATGCAATTATATGGAGGTACTGGAATATCCCTCCTTGGTCTTTTCTCTCATGTATGACAAAAATGATGTCAGTGTAGTTGGCAATGGTAATGAGGGCTTTGACTCAGAGATGGCGCTCTTATTGAGGTGGGGACAGAGAGAATTCGGGGCTAAGAGTCTCTTTTTAGGTTACCTACCTGTTCCAGAGACTTACACCTACCAAAGGTCTCGGATACATGTACCTATAGTTTGTTAACCACAGGATATTGCAGCACAATTGATAAGGTAGGTAGAGATGCGAGTCACGTTTGGACAAGCATAAGGTATCTAACAAATGCTTTATTAGCATCGGATCCAACCGCTTGACAACACTAACTTGGGTATTGAGGCAGCACTGATGAACGAAGTCATTGTACTTCTTTATATCGAGATATGGATGGGTGTTTCCAATATATCAATACATATCGCTAAAAGGCGTATATAGTTTATTATATCGCCTCTTCCACTGTCTTCCATCCGTGTATCTTGACGAGTACCAGCTATCATTCTGAACTTTTGCCGAAAAACTGTGGTGGCTAAGATATCTCTCATTAATCGGCTTTATGAGCGTCTTTTACAGAAATGCAGTCTGTTCTCCTCGCCAATGCCATCGATTCATACTCATCAAGTCCAGCTTCGCTACCATGTTTCGTCTCAACAACCACAAATTGGCAGCTTTCATGTCTGGTGATGAAACAAGGCTCAAATACCTCCCAGTCAGCCATAGGCCCAAGCCACACAATGGCTTCGACTTTTAGATCCTGCTCAGCGATGACTTTTATATATTGCGAGATTAAAGCAGGTTGACGTGGATAGACGAACATCAGAGCTGTCACATCTGGATCCTGCAGCCTCGAAGTGACATCCCAACTACCACGGACAGTGTGTATGGCTTGTTCTGGAAGATAGCTGTTGACATGCTCTCTCATACCAAGTTGCTGAACTTCAACCCCTTCAATGCTAACCATAGCATGACCAAAGCTACTGCGTTGGCGTTGTGAGTTTATATAATCAAGGAAAAGAGCTTCCAGAAGCCCGGATCCGCTTCCAATCGAAAGCACAGTTGGCGTTTCACCTAGAAGCTACTAGTCAGTCATATGCCAAGAACACCTTGCCTTGGAGAAGGGGTTCTCGAACGTTTGGCATGGTCCAACGAAAGCGTGGTGTTGGGGATTGCGTTGAATAGGTTCCGGAATAATTTGTAGGAAAGGCTTAAACAACAATCTGGAGTGCGGATAGGTGCTCCTTGTAAGTCGAGCTCAGGAAGGTCCATGTTTTTTGTGGTGAGCTTCAGATGAATGAATCAAGTATAATAGTATTAATATAAGGTCTGCTTAAATGCACGTTGGGAACCTGACCCTCAATTTTAGAGATGAGGCGAAGTCTGCTCATAACGCTAGATTTGTTCTGTGGGTTGGTTTGTTGAAGTGGCGTCCCGCGGTTGGATGGTGCGTGTAACACCAGAGTCTATAATTCACCTCGCAAGTGAGACCTACCTATTTTCATTCAAAAATAAAATAAATAAACTCTTCACTGCAGGATCGTTCCCTTTTTCCATCAATCGACCATGGATGGAAATGCAACGGAAAACATGCGTCTCACACAAACCAACTACGAAGAGGTCGAATCAGACTGTCAGAATGTACCATCTACCAAGTTCAACACCTGCTTTCATACCGTTGAAGAAATTCCAGCACATGAGAGCGCGTGTCATCTTTCGCGTCCATAAGAAGCACCTCACTCCTTCGAGCGATGGCTGCCCCTAGTTCTCAAATCACGAAACCTCGATGCAAAAGCTGCACAAGTTGTCAAACTTACACGAGCAGAGGCCAAGCTCCTTACAGCAGCATCGGGCACCTCGATCATCACTGGTGAACACAACCGAGCATATCAAGAAGACATCCAGGAAGAAATCATCCCGCATCTATCGTCTCTCGATTTCCCTGCCGAAGGTCTCTTTATGCGTTTGGATCGTTGTTCACCTAAAGATGGTCGCCAAGCCGTACCGGGTAGGCTGTCCCTTCACTCCCCAACGGACATAATTCTTCGCTTGATCACGTCACAGCGAGCACGTAATGAAATATTAAAGAGTCTTGAAGGGGGGAGCCCGACTGTCGATTTGACTTTTCTTCCATTCAATAAACGTATGGGGAGCGAAAGGGAATACCGAGTCTACTGTGCACCTGAGACCGGAGCCATCTCTGCAGTAAGTCAATACTGTTGGCACAAGCCATGGTTCTTTGACTGTGAAGAGCACGAAGATCAGACAGGAGTAGTGGATCAAATCTGGGAGAGAATCCAAACGATTCACAAAGCAATCCTACATGATCTGGATCCGGATGACGGGCTAGATCAGCTGCTTTTAAAGCAAGGGCTGTCCTTCGATGTGTTTTACGACGAGACAGACGAGACATTGCAACTAGTCGAGTTGAACGTTTTCGGTGCGAGGAGCGGATGCGGATCGTGCCTATTCCATTGGATCAATGATTGGGACCAACTCTATGGCCATTGTGAAAGGGTCGAGTTTCGAATCACACGAGGAAACAAAAAAACACACAAGCGCTAGTGATGTTGCGGGTTTGTCTGCTGAGTTTCTGCCACAGCCATAGGCGTGCTAGGCCTCTGAAACTACATATTTTCCCGTTCCTGATGATCCTTGCGGCTATATCTAGTGCCTAGCCACGAGCTTGGATGGCTGGATGGAATTGTTTGGCCCTTGTTCCCCTCAAGATCTCATGCTTGTCCCGCCAGCCCACGTTTAAGCAACGGGCGCAGCCAGCAAGTGTGCATATAGCCAGGCTTTAGGCTAAGAGATCTCTCTAAAAGAGTGTTTGTTGCCCTGGTTGAGCAAGTCGTGGGAAAATCTATACTATTCCTTTGAATGATAAAACAGACAATCTTCGCACGAGAGAGAGCACGAGAGCTTGCCTCTAAATTGTCCTAAATTGTGGTCATACTATGTACAGAACTATATAGACTTTGTTAATCAGTCGTTGAACAAAGAGCTTGTAACATCTACCATTCAGTTCTCTTTTGAAGCTGTACTATAGGTAGGTACCTAATTAAACTACTCCTGCCAGTAAGTTAGGTCTGTACTAGTAGGTAGCTTTGAGGTACAGCCAATACGAGGTCGTTTCGATAGCTGATCGAAGCCCCACACTAGCTGCCCGGGGTGCATGCATGCTCAGCGTCATCCTTATTTTCAAGATTATAATACTCCGTAAGCTGCATTGCTCTCCATTATATTCGATTTCACACCTACAACACCGGTCCCTGACCTTTCTACTTTATACACCCAGGAGGAGAAACATTAAAAATCACGACCGTGTCAGCCTATTCCTATCAAAAGGCTGACTTTTGGAGATCAGGGCCACTGTTCTTATGGAGCTCTAAGACTAGGAGAATGAAGCGCGCCTCACAATCGTCTCACCACTCCAGACACGAGTACCATCAAAACAACCAACCATGAGCTCCGCCACAGGTTCATCCAACCTGGCATGGCCGCCGAAACAGCGGCCTTCCCAGCGAACGGTACGAAATCACTCGCCCTATAATTTCCTGCGTGCAAGACGGCGAGAATGGGTAGTTATCTGATGCATCGAGCAGAAATTGAAGAACGGAACCTTCATCATTCCCAAGACCGGCGAACGATCGAGGTCAGAATTCTCGTTAAGCACATCTACCAACGCAGTAGTTGCAGACGATATCAACAAGAAACCGAAATACCAATCCTTCGAGGCCGCTGAATCCTTTGGTGATCGTGTCCACATTGTCGCATATAACGTCAAGACTGCATTCATCTTGATATGGCTGTGGCTACACACTGAAGAAGGCCATGGAGTTCTCAAGTGTACACTTGCCTACGTACTTGGTAGTATGGGTACTTTTTTCCCACCCTTGACAGCCTTTCTTGGCAACAGAGATGGAAAGCATGTCTCTGCTACCATTACCGTTTATTTTCACCCAGCAAGAACCGTTGGCTCTATGCTTGAGGCAACTGTTATAGCAGTCGTTGCTGTGTTTTACGCGGAGGTCATTTCGATGTTGTCGATGGGAATTGCAATTGCCATGAGATCCCAACTCGGCTTGACTGCCGCTGCTCACGTGTTGATCCTCATTATCTGCATCGGAGGAGGACTGGGCTTTGTGGGTTGGGTAAAGCAAAGGCTCAACACCCCCCTTGTTAACGTCGGCTCAACCTTGGCATCGATCGCAATCATCTCCGTAATCACCAAAGAGGAGGGCGTACAGGGAGGCTACTTTGACGACGACAAGATCGTCCAAGTCTTGAAATTGCTTCTTGTTGGCATCACCTGCACTTTAACAGTCAATGTATTAGTCTGGAGAATCTCGGCGAGGCGTGTGCTTCGTAGGTCCATCATGACCGCCACCAGCTCTCTGGGCGACAAATTATCATCCATCACAAAAGGATTTCTTAGTGGAACGGAAGATGAATTCTGGACAAGCGAGTATGGCCGAGTCTCTACCCGGTACAACAGCGCATACACAACGATGAACTCAACACTCCGAGAAGCCAAATTTGAGTACTTCTTCCTGGGCCGAGAAACCTTTTATCCGCTTGATAAACGTCTTTCAAGATCGGTCGAGGCACTCTCCCAAGCCATAGGAGGACTGCGAAGCGCTCTCGAAAACCAATTCACTTTACTCAGAGAGGTTCCCAACCTGGAAGATACCTTCCCTTCACCGAACCCTACAGGGATAACATCCACCTTGAATCGAGCCATTTCTGCATATATTGATGGTGGAGGTCAAACATTGTCTGACATCGATGAATCTGGGGAGAGCGAGGAAGAACGGCTGGCGGCGAGAAACAAATCGGATACCGCTCTAGACACAGCCCCCGCTTTCCAGGAGCCTTCTGACATCTTTGCCCTCTTCATCAATATGCTTGGCCCGTCAATCAAGTCGCTGGCTCATACGCTATCAGAAATCCTGCGTGAGCCTGCATTTGGACAGGATCCGAACAAAGATATCACGGTGAACGAACAATTGAGGGAGAGCCTTCGCGATGCTCTGAATCTTTACAACAATGCAAGGTCGGAGTCGTTACAGGAGCTTTACCGTACCATTCAGATCGGACGTGCTAGATCTGAGAAGATCCAAGCGGATATAGAAGAAGTTGCTGCAGCCTGTGGGCATTTCTCCTTCAGTTTACAAGCTGTAGCTGAAGAGACTGATGCATATTTGGATGTACTAGAGGACATCAGGTACACGACTGAGACGGCGCCGCGTTCATGGAGTTGGCTCAAATTTTGGAGGTACTTCAGCCGGACTGGACCTTCAGACAAAGACAGGGTTGAAGATCCGGAACGTGAGAGCTTGATACAAAAGCCACCTGTGCCGAGATTGCGGAAATCTCAAATGCCCAAAGGTATTCCAGATACAATGGTCGCGCGGCGAGATACCTTCAACTGGGATGCTGCCCCACAATCCAGCAGAGTCAAAAGAAGAGTCGCTCAGAAAATGCTCAAGATTTCCAGATTCATCGTGAGGGAGGACATACTTTTTGGTATCAAAGTTGGCATTGGTGCTCTTCTCTGGGCCATGCTTGCTTTCATACCAAGCACAAGACCTATTTACCAGACATGGAGAGGTGAATGGGGTCTCCTTTCCTTCATGATCGTGGCGGCCATGACAACTGGCTCAGCGAATACGACTGGAACTGCCAGATTCAAGGGTACCCTCATTGGTGCAGCCTTTGCTGTGGTGTGCTGGACTGTCAGCCAAGGCAATGGCATTGCACTGGTGTTTTTGGGTGGCCTTGTAGCTTTGTTCAACTTCTACGTAATTCTGGTCATCAAAAAGGCTCCGCTGGGTAGAATTGCTTTGTTAGCATACAACGTGAGCACCCTTTACGCCTACAGCATCTCGCAAGATGTTGACGATGACGACGATGACGAGGGAGGGTCCAACCCCCTGATTTTGGACATTGCCTGGCATCGAGTTGTTGCGGTCACTCTAGGCATCCTATGGGGTATTGTTGTTTGCCGAGTCCTCTGGCCGATTTCTGGTCGAAAGAAGTTCCGTGAAGGACTCTCTGTCTTGTATCTCCAGATGGGTCTCATATGGAAGCGTGGCCCTCTTACTGTGTCGCTCACTAAGGATAGCACACATAATAACACACTTGACTACATGCGCGAGGGCGAACAGGCGGCTCTTCAACGATATGGTAGGCACTCACTGCCACGTCTTTCTTTATCACGCTAAATCTATGACAGCCTTCAAACTTGCGAGCCTGCGAACGGCTGCGAAGTCTGAATTTGAGCTTCGCGGTCCATTCCCAGACGCAGCATATGGGCGCATTATGCGCTCCACCAAAAACATGCTTAATGGTTTCTATGCGATGCGTCTCATCACATCAAAACGCAATCAATTAACAGAAGGCGAGCGGGCATTGTTAGAGTACACAAGCACTGAGAGAGCTCTCCTTTGCCAGCGCATATGTCACGTCTTTCAGGTTATCGCTTCGTGCCTTATGCTAGAATACCCCTTGACTGATGCCATCCCTACGGTTGAGAACAGCAAGGACCGACTCTTGGGGAAAATCTATCAATTCCGCAGGGAGCACATGAGTACGGATCTTTTGGGCAACGAGTCCCCTCTGGTTGTTCAAGAGAGTGATTATGCTTTGCTGTACGCATACACACTCGTTACGCTACAAGTGGCAGCTGAATTAAACAAGGTGAGGGCCGAGATTGAAGCCCTGTATGGAGTTTTACACGAGGAAGCTCTGCTGCTGCAGTAGAGGAGGAAGGCTTGTCAAACAGGAGGTAAATGGTCTTTTGCATACTTAGCCATTCATGATACCAGACTTCCATGTTCATCGCGTGGTGAGTTGGTGCGTTGTCAGTGCCTTGTGTATTCTTGTGCGTAGGTAAATAAAAACTAGCATTCTATGATATGAAGTTTAAATATTACCGCTCTTAGTGATTATCGAAAGCTACCTATGTTCGTGTGGGTTGTCCATCACACCCATCATTACCTTGTATGCCCCTTAATCCCCTGACGCCATGAGTCATCGATAGCAGCAACTAAATAATATTTAGATCTGGACGTCTAATCTAAACTGTACATTCCCTTAACCTGCCCAAGCGACCGACATCATACTCGACCCATCGAGCGACTCCCTTGCGTCCTGCTACGAGCACACTGCCTGGGTTCATTACATGACACCCCTCGTATGTGACGCAAAACGGCGGAGCTGTTGTGTCGAGCAAGACCATGGCTGTGGGTAGTGGGTACAGATGCAATGCCGAGGAGAAGTCCCAGTGAACAGGGCGAATAGACTGGCGGAATGGTGCGAGATAGCCCTGATCAAGAATAGTCTTGACAAGTTTCTGGGCGGCATGAACGTCGTGAGGAACAAGAGGTGTGACGGGTGAGGCGGTAGCAGTAGCGGTAGGATCATCATGATGAGCAGCATCGATATCCATCGGCTGAACATCTTCGGAAGGGGCAGCACTTGAACCTGGTACCTGTTCTCCACTGGCATCCTTGGCCTTGGGTTTTAAACGGACAGAGGCTCGACGCAAACGAGCAGATACATCATCTCTAAAGACGACAAGTTCGTGGTTGGGGCCGAATAAACTGATTCGGCTTGGGTTCGAGGTCCATACAGCAGTGCCATTTGACTTCGCTCCCGCTTCCGCATTAGCTGTCGCAAAGGCTCGACGTATTCTCGACGTGAACATGTCTGGTACTTGCTTCCGAGGCAAAGGAACAGAGGCACCAGCTGTAAAGGACGAGACCCAGGCGTCATTGTCTCCGGGAACAAAGACGAAGGTAGACGACTGGAGCAGGGTTGGAAAGTCTCCCAGGGTTGAAGCCAGGGCATCAAAGTATTCTTTATATTCGATACTTCCGCCACTGCCTCCCCGTGCCAAAACAGCGTACTGAGTGAAGTTACCCATCAGGACGAATGTTAGAGGCGTTGAACCCTCAGGTTCTGAGGCATATCCTGAGAGGATCTTGCGTAATGCTTGGAGAGTTCGTGGTTGATCGAGGTTCAGCTCGCCAATAACAACGACGCGCCCACGTGATGGTGCAGTATCATCCTCTGCTCTGCTGCGTAGAAGGCGCCTTTCGAGCCTGCGCATCTTGGTACCGACGGCACGCTCGCTGCCTACACCCAGGAAATCGATCCAGCCAAAGCCCCCTCCTATGGTCTGCTCCTGGCCTCCATCGGGTCCGCTAATGCCCAGAGTCGCTTGACGACGTTCGCATGGGGGCTGACCTATAAAGAAGCCTTGGAAACGGCCGCCCAGTGTACCTCCAACGCCGCTGCTGCCGCTCAGACCCTTGCCCACAGATTCGTCCTCTTCTTCATAGACACCGTCAACCAGCACGATCATGCCAGGACAAAACCATGCTGAATCATCCGGGATAGCTACCGCCTGGGATAAGTCCAAAGCAATAGTACCAGTCAGGTCGCTGATGGCAAGATCGCCGGTAGGAAGGACAACCAGGAGCCCTAGTAGCATATGGCTGCTGCCATGGCGACCAAGGAGGTTCGCGATTGGCGTGAGTTTAAGTGAATGCTGGTTGGAAAGGGAACGGCTCAGGCTTTGTTTTCGAGAGGAGGAGACTGCGGAGGACTGGAAGGTTTCGTTACGGAGAAGACGCTGGTGAATTACATTGTATCGATTTCGGAAAACCGTCGTTTTGTGTGATGCCGGTGGTAGTAATGAAGGCGTTGCAGTATCCCTGGGAAATGTTAGTCGCAAATTCAGTTGATGCACCAAATAGACCGAATATACTGACTTTTCAAAGTGCTTTTTGCCAACGTTGTATACGAATCTGGGTTGGTCATATGCATCTATGATTTTGAGCCATGCCCGAGGATCGCTCGTCTCGCTTTCTTCTTGCTCCTCATCGACACCAAGTCCCGACATGCCAAAGCTTGTGTTGCTAACCTCTCTTCTGATTTCTGCAGGCCTTAGTCCTAAGCGTGTGTTCAAGGTCTCGTTATCTTTGAGATCAAGCATACTATCCCCACGTGGCAGTCCTCTTGTTGGGCCAGTGATTCTGCCGCCACTCATGTTACCCTCAAGGGTCTTGAGAATTTCCTGGAGCTCTTTACTCGAGCCCTCGACAATGACGCCTCCATTGCGGTTTTTCCAGCTTCTAGCAACCTCTTCCAGAACCCGTTCGGCCAAACCTTCTTCACGCCATCCTGAACCACAATGCCTTCCAATGAAGGAAGCTAGTTCTTGAAGGGCAGAGGATGTCAGGGTTAAAGAATGTTTTTTCGTGAATGTACGGAAAGCGAGTGGTCGAAGTGTCGGAGGAGGGAGTATGATCGGTAATATTGCAGCCTTGGGGGCATTGACGGCAAATGGCTTCAGTGGATGGATGGGGGTACCGAAGGCGGGAGACGAAGATGGTATCGCAGACGACGGAGGGACCGCCCCTCGTTGTTTTCGGAATATAGGGGCTGGTGTTTTATCCATGATCTGTACCGCTAGCTTGGCATGGCAGAGAAAGAAAGAAAAAGAGAAAGAATCCAACTTTTTGCGTATGAAATCAACGTTGCTTGCTAATTGAAGTTCGTATATGGTGCTCTGTACCTTAGTACGTTGTGCCTCGTTGCGCAGCTCGTCTTGAAGGGTTCGCGCCTACCGCGTTGACGCGTTTAATTGACTCGCTTGATACATATACCCTTCATATGCATATATCGCGTTTTGCTACTTATAGTCCTGCGAATGACCTCATTCATGATCAAGGTCGAGTCAACACAATGATAGCTTCATTGAACGGGACACAGTAGTAAGATCGATTTGAATTCCAAATAGCAGCAAAATGATGGGGTCAACATTTCGATATGTTGCTCGGCACATTACTGTACCTGTCAGAGCCATATCCAGTCTTTCTAGCAACCCTAAAATTGTTTGTGTTCAAACACCCAAGCCAGTACCACTTCAACAACACGCTGACCATGTTGTAGAAAGTTGTGAAGAATCCCAAATCTCCTTTTACAAACTACTTGAGCTATCTCGAGAAAGAACCGCCAGATGAGCGCCTAGCAATTGGGACTACTAGCGAGCTCCCTCCCACTCCTCAGTCCTTCACTGAGAATAAGGACTTCGTCAAGATTCTCAATGAGGTGATAACTGAGTATGGTCACCGAGATGAGGATCTTGTCAATCAAGCACGCGCATTTGCCAGTCCGGGAGGCTTCAATCTCGGCTCAGGCGGTGCCTTTTTCTCACAAAAACGACCTAATAGAGGCGGATCTCGCAAGCAGGGAGCTGGAGGGGGAGCTGGAGGCGACGGTGCAGGAGGTGCCAGTGCTCAGGGAGGAGCTGGTGGTGGTGGAAGAGGAGGATATGTGCACCTCAGCGACCGAAGGAATCCCCCCGACTTTGGACGCATTGCATGGCCTGAGGATATCCTGGGAAGTGTTGAGGTGGACGGAAATGGTACCATCATCGGCAAAGTACAGCCAAGTGGAACGTACCGTATTCTGACGAACGAGGGAATGTAAGTCTAGAAGACACGAACCCAGGCACTTCAAGTCGCTAACAATCTTTCAAGCCTGGGACTCAGCCCATTCTTACAAACAAAGTTGGTGGAGAGACTAAAGCAAGAAGAAGCCAAACAAAACTCAACCAGTTAGTGGAAAGAAGAATGAATATTCATAGCCTTGTCGAACAAAGGAAAATCGACGGAGGGAGCCAATTACGATCAAGAGTTCTGAAAACCGGAAGAAAACGACCTATGTATCATGACTGTATGTAGAGATGAGTGTAACAATACTGTATGGGATTGGCGTTTGTCAGATAAAACTACTCTGAGACCAGAACCACGCTTGCATATGCAGACACGGGCCAATGCATGACAAGTTTGCATGGAGGACTGTTGGCTGGTAACTAGAATGGGTTAATAAATAGGCACGATGTTGTGGTTCAATATCAGGTGTTTTTGGTTATAGAAACAGATTCTTATTCGACAACTCGTAAGTCTATGTCGGTCGGTCGGTAGAGCTTTGAGAATTGATTTGTTGGGAATTTCAACGCCATCAGCATATAAAGTGTTTATCTGGTGTTGGTCCAGGTTGCCAGGGTTAGAAATGTGCAAAGCTTGGCCTTTAGCTACTTATATTTACTGCTTTATGTTTCCTATTTTGATTGTATATATATTATATGACCTAGAATATTATTCAAGATATGAATATATATAATTCAGGGCTTGTACGAGCACTAACATTTCTAGCCCTGGCTACCTGTAGGACAGTGAAGTCTATTTAGGTAGCTAATGTGGCTAGGTCATGGGCTGATTGACACGACTACCAGCAACACACCAATAGTTTTGTTAACTGTTCTCTGGGTGGCAGGTCAGACAACAGAATGGATGTAACAAATGGGGAGAAAGGTACCTTCAGTTCTCTAATAAAGCGTAAAGCGAGGAGGATATAGCAAACTCCAAGTGAGATAATCGAGATCTATTCTGCTACATGTTCCTATGCCAAGTATTAACATTCAATCCATATCCAACGTGCGAGATGGCTGGTATCCGTACCAAATCACCATTATTATTATAAAGCGTTGATAAAAGAGTAGAGTCATTATTAGCCCATGTCTGAGGTGGTTCCACTGACCTGACCCCTCCACTCAACAGTGACGACTACCTACCTCTATACCTTAAGGTAATTTACCCCAGCCCAGGTCGTCGAGCTCTGCAACTTTGACACCACTAACGAATACCCAACACAACTACGATACGCGATTATAATAACCTAACCGGTCACCTAACTCCTCCATTTCGCCGCTTCATTCACCCGCTCTTCTCTTTTACATCAAACCACCCCGCGATCGCTTCGTCAATACCGCTATCCCTGCAATACCTGTACGACCGTCGCACCCAGTTCCTGACAGCCGAACCAAAAGCTCTGCAGCTCCGAAAACCCCGCCGACCGATCACTTTTCGACGTGGCCCGCCTTGACCTTGGGTCAGGGCATCGCATCGCCATGGCTCCCCGAGGTTTCGAGGACGAGGAGCTTACCATTTCCCTATCCTCCTCCCACGTTCGTCGCCCTCAACAGCAGCAACAACAGCATGCTTCTAATGATGCCCCTGCACCCGGTTCCCGCCCCGCCGATGCGCCGCTCAAGGAGAGGATCAAGACGGAACAGCGCATCGGCGCCTACAAGGTCCTTCGAACTCTAGGCGAGGGCTCCTTTGGAAAGGTCAAGCTCGCTATTCACAATGGAACCGGCCAGCAAGTTGCCCTCAAAATCATCGCCAGAAAGAAGCTTATCAGCCGCGATATGGCTGGGCGTGTTGAGCGTGAGATTGAATACTTACAACTCTTACGCCATCCTCATATCATCAAACTGTACGTTGCGCGCCAAACCTTGGCTAAATACAGTGGTGTCGTTGTGACTGACACCAATCTTCTAGATTCACCGTTATCAAGACACCCAATGAAATCATCATGGTCCTCGAATATGCTGGCGGCGAGCTCTTCGACTACATTGTTCAACATGGCCGCATGAAGGAACCTGAAGCTCGCCGTTTCTTCCAGCAGATGCTTTGTGCCGTCGAATATTGTCATCGACACAAGATTGTTCACCGTGACTTAAAGCCCGAGAACTTGCTACTCGACGAAAACCTCAACGTCAAAATCGCCGATTTCGGCCTAAGCAATATTATGACCGACGGTAACTTTCTCAAGACCAGCTGTGGCAGTCCCAACTATGCTGCTCCTGAAGTCATTGGCGGCAAATTATATGCTGGTCCCGAAGTCGATGTGTGGAGCTGCGGTGTTATTCTTTATGTTCTTTTGGTTGGTCGACTTCCCTTCGACGATGAACACATTCCCAGCTTGTTTGCCAAGATTGCAAAGGGCACATACAGCATACCACAATGGATGCCTACTGGCGCTGCGAATCTCATCAAGAAAATGCTGGTGGTGAACCCCGTGCATCGTGCTACAATTGAGGATATCCGAGCTGATCCCTGGTTCACCACCGATCTGCCCGCTTACCTTCAACTTCCCGTTGAAGAATTCTTCAACACTGGTGTTGATCCAAACAAAGCCATTAAGAAGAACGATATTGCGCCGAATGCTTCAGAAAAGGTTCAAGAGAGATTGCATAATGAGGTTACTGAAAAGATCAGTAAGACTATGGGTTATGGTAAGAGTGACGTGGAGGAGGCCCTGCAGGCTGCCGAACCGTCGGCAATCAAGGACGCCTACATGATTGTAAGGGAAAATAAGATGATGCAAGTGAACCGTGAGTCCCTCTCTCTTTTTATTACCAATCTCTCGACGTATTGAAACTGATTTAGATAATTCTGAAGCCCTTCTAGCAGAGCCCGAGGGATCAAGCCCCATGCTAAGCATGTCTTCTGCCCGCTCAACGACTTCTCAAGCTACCACTACCCCTCGCCCGTACGTGAGCAAGGTCGGTATCTTGCCTTCAAGTTTACCAGCTTACCACAAGGACTATATGGAGCGGGAGAAGGCTGGTAGCGTCGAAAACTCACCACCTAAAGTGCTCATCAACGACGAACCCCCCAGCAACAGGACAGATGCTGAAAAGGAAGAGACAGCGCGCCGTTTACGGCCCCATTCGAGAAGTCAATTGCGTATGGATGAAGCCAACACAAGGCCTCAAGGGATGACCCCTATTAATCCCCCTAAAAAGAATAAGCCAGTTCGTTGGCAGTTCGGCATCCGATCACGTAACTCGCCATGGGAAGCCCTTCTGTGCATCCACAAGGCACTTCATAAACTGGGCGCGACATACATCCCCGATGAAGATTATGAAACAAGAACTGCAGAGGAGCGAGCTGAAGCCTCAGGTGAAGGTAGCTTTGCAGATTCTCACGATAACAACCGGGGCTCAAGTTCAAGTATCGATCCTAAGAAACGTTACAATCTTCCCGCAGATCCTTGGCATATCAATGTGCGCTGGGATACTTCTGGTTGGTCCCCAGATCTGTTGTACATGAATTATTAGAACTGACATCTTCCCAGCCATCAAGAAGAAGGCGGCCAGCGTTCCTGGCACTCCCAGCTCGCCGAGCACACCAGATGGTCAACATCACCCCAAAGAGCCTTTCGTTGCGCTACATATGGACATACAAATTTACGAAATGGAACATGGCGTGTACTTGGTCGACTTCAAGTGCTCTGGATACGAGACAGCCTATGGCCGACTGCTCGAGGAAAAAGACGTAACCAGTCCCTTTCCCTTCCTAGACATGGCCGCCAAGCTGATCATGCAACTGGCCGAGGCTGATTGAGAAACGTCGTTTTGAAAGGGGCACTGACATTCCAAACTGACACCAATGGGCACGATACGTTTGGCTGCGAGCATACTAGCTCTGCTTCTTACCCTGCCAGACGGTTATATGAATACACACATTCGAATTGGTCCATGAAACAGCAAGTGATCTACTGCCTGGGTTCCAGCAGATTTGCAGTCATTACTGTACCAAACGAAACGAATCTAATGGACATGTTGGTGATGTAACACTATGGACATTAGAGGACAACCGAGAGTATGAGTCTCATTGCTCGGCTTCTAATTTTCCATTCCAGCTTGATAACGGGCGTGTTATTGTTTAACTTTGATGTTTGGGCTATTTAGATACATTATGCTGATACGATTTTGGACCAACCAGTCCTCCCTCCCGCTTTCAATGTTTTCTCTTCTTTTTCATAGTTACGACTGAGTTGTTGGTCAGGCGCAGGATGTCTATGCTGCACAACAGGATGTACTGAAGATGAGTCAAACACAAGCAAACATATGTAATGATGTGCATATAGTTGCTTATAATAAATGTGCAGAGCATGACGACGGTCTTAAATTCTTTTCATGATATTTTGTTACTTCATAACTAGTAGTAGTATATATCAAGGCAAATGCTTGCCGTATGCAAAGTAATATGGCAATTAAAAATCGGAAAACAGTAGTGTGATATCAAAATGTCCCAAAGACAAAGAAACTTGCCGCTCTTCTTTTTTTGCGCCCCGACAACAACCTCTGGTGATTTCTCAACCCATACTGATCTTTATTCAGTCATGTGCTCAGTTGCTGTCCACATCTCCCTCACCAGCGGTGATTTATTTGAACTGATCCTCAGTCACACCGGCGCCCATAGCAGCCGTGGAGCTGATGCCACCTGTAACCATCTTTTGCAATTCATCAACGTAGGTTGCGCCACTCCACTTCTGGTGCTTAACAACATCGACTTTTTGCTCCATTTCAGGTTCTTGAACGAGCTCGCCGTAAGCGCGCATACCGACAGTGCTATATGCCTTGGCAAACTGGTCGCTGATCAGGGCTGTTGTGTGCAGGCCTGCAAGCGTGATGAACTGCCAGCAGTAGCCAAGCTTAGCCAGGCGGCGGATGTAGGTTTCCTGCTCGTCACGAGGCATGGCAGTTTTCCAGTTGAAGGATGGAGAAAGGTTATAGGCGAGCCTAGTCAAGCCAATGTCAATGTGAAATTCTGGAGCTTTCGTAGGTTGGTAGAGACTTACTTCTTCTCGGGCCAGACGGCGTGGACACCTTCGGCAAACTCCTTGGCCTGAGCATAGTCGGGCAGCTTAGACTCCATCCAAATAGCGTCGCAATAAGGAGCATAAGCAATAGCTCGGTTCACAGCGCAGTCGCAACCACCCTTGAGGCGGAAGTAACCCTCGCGAGTACGGGGGGCGTCCCAGTCGAAAAAGATATCATGACCAAGGACCTGGCGAGCGATGGCCCTCGCCTCGAGGTTACTCTTTCCTTTTGCTTTGGCAAGATAGTGTCGCTTGAGACTGGCCTTGTCAGAAGAAGAGCCTGCATCAATGGCAGCAGTCACAGCGTCGTCGAAGCGGCTGAGGTTGGCCTTGGCAAGCCACTCATCTTCAATGCGCTGCAGCTCAACGCCACTCTTGCCAGCACCCTCAGCGGCGATCATGAGATCGTTGAGGGGCTTGAGAGTAGGGTTTGTAGAGCCGAGGATGAAGGCATGGTCGCGGGGGTCGATGTTGGTGGAGAGTAGAGTTGCGGCCTCGGCGTCGGTGCGTGCAATAGCCAGGAGATCGGAGCCTTTCACATGTCAGCTGTGTTCTTGGAGTTTTGGTCCCACTACCAGCAGCAGCAGGCATGTGATAATTGGGGAAGTCTGGGGAAGTCAAAACTCACCCATAATGTCAGCCTGTGCTCGAATAGCAACAAGGCGGTTGATGTGCTCCTGAATGGGGACAAGAACCTTGCCTGCCATGTGGCCGCACTTCTTTGTGCCGGGGGCTTGATCCTCAATGTGAATTCCAGCTGCACCCTTCTCAATAAAGAGCTTGGTGAGCTTCATGACAGCGGTGAGACCACCATGGCCAGTATCAGCGTCAGCAACAATGGGGCGGAGATAGTCAATGTTCAAAAGGTTGGCGCGTTGCGCCTTGGGGACGCTGAGACGCTCTTGGCGCTGTTTGCGGTCATGGAAAAGTTGGGCCATGAAGAGATGGCCGACCTTGTTGGGAACAGTGGTCTAAGTCTGTGTTAGACAATGCTTATATAGACATGATTCATGTTCTCCAAACTCACGTAGGGATAGTCAGCCAGATCGGGACCAGGTTCATCAGAGGCAGAGGCAGTCGATGAGGATTGCCAGCCAGAAACATAGACGGTGTCGAGGTACTTGGCCATCTGGGTGACCATTGTAGGTTCTAAGCAGCCGTAGGTGTAGCTGGCATCTCGAGTCTGCGAGGGAAATCGTCAGTGTTTCGCTTTATGATGTGACATTCCTTCATCATTGGAGAGACTCACCTCGAAACGGTGCTCAAGTATCTTCCACAACTTCTTCGCCTGGGCATTACTGGCATAATCGACAGGGAGATATCCGCGTTTGGAGACAATCTGCTCAGCAGTGAAAGGGCGCTTTGTGTGTCGCCATCTTGAGTCGGACCACCAAGCCTTGACAGCCTCAACCTCCTTCTGGAAGAGCTCGTCTTCGATATCAGGGTTGACAGAAGGGGTTGCCATATTTTGTGACGCCATTGTGATCGATGTGTGAGTGAGAGGTATGAAACCTTTTGGGGGAGAGTGCTAAACAATGTGACTGCGTTCAAGAAGGTCTCAAGAAGTAGTAGAGTGAAGTTGGAAAGACGAGAACAATGATGGATAGATTGAGGAATTGCAAGAAGGGGGAGGAGGAGAGGAAGAGAAGGGCAGACCATATAATAAGTATCTTTTCGACCGGGAATTAGAGATACTCTTGAGTCACTCTTGGTCTCCTGTCCCCCGATATTCCAAAGACCCGTTCCCCATGGATGGATGGGATGGGATATGGGATATGCCCCATTGTCTCGCTGTCTCTCCGCACCCGGCGCAAGTGTTTCTGGACTTTTTGGTGGAGAAATTGGTCAACACACCGGTGTTGATCTAGCAACTTGGAGTCAAATCTTTGATGCAATTGGTGGGTGATGAAGATTGATGAACGAAGCTAGGGGAGTGAGAGTTACTCCTAGCGAAGGGGGCCCAGAACTTGGCGGACCCGCTGTTGATGAGGCGTTGGAGAGAACCTGAAGAACTGCGCTTCGGTCTTCCATTTTTTGAGTCACGAGGGTCATTCTACTTGGGTAGGTACTATTCCTTCTATCAAGCAAAGACATGTTGTTATTGCTTGAATGGGCTCTTTAATATTGTAGAGAAACAATGCATCAGTTGCAATTGGCCATGTCAATCCTATCGTCATTACTTGAGAATCTCTCTGTCTCTTTCTCTCAATCATCATCAGGCTGGGGGCTCTGAAATCGAGGCCAAATCTAGTACCTGCACGTCTGCAATTGCATTTCTACTCTAGCTCGGCTTTCCACCGAGCACAAGCCAGGCACGTTTTCACCTCGGCCATAGTCTGATCGATGCTTGTGTCAGATCAGCCTCTCCTACATACATATCTGCCGTCACGAGCCGCAATCGAGCCCCAGTAAAAGGCGAGACGAGAGTGCTGGTATGGAGGTCAGAGAGTACGTACCTCCGGACAGTCACCGAACGCCTCAAAAGGTGACCTACAAGTGACAACAGCCAAAAGAAGTATCGATTTTGGAGGCACAGTACGCTTTGTTCTGTAAACGGAAATTGAAGCCCGTCAAATCAAGACTTGCAGCGTGATCGTGATGGGTAACTGGCCATGCATGGGAGTGCCTAGAGTGCATGGCTCTGCAGAAGCCAGCACAGTTCTGTATGTACATACCCGATCCGGCCCTTGGTATCATGACGTCTTTGCTATATTCCCGTATCCTTAATAAATTTGGGTACAGTATATGTTCGGCTCAAAGGCTCGATATTCAGCATCCAGGATCCCTCACACAGGCAGGCCGAAAGCCGAAAGCCGTAAGTTACGGCCTACCTGTCTGTATCTGTCGTCTCTTTTGCAGGGCATGCAGTTTATAACTTTAATTAGGCAGAGAATATGTATCGTCGCTAACATTGCTGATCTGGCAACAAAGTTTCTTTATTACTACTACGTACTTATATAGGTACACACGGCAACAACTCGTGGCATACCTACTTAGGTAGGTACCTAATTACCTTATGGACGGGTCCCAAATTTAAGACGCGGGACTTGGTCTCTATGTACCTAACCCCATCCTTGCAAAAGCATCGCGCTCACAGTGAAATCTGGGGAAGCTACTCCGTACTTATTCCTCACCTTGACTCACCTGAGGTTTTGCTCATTATCCCACTAAACCTTAATCGCCAAGTTTCAAATGACCGCATTTTGCAGCATCACTACAATCAAGCCCTCCCTCTCTTATCCCATTCTGACGTATGTATATTCTGCAAGATAACTAACCACAGGGAGTAGCAATATGCCTTCAGCGTTAGAAAATACGAACAGAAAGGGAAAGAAAAGATGAAGAAGAAAAAGTCAATAGGAGCTACATTCTGAAACATATAACCAAGTATAGTATATCATTCAGTTTCTGACTGTGAATTCTCGGCCTTCCTCCGTCAGCGGATACCCGCCTGCGCCGGAAGGACGGAACTTGGCCGAATGTTAGGTCCGTCTCCAGCTCCGGAGCAGCGGAGGTTTCTGGCATGTGAAGCCGTGCGCCCCCTCGAGAATCGATCACTGGGCTCGGCAATCAATGTCCTTATGACGGCCCCTTCAAACTCATATCAATGGATTTCAATATCCACTGCCGCCTCTATAGCTCAGAATAACCACCTTAGCTACCTCGGTCATTTTCTTGCCGAGACTCATCATGGGAAACATGACCACTGACACCTCACATGCCCCATCAACCGCTTCGGCAACTACCCGAGGTCAACGGCTTTATCCTTTTTCCGACCTCTTCGTCACTTCTCCATTGCTATATTTTTGTATCAGGCCGTCCATAGATGGTTATATATCATGTTCCTGATTATTCATCTATTTCTTCATAAAATCAAAAGACACGAGAAAAGGTTCACGCTTTCTCGTCATTCTTGTCATGTTTCTGTGCTCAACATGCACTGCTCTCTCATCGACAGCTTTCAACGACTCCAGGAACCAGCAAAGCAGACAGGTACTGTAACATTCTTAAGGTATCCTATGGATATCGATAGCTACACCGTTTTCCTTTTGCCAAGAGCTTCCTAGTCTACAAAAGCATTACCCTATGTAGCAAGCAGACCAGCCAGCGTCTTCTCCTCATTCTTCTCAATCGCCCTGATCAATGTTTGATACGGCGTCAATGCTCCAAGTGCCCTGCGCATGTGCGCGTTGATGATTTGAAGCCCGTAAATATAACTGGCGTTAACCCATGCGAATCTAAGCCTACGTCAGTGAACCGTGTCTGAGTTTAGTAAGTGGATGTTCAACGTACCCTTCCTTGTTGACGCCTCGGAAGCCAAGACCCTGATTGCCGTATTCCGCATCAACTCGGTGAGGATCGACCGGCCGGGTGACATCGTACTTCTCGACCACTACACCGTGGAAATCGACAAAAGCCTTGGTTACCATGAAGAGCCACTTGTAGGCAATTCGCTCTGCTTCCTCCGTGAAGCTATAACGAATCAGACCTGTCCAGGCCAGCATTTGCTGTGGCGGCCAGCCGTAGGGGTAATCCCATTGTCTGTTAGGCCGTTCGAGTCCGACCGCTCCACGCGATTCCTCCGTTCCAGACACCAGGCCGCCGTAAGCCTCGAACTTGGGGAGAGCTTTGCGAACCATTTCAGCCGCTTGCTTGGGAGTTGCAATGCCTGCCCACAGAGCCCAGAGAGTCGTGCAGGACTCATACGTGCAGCGTTCACGCTTTGCGGTATCATAGTCAAAGAACATGCCCTCCTTCTCATCCCACATCAGCTTGTCCACTGTGAGCTTGCGCCGCTTGGCTCGTCGGTCCCAAGCAGCTGACGACAGAACCTCACCAGGCTGGTAAGGTGTACCAGCGCAAAACTCCTCAGGCATCGTAAGCCTGTCATTGAAAACGCTGCGAATAGTTCGTGCAATGTCAGTCTCGTACTTGAACAGGAGAGAATTAAGATCAATGGTCGCCAGGTTTGCGCAAACACCCTCAAGGCGGTAGGATGTGTCATGACCCGACTCTCTCACGGCACGGTCGTGCATGAAGTATTCATCGAGCTCAGGCTCCTCAACTTCGCCGTAGTTGTATGCTCGAACGAATTGTTCGAACGTCATTTTGTGCTTCTTGATATAAGGGTCAAGAATATGCACAAAATGAGTGGCCTCCGTCTCAGGAGGCACTCCACGACCTTCGGGTCGGTACCTCGAGAGACCTGTGCTGGGGTCTAGTCGAGGCTCTGACATCCAGACACTATGATACTCCTTGATGGCGGCTAGAATAGATCGTCGGAGGAATTCCTTGGCATCGGGCTCGTGCTTGATCTTTTCATAAACACGAAGGGCCATGTCAGTCAAGAAAGGAGGCTGTGACCGACAAAGGTAGTAGGATCGAGTAGCGTTCAGTATCTTTCCGTAGTGCTCAATGCAGAAGCAGAAATTGATGACCATCGACTTGGCCAGGTCGACGCGATCGTTGATGAGAAGACCTAGAGATGCCATATAACTGTCCCAGCCGTAAAGCTCGTTGAAACGGCCACCCGGGACAACGAAAGGCATGCCCTTGAGAGTCCATCCTGAAGGGTGTTCTGGTTCTGGAACTTCTTGAACATCCACAGCCAGAAGACCAGGTGCATCGTTCATGTCGCGAACCAAATCAGGGGTAATCTTCTCAGGTAGCATCTGAACGTCCAGACGCATTTCTGGCCTCTCTTCAGCAACTCTCTTGTAGAACTCGTATTGTCTGGGACATCGATACGGGATATAAATGCGAGGGCGAGGATCGGCTGTCCAATCCTTGGGGTCTCGGGCAGCGATATCCACGGTCGATGCATCAATGCGTCGTGTCAAGTTCTCCCAGAAATGATCACGAATCATGCGGGACAGACGATCGACGGGGTTTTCGTTGAGACGAGCCTCATCCAGAACAATCTGTTTCCGCCCGTACTCTTTTGCCAAGGTCAACTCTTGCAGGAGGTTACTCAACATATAAGTCCCGCGGACGTCGAAACGATTATGGCCAGCCGAAGCGGCCGTACGCAGAGAAATGACTTTGGGACCATTATCTTCGATCGTAATTTGCATGTCTCCATCAGTGTCCTCTTGTAATGAAAGACTTTCCAGTGTTGAATCGACTTGGATCAAGAAGCGGCGGTTCTGTTGCGAATTCTCATCTGTCGAACATAAAGAGTTAGTAGAAACACTCGGCTATGCGAAATTGATGTTTCTAACCATGGCTGCCGCGTCGAAAAGGCTCTCGGAGATTGACTCTTTCAAAACGGTGCATCAAACTGTTCTGGTTGGTGAAAAGTCAGTCTACGTCATAGTACGACGGTGGGCAGACACTCACCTGGGAGTAGGTGCGAGTTCGGGGTCCCGCGCGGTTCATATGTCGTTCCTCAGTATAGTAGCTTTTGGCATCGTCGAAGACGCCCAGGTCATCAGAACCGCGAGCTTGGTGACCGGAGGGCGCGGCCATGGTGGTTGAGTTACCAACTTATTGTCAGGAGGCAAAGCGGGGTTGTGATGATGGAGCTAAAGTTTAGTAAACTGAGTGAGTACTTATATGAGCTGGTAAAGTTGTGACTATGCCCGATTGCGTCGACTGGTGATAGTGGGATAGAACGAGGATGAGTGAGATGGTCCAGGGACGCAACGGAGGACAGACCACGAAGGGGTATAAGAACGATGGAAGGTAAGGTTGTAAAGGATTCGTAGGGATGAGAACGAGTATGACGGCAGAATATGGGGGCCCTTATAAGAGAGAGGAGACGAGAACAAGGTAGAAGTGGAGAGGAGCGAGAAAGAAAAGTGGCGGAGGCAGAGACAGGAGAGGAAGAGAGCTTGGGTGGAGGAATGGAGCCTGTAGTCCTGGGGTGACGACAGTGACAACTGACGAAGTGGTTCTCTTAGCTTCCCACTCTGTTTTTTTGGCGGGCGAGAAATGGGAGATAGTGGAGATGAACAAGAAGGACAAAACAGCAACAACTATGATCAAAGGTTTACGCCGATCTCGCTCACCGAGCCTCTCTGACCTTGCCAAACGCTGGGAGTAAGGTACCTAAGGTAGGAGAGAAGAAAAGTCCAATAAGGAATGATAGAGCGGTGTGAAGGAGCGTGGGGGTAGCACACCTCAAGCAATTGAATGCGAGATCTATGCAGAAATTACCGGTGAGAGATGGATGGGATCCAATGCAAATGATTAATTATGGCTGTATGTACCTGAAGTGAGGTGCCTTGAGGTGCAGCGGCAGAGCGGTCCCTTGGTTTCCGGCTCGTCTCAGTTTAGAAATTCCTGCCCCTCACCCCCGACCCCTCCATTGGCTTGGATGCTTTTTTGTTATCGTGCCCATGTAGCCATGGTTGTCCACTGTGATGATGTATGTCCATTGCACAACCAACAGGGGTGCTCCGCTCAGAGGGACAGGCCCCACGCGCGGGATGCAGTTGACTTACACCAGCAGCGACCAGGGGGCTAGGGGCTCTCTGCAAACAAACCACATAGTAGTAAGGTAAGGCACCTTAGTTAATTGTTCGATTAACATCCCTTGGGCATCCTTCAAGCTTCTTCCAAATATGCTTCAACGTCTTCATAACACCAGACCCTTGGTTTACGATTGCCGATATGCTGGAAGTCTTTCCATCTATTATGTGGGGTCGTGTAATGTCAATCAATTATGGGACATGGACGAGGTGAGCTGATGCTGGAGTTGAGGTCAAGCTGGACTTCGATACAAGTATGATCTTGCTGTCAACTACCCTGCCGGTGAAGGTAAAGAGCCCAGTGGGCTGGAATTATATGACTTTCTCTTGTACCCTCCTTGCTTTAAGTTTCATATGCTTCCCCAATTGCATACAGGACTATGCTGATATGCCATGATCCCCTATCAATCTGCAGCATCCATCGGCTGGCCGCCTTTTAACGACACACTGCACTGTATTGCTTATGCTAAAGCACCTCACTGTAAGCTTCCAAGTATAAATACTTGAACAAAATTGAAGACAATTTTTGGCGTTTGGCGATGAGGCATGTCAGTTGCCCTAGCATCATCACACAGCGGTCCAGACGCCAGTTCTAGAAAAGCCTTGTACGCCGCCATGACAGCCATTTTTTCATCAAGTGAAACGCAGACTCTATTTGAAACAAACAATCTCTAAAATAAGGGGAGGTCAGCCACGCCGTTGGTTGGCGCTCTTGTGTTTCTGCCCGTCCATCTCTTCAGGGTATTTATCCAATCCCGCTATCGCAGCCCAATATTCATCCTTTGACGCCCATCCAATGCATAGCTCAAGCCCAGTTCATAGTCTCGAAGCAATACCGCAGCAACGATAACTACTCGTCACTCTCGGCTTGGCTTCGACGTGACATCGTTCTCCTTCGCCTCTCTTCTACAACCTCAGGGTCCCAAGTCCCTGCAAATATATCTTCACATTCATCATCATCATCAGAATCAAATTCAATATCCTCTTCCTCACCATCCTTGCCGGGCGTGGCAGTCTCCGCAACATCCTCGTCAATTGCATCCTCCCAGCTCCGGTACGTAACCACTCGTTCCATCTCGAGGATGAATTTCCCAACTTTGTACTTCTGGCCTTGCTCTTTAGCGTCCACATACTTCCAGCCAAGCTTTGTTGAGCATGACCCGCAGTTGATGTCTGCAACGACATGCCATCCTGTCACAAGCTGGCGATTCTCACTCTTACCAACTCGTATGTTGCTCAATGTCTGGGCTGCAGGAGGTGCAGGCGGGGCCACAAGAAACGCACGACCGTACCGGCCGGTGAAGCCTTTAGATATGATCTGAGAAGCAAAAGCAACATCGACAGAGCATGTTGAACAACGAAGCGTATTCGGAGATGTACGAGATAATCGACCTCTAGGCGCTTTTGCAAGAATTCCTTCGTTCGGGGGCGAGCTCGCTGGTGTTGTCACCGCTGAAGATGCGGCAGATTCTGCTGAACTCGAGGAGACCGAGTGGCGTCGGGAGAAGGGAAGCTTTATGCTGGGCAGTAAGAAAGTAGGAAAGACTGGCTTGGTAGCCGAGATGCCACTCTCGCGAACCATCTCGGCAATGGTCAAGTTTGACGCCTCTTTTGGAGTTGCTGAGTGTAACGTCCTGGAAGAGATGGAAATGCCCTCTCGACTTTTTGGAACTTTCTATCGAAGGCTAGGGGACCGATAAGGTGTGGGGAGCTGTTGCACTGAAGGCGCCCAGAGCTCCACAAGTGGCGTAAAGTCCTTCCAGATGTGACCCGGGAAGCTTTGGCTCTGTCGAATATGGCATTCGAGACAAAAACGTTGGAGAGAAGATGGCGAAATGGCTCTGCGGTGTCGTGCCTGAGTTCACAAACGACGGTTTTTTCCACATGGAAGTCTCCAAGATAGAACAGGAAGGGGAGAAGTTTAATAGTACCTACCTAGGGTGTAGGCAGTTATTTATTTGGTCACTCTCCCCGACTCAGCCGGGCAGCGATCACCAGACTCACAACCAGTGATGAAAGAGGGGCAAAAACAAGTCTCCGTTGGGCGGCGGTTGCGGCGGGCGGGACAATGCAAGGCCAAAAAGAGGGGCCTCCCAACCAGACCTGGGAGCTTCCCTGCTAGCATCCGTGCCAAGCAAGCGACCTCCCCCCATACTTAACTATGTACATACTGTATCTTATTATTGTTCACTGGCCTCCAGGTCAGTTTGGTTATCACGAGATCAACGTGCAGATGATGAAAGCCAGACGCCGGTTATCGGTTCTACAACGCGCGGACAGTCGTTGGTACAGATTGACTTAGTGAAAGGAAAAGGCTTGATTCTTCTAAGCTAGCTACAGAAAGAGAGGACTATTTATAATAGTCCTAGGGCATTCACCTAAGCTAGATTGCCTATAGCTGCCTAGATAGGCTTCCTGCATATAGGCATCTAGGGCAAACAGCAAATACATACAAACAAGGGCATCAGTTATCCAACAGATTGGCTCTCAAAAGACTGTAGTGCAATATTTGGTGTCACTGTCAATAGTATACGTCGTAAAGGAATCCATAATTTCGATTCTCATATCATAGAACGTTAGATATCTTAAATTAATATGGATAAGTTAAGACTGAGGCTCCTCAGCAACATAGTGTAGATAAGCACCAAGCAGCTTAATACCCTCAATGTAGTTGCGCTTGTCGAGCTTCTCGTTGATCGAGTGAGCGCCGTCTGTCGAGCTACCCATGGGGAGCAAAAGAACATTCTTGCCTGTGGCCTCCTCAAATGTTAGGGTCACAGGAATGCTGATCACTATGTTAGTGGTGAGATACCAGACATTTGAGTCAGAATAACTTGCCTTCCACCTTCGCGAGTATAATCGGGCTCGACACCCCACACACGTTCGACAGCTTTGGCTGCAGCCGAGAAGTTCCAGTGTTTTGGCGATGCAACCCACCACTTACCAGTATGCTGAGCATACACCTTAAGGGTGTTCTTGCTGCCAAGCTTGGCAAACTGCTCTTCAACATACTTGTACACAGCCTCATTAGTCTTGTCAATGTCCATGTCGGGAACAGTTCGGATAGAGAACTTTCCAATAACCTTGGCAGGAATAACAGTCTTAGCTCCAGGAGCAGAGAAGGCACCCTCAACGCCATGGATAGATAGAGATGGGTATCTCCAGCGACCCATCAGAGTACGCTTCTTATCATCGAAAATGGTGGTCTTGCTACCCAGGGACTCATGAATATTGTCCATGGTGAATGAAATTCCATCATAGAGACCCTCCTCATCCGCCGTGACAGGTGCAACCTGCTCCTTGATACCGGGAATCTGAATCTCGCCGCCAGTGTTGACGAGAGATCCTAGGACTCTAACGAGGTCGGTCATGGGCTCCTGGGCGGTACCGCCAAAGACACCACTGTGAAGATCGGCGCCAGGGCCGGAGATCTCAACTGAGTAGTAGTTACAACCACGAAGACCGTAAGTTAAGCATGGCTTCTCGGTACCGAGCCAGTAGTTATCGGATATGCAGACAGCCTCAGCATCAGCAAAGTACTTCTTGGCCTCTTCCTTGATGAGGTCATCGAGGCCTTCAGAACCGTATTCCTCCATACCCTCGAAACACATCAGGAGGTTGACGGGGAAGTCAACGCCAGCTTTTTGGTGAGCCTCAATAGCATTCAACCAGCCTAGAACTGGACCCTTGTCGTCTGTAGCTCCACGGCCAAACATACGCCCCTTTTCGTCGACAGTAAGGTCAAATGGCTCAGTAGCCCATCCATCGCTCTTTTCCGCAGGTTGGACGTCGTAGTGCCCATAGACGAGGATGGTACGCTTATTCTTGTCGCTTCCATATCGTGCAAGGACAACGGGAGGTAAGTCGAGGTACTCCTTATGAGGCTGCTTCCCAAGAGGCCGAAGCTCCACAGAGGCTCCAAGGGCTTTCAACTCCTCGCCGAGCCACTCTCCCATGCGAACAACATCAGGGCGACGGGCATCCTCGGCCGAGATAGACGGAATGGCGACAGCCTTGCGCAGGCGCTCGATGAAGTGGTCAGCCGAGCTATCGACTTGCTTGAAGAAACCGTCGAGCTGGGGTGCCATCTTCTTTGCTTGGTGTGAACGAATAGAGTCTGTGAGGTAGGTACGAGAATAAGGGCAGAGTTTCTGAGGAAAAGTTTGCGGGACGGGTACTCGTAATGAGATAAAGGGCCTTTTGGGTGGTGCTGTTACCAGTCGAGTACAGCAAACAGCTGCCCTATCGAGGCGTATGGTGCGGGGCATTACACGGGCAGACTTGCCAGGACCTGCTCGATCGAGCGGGCAATGATGGCGGGGCACTTTTGACAGGCACTCCAGTGCAATCAGAATCTCCAAACGGTGGAGGGAACGGCTAGTTACGGCAACCAATGGCAAAACAGGTGCGAAATGATTAGTCAGTTAGAACAGAGAGAATTTGGTTCGAACTTGAACTTGTGCTTGGTATGGATATGACCTCTAGTGGGGCTCACCGGATTAACTTAAATGCGCTCATCACAGCAAACTCTGTGCCTTGATTAGTCAGATGCCGAAGGGGGTAGTTGGCCGCTTACCATTCTCATGACCTGTTGCCGAAGAGTCTTCCTCTCCCCACTCTCCCTGTCACTCATCCATCCATCGTCGACGTTCTTCCTCGCCATCGATACAGCGGCATAGGACATCAAACGCAGTCTTTTGATCGCGCTCTATCGACTTTTTTCTATTTCGGAGGTTTCACAGTTGGCTTTTTTTTGTCTTCGCGCAACCTGCGATACGCAACCCAGCGGCACGATCCGCTTGTTCTCACGCGACCGCCGACTTTCTGCTCCCTCCTTTCGCTCAAGATCCTCGCGTATAACGTATTACTGGTCTACTCTTCAAGGGCGTGATCTTGGGACGCCTGGCTAACATTAAGGTCGCTGGTTCATTGGTTTTGACAAACGTGGTGACTGGAAAGTGAGGTGGAGTTTCAGGGTTGTCTCTCTTCTGGCTTGTTTTGGCCAGCTGTACTCCTTATTCATTGCACCCATTTCTTTTTTTTTACCCTATTGCCACTATTGTTCCCTCAAAGTACAATCAAAATTGATTATTTCCATTCACCTTGAGTTGAAAGAGCACGGCAGTGCGAGAAAGAAAACCAACAGAGAAGAAAACAAAGACTTTCATTGTTTGCAAACGCAAGAACAATCAAACAATCAATACTTACATAGTGCTTTGTGCGACCGGCCCCGACCTGACTTTGGGTTTTTTTTTTTTTCGACTTGCGATATTGAATCTCAACAAACTTTTGTTATCACTTGTACTGTGCTCCATCTGTTCCTGTAGGAAACACCCAGCACGTATCAGCCAAAATGACGTCCTCCGTCTTTTTCAAATTCAAATCTCAAAAGGAGCCTACCCGAGTCGAGTTTGATGGCACCGGTATCTCAGTATTTGAGTTGAAGCGTGAGATTATCACAAAGAGTGGCCTAGGAGATGGTACCGATTTTGACCTGCATATTTATACCGATGACAACAGCGAAGGTGGGTTAATCCAATCGACATCAGGCAATAACATTGCTAACAACTTGGTAGAATACGACGATGATACGACTATCATTCCAAGATCAACGACTGTCATTGCCCGACGCCAACCTGCTCTCAAGCCAGGTGCAGGGCGCGCAGCTCGTTATGTGTCTGGAAAGATGCCTGTGACAGCCAAAAACGCTGGTCGCAAGGAGCAAGCGGCGAAGGCCTCATCATCCAAACCCAGCTCTGATGCCATCAGCCAGATGAACAATGCTATGACTGAAGAGGAGAAGATGGCTGCCATGTTTGCAGCACAAACCGAACAGTGGTCTGCTCAACAAGAGGAAATGTCTCAGTAAGTTTCAGAAGCCCATGCAATGTTACATGGAAACTAACAGTTGGCCAGCCAAACACCCGTGTTCAAAGCTGGTGCAAAGAGACCAGCAAACGTCCCCGACCATGACCCCCCGAACGGGTACATTTGCTACCGGTGCGGTAACAAAGGTCATTGGATTCAATTGTGCCCTACTAATGACGACCCCGAATTTGACAACCGCCCGCGTGTCAAACGAACCACAGGTATCCCACGTTCATTCCTGCAAAAGGTAGACAAGTCTGTTGTCCTTGCGCAAACTGAGGGTGATGAATCCAAGCGTCCGTCAGGTATCATGGTCAATGCCGAGGGGGATTTTGTTATTGCTGAGCCCGATAAGGCTTCATGGGAGCAGTTCCAGGCCAAGGCCAAGTCTTCATCTACAGCTAACGCACCACTAGCTGAGAACAAGGAGATTCAGGAACAGGGCTTGGAGTGTTCAATTGACAAGAAGATGTTCATAGAGCCAATGAAGACTCCATGCTGTCAGAAGACCTTTTGTAATGATTGCATAACTAATGCTCTCATCGAAAGCGACTTCGTCTGCCCTGCTTGCCAGTCAGAAGGCGTATTGATTGATGACCTTCAGCCAGATGAAGAAGTTTCCAAGAAGATTCAAGAGTATTTGAAGGACAAGGAAACGGCCAAGACTCCCCCGCCCGCGTCGCCCAAGACTTTGACAGATGCCAAGTCAGATGGCGAGAAGCAAGAGAAGTCAACAGAAGAAACTGGGGACAATATGGAGCAAAAGCCTGAGAATGAACCAAGTGACAAGACTAAGGACTCGGCTGTCAATGAAAAGCCAAAGTCGCCGGCGTCTCAAACTGCAACTGTCAACTCACCTCCCGCGGGCCCTAAGAACATTGTATCCGCGTCCCAAGATGCGAACAAACAACTAGATAATCTCAAACCGACAGATACCGGCTCCAAAAAACGGCCCGCAGATGATATTCTTGACAACCCAAGGATTCCCAGGGGTCCCAAGGCCATGCAGAACCAGCAGAACCAGCAGAATATGGTGAATGGCATGGGCATGAATGGCATGGGTATGAACATGGGCATGAATAATATGATGTTCAACGGAATGCCCATGATGCCCAACATGATGGCCATGCCAAACATGGGTAACATGAATATGGGCATGCCAAATATGAATATGATGGGTATGCCTAACATGATGGGTATGCCCGGTTTCCCTGGCATGAATGGCGGATTTGGCGGCATGCCTGGTTGGGACATGGGCATGAATGGCATGAACGGTATGAACGGTATGAACGGCATGGGTAACATGAATGGAGGAATGAACGGTTTTCAGAACGGCAACTTTGGACAGGGTGCTGGCGCGGACGAAGACGCCTACTTTCGTAAGCCAGTTAACCCTCATCGACACCAGAACAAACAACGAAGAGTGCGGCCAAGCGACTACCGAGAGCTCTGAACATCGATTCGACTATCATTCCTTCTTCTAGCAATTGCTTCTCCTTTGTTTGTCGCATTTTGGATTGGGACTCTAGGCTCATCATGATTTGCTTGAATTTTCAGCATACTTACTGTCAGGCTGAACTGACCGGCGTTGGGGTATGGCCTCGGAGGATTCTTTATGACAGGTTTCCATGTCTACTACGTACGGCCAAGGGTTGGGGAAACGGTGCATTACTTAGCAAGATCTTGAATCAAATCGAGGTCAAACAATGAATAAACAAACAAATGAACGAAAACTAAGAATCGTCGGGTACTTTTTTGGTGATTGAGTGTGTCTGCAGCTCAATTCTAGAGTGTATTATCGTAAGCCATCAATCAATTATTTCTCAACTCCGCGCCACCCGTGCTCTTTTATATGTGACACTATCTATATCCGTTCTCTCGTATTCCACATCACTTTCTATGCCTAGCCCTTGATACCAGCCCTACTCAGGAGGAACATAGGGTGTAACAAGCATTTCGCTGAACTTCTCGAGCTTCTCCTTTCCTCGTACCTCCTCAACAAGCAGAGGCATCTTGACGACATTGAAGTCCTCAGCATATAATTCTTCATACTGGTCAAGATACTTGCGCTGCATCTTGCGACGGGCGTTGCACTGATCGCAATCGCTAGCCTTCTTGGGGAAGAGCAGCTGGTTGACAACGATGGAGTGGGTATCGATGCCATAACCAGCAAGCTCCTGAATCATACGTTCCGTCTCGTAGAGACTCAGAAACTCTGCAATGCACACACAGACAAATGTGGTGAGTTCGGCGTCCTGGAACTGAGTATTGACCTCGCCGATGGTCTCTCGCAAGGATTCAAGTTTCTGAATCATATCATTGAGGTTCTGTCCGTTGGGTAGCTGACCTCCGGAGCCAAGGAAGCCGTTGAGGAGAGGACCGTACTGTGACGACAGCTGAGAAACCTTTGCGAGAGCCTTCTCGAGAACGGTGGGAAACTGGAGGAAGCGCAGGGTGTGGCCTGTCGGGGCTGTGTCGAAGACGATGGTCTCGTATGAGAGGGACTTGACTTGCTTGAGAACTTCGGCAAAGGACATAGCCTCGTCGATACCAGGGATCTAGAGGTGTTAGCTCAACCCCGGGAGAAACGTTCCACCTCAACCTACTGCGAATGCCAGATCCTGCATCATGCCTCCCAGAGGACCACCAGCCGCAGCGTTGACATCATCAGCCTCGCCCTGGCCTGCTAGCATATCCTGAATGCTACCATTCGGGTCGATCTCCATGGCACTCAGGTTGTCAAACCCATTGACAAGGCGGGCCTCTTTGCCAAACTTCTGAGAGAAAGCATCTGAAAGGTTGTGGGCGGGATCGGTCGAGATGAGAAGAACAGAGCGTCGGACCTTGGCAAGCTGAATCGCGAGGGAGCAAGAAGTCGTGGTCTTGCCGACACCACCCTTGCCACCGACAAAGATCCAGCGAAGGCTTCGCTGGTCCAGGAGAGACTGCAGAGAGGGCTCAAGGGCATCCTCGGCGGAGATAACTGCGGTGGACATTTTGGGCGAAATATGCGATGAGGCTGTGGAGTACAATGTTTAAGTTTGGTGTTGAGAAAACAAGCGATAAGGAACCGCTTATCTGCCTTGATTGTTGGCGGTAGGCTAGAGCACAGAGAGAGTACAGGACAGAATCAGGATTTGTGTCCTGTATGTTCTAGAAGGTCTTGGATGGCGGAGTTGGCAATGGTTGTGATTGACCGTTGACTTAGAGGGGTAGTAGCAGACATAATCACAAATCAGTGATATCGTTTCATTCGGTTAGTCATGACTCCTTTATTTTGTCAGTATCTCATGCGCCACATGACTACCTAGGTACCCAAACTCGCCACACTATGTGCAGGGTAGACAAGAGCAGGGTAGCAACTGTAAGGTAGGGAATAAAGTTGACTTGAATAAGCCGTCAGGATACGTACGATACTATATTTGTTGTATGCAACTAGCTAGGACCATGGCGTTGCCTACAGGAGCTAAAGCTCTATTACAGGCGACTTAACTGATTGCCTACCGTTGTGCCCTTTCCGGGGCCGGCTCCGTCCTCGCGATAGGACTTCAAGTACCGGCGAGCGGCGTAAAGCGTGCGGAGCCACGCGGAGGGGCTTGTTCTTGAGTCCAATCCTTCTGCAATACACAATAATACCATTACTATCAGTCATATATCTCCCAAGAGTTGCTTATCTTAAGAGCCATGGCTTAAACTTTATAACTGGGTCTTGATGATATGCTTACCTTAGGTTACCTAGTAGATAGCGAGGTACTCAAGCACCAGCGGTAGTAATCAGGTACTCAGTCATTCATTCAGCTGAAGTCGCTGATTCTCTGCACCAAAGTTAGTACTTTAGGCTGTGCAGCCGCAAACAACCCAACTCTGACTGCCTCACTCACGTCACCCTTTTACTTCGATTCCCCTCCCTTACCTTCACAATTCCTTGGTCTCTCTTCCCTTATAAACACGCAACCCCATAACTGAGCTACCTCTATCCAAAGCTCCCGTCTTGCTGCCTGTCAGCTTGCACCTGCCCCACCTTGACGTCAACCTCGCCGAATATCTGATCACAAGGTACCTTATCGCCAACACCACAATCAATCACTTTGTATACCAAATTCAACTATCACGATGGCTTCTCACACCAAAGACCCCATCACGTGCCACGTTCTTGATACACAGGCTGGTCGCCCTGCTCGTGGTATCCGCGTCCGTCTCGAAGGCCCCATCCCGCCGTCGACCAACCCTCACTCTGCTGCCCAACCTCGGCCCAACACCTTCGAATCCATGACCGACGACGATGGCCGTGTTACAGCCTGGCTACCGTATCTTTCCGAGGATGCTGCTGGAGAGCCTCCTCTCCAGACTCTCGTTGAGGTGCTTGAGGACCGCAAGGGGCAGGGTTCGTCGCGATGGACGCTGCGTTTTGATACGGGAGCTTACTTTGGCGAAGAAAATACCTTCTTCCCTGAAGTAACGGTAACATTTCGTGTCGAGGAGGGACAGACGTATCATGTTCCCCTGCTGCTGAGTCCCTATAGTTATACTTCCTACCGTGGAAGCTAAGTGGATGGTAGCATTCTTGGTATTACACGGAGCGAAATGACCAGCATCAGGGGCTGTGTCTCATGAGAGGAAATCGATGCCAAAGCGATTTTTAGACCCCTTATCATGAAACACCACTGGTATGATATGAAGATAGCACAGAGACGATGACAATGTTACGATCATAGCGATAAAGCTAAGGTACTTATTAATTCTTAAAGAGTGTCCGTGTCGGCTACTTCCTTCCAAGCCAAGCCAACTGGCTATATGAGTGACATTGCTGTCTGCCCTACCAGAGGGACTTTAATATACAAGTATTTGCACTGTTTGTCAGGCGATACTGTTCCTTGCCGATCAAAAAACCGTAATCCAGGTAAACGCCACGCTATCCACAAAAGAAAAGTAAAGAAAGTGATTTTGTTCCGGAAAAAAAAGCATTTCGGTGATGCGTTCGTCACAGGTCATCAGGTTCGGCCGTATACGTCGTTGTAGAAGTCATGATTGTTCCGATCTGAGTGAAGTGTTGCACTGTTTGTTCGGAAGGTTATACAGCATCTCTAGCTCCTCCGAAATTTGCTCATAAATCCTTTCTTAGAGCGATGGGTCGGTACGTCGGGCGAAGTTGGCGGCGTGTCCTCTTCGTCTCTCCTCGTGTTCCTAGACGCGAGGCTATCGGTCTCGTCCTTGGAGAGTCGGATGCTTGATGTAGAAGGGCGGAAGCTGTTCATAGATGGATTGCCATCTCTGATGCTCTCGTTATCTCCAACATCAGATTGAACTAGGGAGAATACACTGTAGAGAGCTTCCGAAGTGGGGGTAATACGGCCATGGTTGAGAGTACGTCGTTTCTTCCTAAGGAATGATCGCCGAGTTCGCATAAGTGCCTGGTCAGGATCGATATCTTCTTGAGTGAGACAAGCGTTGGGTGAAAGATCCGCATCTGGATGTGGGAGTGTGGTGTTTCGGACTAAAAAATGGTTAGCAACAGATGTTACTTGGTAGGAGTTGGGTGTCGACTAAATAGATACTGACCATTGTTAAAGGGCTCCGGGAATCCTGTGTCTCTTGGTTCTCTCGATTCCCTTCGAGGCTTGGCGGTACTCGTAGTAGTGATAGTATCCGCCATTGTTTCGGTAGATTTGGAGTATGTGGAATGAGAAGTCATTTGATGGTCGACCGAGAGTTGAGTATGTGTGTGTTTATGATGAGAAGAATTAAAAGTAAAGGGGGAAAATAGCGATCTTGCTCAGTCCTTGAACTACATCGACTCTTGTTGACTGTGGCTGTATTACCACATGGGGCAAGCTCAGATGGACGTAAGAGAGAGCGTGTGTGAGTGTAAGCGGGCGCGATACTGTTTTCGTCTCCCGCCAGAGCAAAGCCTCAGCGGTTGCACGTAACCTTCAGAGAGGAAGCACCGAGGAGAAGAGTGCCAAAAGAAAAGTAAAAAGAAGGATAATGAGGCAGTTATGTTATGTTGGTCTGTCACTCAAGGCAAAAAAAGGAGATTTCACTTTCGCTTCAGTGAAGAGAAGGCCGAAAGACTTTTGGTCAAATTAAACCAGGAGTAAGTAGCACAGACAACGCTATAAGTCTGTAATAGCTGGGCTGAAGTTTGCTGGGGTAGGAGATTTGGGCAGAGGAGCGATAGTGAGCGATGGGCGATGGGTGAGGGCGATGGGGGGCAGACAGGGTTATATTGCATCCACAGAATGATGAACTACATTACGATTAGCTTTTCTTGTTCTTCTTGGTCACTGCTTGGCCTACAGCCTCCTCAAGCGCTGAGTTTGAACGGATCTTCGGCGCGTCCAATGTCGAGCTTAATCGTGAGGCTTGGCTCTCGCTATTCGGCACCTCAGCCAAGAGAGACAGTGAACAACCAAGCCCAGCCAAGAGAGCAGCAGCGGTAAAGTGGCCCTTTGCCTGCGCCCCAGAGAGAGCAAGTCCCCAATGACACAGAAAGGACAGGGGTGCGAAGAAGGGCAAGAAGTGCGTAACTAATTGACAAGGGGTGGAGTGGTTCCAGAGGCAGGTAAAACTCCGAAAGACATACAGACAAAGTTCTGTGAACAATGAAAGGCAAAGAGTGAAGAATGAACAACTCACCTCGTCTTGTCTTGTCTTGTCTTACAATGTCTTGCTAAGTAACAAAGACAATTTTGATGGGCACCGTCTTAAGCAAGCACAAAGGCTAAATAAAACAATGAAACTCGATGTAGCTGAGGATCTGCACAATGGGAATTTGCTAGTCGAACCGTCTCTGTTGTATCGCAATTTACGCCCGACAACATAAAAGCGGGAGACCCTTTCAGTGGTGTTAGTGACCTGGGGTTACAGGCGGTTTGTACTTGTAAAGGATGCGTCAAGTGGCGTCCACGTTGCTTCTGCTTGAGGCTCGGCCCAGGCCCAGGCGCTTCGTTAGCGGGCGGGCTCTGTATCCGTAAGTGGTGGGGTCGTCGTTCGTCAGCCGAGAATTGACTGCTCTCGCTTGGGGAGAATGATTTGTTGGGCAAAAAGGACGACGTGACGGTAGCCACAACGCGACCAAGACTTTGGTAGGTATGTACTGTAGAGACGCTTATCCTGCGCCTCTATGGATAGAGACGAGACAAGACAAGACACAACAGTCAGATCCTAAAGGAACCGATTGAGTGAGAAACGATGGATATCGGAGAGATGAGCAACTCAAGTTCCATTGCCGCTTCATATCTGACTGGGTTATTCTGCCTCATTTATAAGCCATCGACTGTCTTGTCAGCGTCACAAGATACTATGCTTTTGCCCACCTATGTGCCCAACTGTCTCTGATACTGCATCGTTATTCATCAGTTCACTCACTGATTCCGTGCCGACCAAGCGGATTTCCCCCAACAGCCTAGGATATGCCCAGTAGTATCATGAACAGGACCCCAGTACACATGACGACAAAACGGACCGTGCAGCTGGACTTCAGCCGGTGTCTCGCAGGCAATAGTGTTAGTGGCTCGCCAAGCAGTTCTGCTGTAGGCCAAGGCACAAGGGGGCCCACTCATCGTCGAGTGTCAAAAGAGTACTCCGTACGGGTTTCCCATTGTTCAGGCCAGGCCTGGATTGGTAGATTCGTAAGAGACGGCAGGACGGCACTCGATTTCGATGGCGGGGTCACCGATACCTAGTCCCCTCACCTCACTGACAACGATATGTCTCTTCTTGGCGCAGCATTCACGTGAATCAAGTCTTGGCCGGTCTACCTACGGTACAACAACACACTGATACTATTCGTACTATGGATATCAATTTCAACATCTCCCTAACCTCTCGGCCCCTAATCAATTAGGTCCAGCCTCCCCGTACCCCGCTCATTCCCGCTAATATAGATGGATGGATGAATATACATCATATCAAATTACCTATAAACACTTTTCGGGACGGCAATGGAGAATTGGCTCCCTCCCAATTTCATCTCAGTCCTTGATTCCGTCCAGCCCCTGACTCAGACCTCAGGGACATTTGCAGCACAAGATCTACTAACAACACTCTTGATCGTGTTGGTAGGGTAAAGAAAAGATGAGAGCCATGACTACTAACCGTGTACTTGTACTTGTACTTTGTTACAGACCGCGGAGGGTTTACTTGGCTGCGCAGAAGGGTGGCTAGGTATGTACGATTTATCCAATGACAAGAAATCCGCTAACCATCGAGTCGGCGTGCCTATTCCAGAAGGTCAAGCAAGCACGTACCGCAAGTCCTGAAGTCCACTCCGGTTGGCTTTGCAATTTTTGATCCTTGGTGAAGTATGTATGATCTGCTACGCAATCTAACATCGTAAAGCCTTGACGAATAGTACGGTTCAACATTCGAACTCTCCTGTTTGGCACAGCCCTTCATCGAAGAAAGAAAGAAATCGAGGCTCTGCGTGGGTAAAGGACGCCACATCAGAGCTGCATTTTGATAGGCCAGCCCGTATCCTTGGCATTGACTGACTTCCGACTACCTAAGGTATCGAGTTGCGTTGCACCTCGTAAACGGGATACGAAACTGCCCTGCCCTGCCCTGCCCTGCCCGTTGAAACCTGCTTATTGCAAACGGTTAAGCGGTACGTTTCGTTCCGATCCAGGTTAAGTATGTATAGAGTGCCTCAGCACCGGCGGTTGCAACATATATGCCGAGTCGCCCTGAGTCCGAAAACCTGTAGACTTTAAGTTTGCGGTCATCGGCAATTCCGCGTCTAGTCGATCTTGTGTGGAGAAACTGCTCCAGCGACTATGACGGTACTGCTCCGTACAGAGAGAGTACTTGATCTCCTCCGCGGATCATGCACTGTCAGCTCCTATGCCGAGTTTCATGCTGCAAATGAAGTTTTGATCGGCATTGGGTGTGGGTAGTAGACTATCAAGACTGGCAGATGGGCAGATGGTGCATATAATGGAAGTAAGCTGGTTGGAAAATCATGAGATGATCCCCATATTGTCCCACATTTGTTATGAATACAAGTCACGTAGGTAGGTGTTGGCTGATGGTTGTTTAGCCAAGCTTTTGATCAAAACATCTTGAAATATTGGGAAAATCTATTTGGCATTGATACCTAACTTCTTCTGTTACTTCCCTAGAATGATAAGAGACAAATTCATGTATGCTACGCCATAAGAACCCATTGACCTCAGACATGTTCAGATTGAAAGCAACAACAATGATCCTAGTTACCTCTCCGGCCACCAGTGCTCATGAGTGTGATTTTCTGTTTCTTCTTCTTCTTACCCCCGGCACTATTGCCGATTCCTCCTCCTACTCCAGCGGCAGTATTTGAACTGACACTGCTCTCCGCAGCTTCGATAGCCTGTATCTGCATCGCCAGATCGGTCGTATCAAACAGATCCTCATCTTTGAGCCACCCGTCATTGGCGTTCAAGGGTTGTGCAGATGCTATCTCGGGCGATCCATTAATCACCCTCGTGCCCCAGACTGTCCTTTGTGTCGATGGGCTGGTCGACAGTTCAGCTAATGTCTCGAATCCTGGTCGGGGATCCGGGGGCGTGGTGCTTGAGTGCCCGCTCAATGGTTGGAAATCCTCCATGTCCATTCGAGGCGCCCTATCCTCCTCCAACGGCTCAGGAAGCCTCTGATATCCAGTAGTCTTACGCAGATTCGCGGCTTCAAGCCGCTCTGCTTGCAGACGCTCCCGCTCCTCCTGTGTCTCTTTGTCACGGTTACGTCTCCTTCTCCGCTCAATGTCGCCTGCGAACGATTCCAGTGTCTCTTCTGGTACGATGTCGGTCCAATCACACTCCAAAAAGTTCACGACACATCCACGGGGAAGATGGCCAAGATATTTTGCTCTTCGCCGCATTGTGTCATCGACCACATGGCCAGTGGAGATATGCTCGACGCGGGGGAGTAGCGTGGAAGGAAACGAAGAAAAAGAGCCATACTTGGTCTTCAGGATGCGGATATCCAATGGTGAGAGATATAGGTGAGGTGGGGAGCTGTAAAAATAGAAGTCGGCATCTGAAGAGGGTTGTGCTGGCGTGGCTGGGCTTGTAGCAACCTGAAGGTCAGCCAGTTTCTCTTTCGCGACTGTGATAGCCCGAATCGCTTTTTGAGACCATTCATCAGTCTGTCCGAAGAGGGTCTCGTCCTCCTTAGCTTGTTGGCCCAGCGAAGCAATCTCCTCGTCAAACTGGGCTGTCATATAATCAGCTGTACCTTTCATCATGCGAGCGTAGTCTAAAACATTGGCAGCAAAGTGCCAAGGAATGTCATCCTGTGAGTACAGCGCCTCGGCACCACTCTCTCGTGGAAGGGCCATCGTCGATTTTGCATTCCGTGCCATTAACCGCAGTACGACGTCGTCACCAATCCGGGGGAAAGGACTTTCTTGTCCAGCGTAAAATCTTACAGGCCGAACATCTTGCATATAGATAGAATCTTCGCAAATGGGACATTTTTTCCACCTGGGCCCGCGACCCTTCGTTTCATCTTCACTCGAAATTGAGTTCATAAACCTAATGAGGCAGGGTAGACAAAAGATGTGACCGCATTTTGCCATGCGAGGCGCCACAGGCTCTGAAAGACAGATAGGGCATGATGAACCTTGCGACTCGCTTGAAGCAATGATTTGCATAACAAGAGACCAATCGAGGTGTGTGTCGGCATCTGTAGCTTGCTTGTTGTATGTGCCTTCTGGTGAGAGGACAAATCGGTAGTTAGCATGGACGTATCGAGCCTTGTCGCTTGCATGGTAACCAGAGCCTGGTCCCCATGTTGGAGTTCTACGATAAGATCTCGAATGTGCATGATGATCCTGTACCGGGCGTGGCATTGAGTAGTTGAGTAGATGAGTAATTGAGGTTTGCCCCCGCCTGCTGTTGGGGTTTCTGAAGGCCCTTAGTTCGGCCATGGCATCTTCATCATCTGGCCCAGTATTTGATCTGTC
The DNA here is from genome assembly GCA_013396205.1 of Fusarium mundagurra. Taxonomy (NCBI): domain Eukaryota; kingdom Fungi; phylum Ascomycota; class Sordariomycetes; order Hypocreales; family Nectriaceae; genus Fusarium; species Fusarium mundagurra. The sequence continues at coordinate 171,394 of JAAOAN010000189.1, forward strand.
ACCGAGTCCAGGTCGCCGCTGACTCCGGTGTTGTTTGCGGGCGCCTTGTGACTTGCGAGGCATCGATTGCGGGTTCGAGGAGCCGGCCTGTGATGGGCGACGAGACGATTCGAAGCTCGATAATGCCGGGGCTGCTTGGCTGGCTGTTGAACTAGACGGTGCAGGGGCAGATTTTCCCACGTTTGAGCTAGAGGAGCTCATCTTCGTAACGGAGGTTTCTGGGCGACTCTAACCGCGGTCGGCGAGACAAAGGACTGATCAATCGTGCGATGAATTGCGCTCTGTCCCCAGTGGTTGGGGTTGCACACGAGGTGCACACGGGTGTTGTCGACAGGTTGTGATTCCGAGAAATGAGTGTTGTTGGAGAGATATAGGATAAGCCCAAGGTGGTGTTATGAAGGTAATTGAGATGGAAAGAGGTCAAATGAGGTTCACGAAGGGGTCCAGCTGGGACGGACCCCGTTGATGGATGGAGGATCGAGGTGGATCGAGCGAGTCACTGGCGGGGCAAATCGTGACGGAGTTGACGGCTGGGTCGTGCAGGGGAATGGCGTTACCAGCTTCTGTTGGAAGCTGACATAACGAGGACGGTTAGTCATACAATGGTATCACATGACCTCACTGACAATGGTATGAGATAGTAGGTAACGTGATTTTGGCATGACTGCGAATGACTTCAGACTACAAGACCTTCTCAAAGGCTTATCCAAAAACGATATCCTTCTTTTGACCTATAAGAAGCTATCATACATGAAGCCCGGTATCAATCAAAAGCATGCGCATAAAACTGACTATGAATTAGGTATATGACAGAGATCTACGCCTCCAGCGATCTCAACCACTCTCCTCTTGCTCATGGATCCAGGGGAATCATTGATAAACGAAGACACCAACCGCAAGAAAACAAAAATCCATGAGACGTGTCTGACCCCACAACGTTGCGACATTAGCTAAGTTGCCTCATTCTCTCATCTATTTGTCGGAAAGCTTGTGCTTGATCTTGCTGAAGATTGAGCTGAGTCGGTTGTGCTTCTTCTTCTTTTCACCGCTGCTGCCGTTGGCTGGTGTGGTGGCCTTGGTCTCTGTAGCCTTGGCGCCATTTCCAGTTGCTGTAGTGCCATTGCCGGTTGCTGAGCTGCCGTTACCAACGGCCGGGGTTTCTGTCTTAGCCTCGGTCTTGGGCTCCTCGGGCTTAGTCACAGGCTCAGCATCAGGCTTGGCTTCCACAGCCTTTGTCTCAAGAGGAGCAGCAGCAGGGGCAGCAACAACGGGAACAGCGGACTCGGTCTCCTGGGGCTTGGCCTCGTCAACAGCAGGAACAGGTTCGGCCTCTTTGAGAAGCTGAGCTTCGACCTCCTTTTTGTTCTCGACAGCTTCTGTGCTAGCAGCAGCCTCAGGGCGCTCGCCAGACTCTACGATGGACTCCTTGACTTCGGTGGGGACTTCAGGAGCAACCTTAGGGGTCTCATCGATGGTCGCAGCAGGCTTAACCTCCTTGAGAATCTCAGCCTCGACAAGCTTCTTTTCCTCAACGGCCTCAGTGTTAGCAGCAGCTTCGGGACTCTTGCCAGCCTCCGCAATGGAGTCCTTCACCTCGACAGGAACCTCAGGAGATACCTGCTTTGGTTCCTCTTTAGGTTGCTCAACAACAGAGTCATAAATGCCAGTGACAGGCTTGACCTCCTTGAGAAGCTCATTCTCTACCTCCTTCTTATCCTCAACAGCGGCAGTATTAGCAGCTGCTTCAGGTGACTTGCCCGCCTCGACAAGAGATTCCTTAACCTCAGCGGGGACCTCAGGGGACACTTCCTGTCGAATCTGCTCCTCGTTCTTTGCGGCTAGGGTCTCTTGGGCTGCAACAGGAAGCTGGTCTTTGACGGAATCGGGTAAGTTTTTGTTGGCGGTATCAGTAATAGCGTCAGCAGCGCTGTTCAGCGCAGGGCCGGCCTTCTCCTCCACTGTCTCCTTGGCAGCAAGACCAGCAGCAATCACAGCACCACCGGCAGTAGCGGCCAGGGCGGCGAGGCTAGTGTCTGGCGTGTTCTCAGACTTCTCGGTACCAACACCAGCGGTTCCTACTGAGGTAGCAGGCGCCTCGGGCACAGTTCCCTTGAGCTCCTCCTCAACCATGGTCTTTTCCTTGACCTCCGTAGGGTCAGTGCTGGCCTCAGTAACAGCGCCAGCCTTCTCCTGGCTCTCTCTTACAACCTCGGGGACGAAAGCACCGTTGGATTCGAGCGGAACCTCGGCGGCAAGGCCGGCAGTAGTAGCTGTGGGAGCAGCGGAGTTAATGAGAACATCCTGTGCGCCGATAATGGGCAGACTGGATTCAGGAATAGTGTTGGAAGATACGGAGGGGAGCTCGGTCTCAATGCCAGGGAGAGCGTCGCTCTTCTCGTACGATTCCTTGTCGAGCTTGACGTATTTGTCGGTGCTTTGAGCGGTGATGGATTCGGGGATCTTCTCGCCAGGCTCTAGCTTGATAGGGTTTCCGGCGCCCTCAGAAGCGGGCAGAGGGTTGATACCAATGGCCTTGTCGAGCTCGTTGGCAGGTGTAGCGGGGAAGCCACCAGGAATGTCAGAAGGGGTCTCAAGGGGCAATTTCTCGTCTTGGGCAGGCTTCTCGGAAGTCAGTATATTGCCGTCAGTAGTAACATACTCGATAGTTACCTCATCACCTAGAGGCTTCTGCTCTGTGGATTTGTTCTCGATAGGTTGTTCGGCAGCCATCGCAGCGGTTGTGGACGAAGGAGTCACAGTGTTAAGTATAGCGGCGCCGGGAGTTTCGGCGTTGAGTTGATCGGGAGTGATGAAGTTGTTGACGTTACCCTCGAGATCAGGTTCGTTGGGAGCTGATTGATTGATGATCCAATTACCGTCGACAATGAACTAGATAGAATGCTGGTGAGCAACGGACTTTGCAGTGTTTGCGACAAATATGTAGGAGTGTAGGAGCGGCAATTGGGTTCAAAAGAGGGGATGAAGTGAGTTTAATGAGCTGGTGCGATGACGAAGGGAGGAGGGAGCTGAGAGCAAGAGCGGGTCGGCAACGCAGGCACACTAGCGCGCAAGCAAATCAAGCGCTGACTTGAAGACGCCTTGGCAGCACGAGGGAACTTTGTCCCTGCGCGACGCAACATCGTCGCCTGACGCCACAGAATTCTACTGGTATGACCAGGCAGAGACTTGCATGGGCTGTGTGTAGCGGACTTTCCACCGCTCTCCGCTCGCTGACTCCATTCCAGAATTGTCGCGATCGTGGTCGCCTTGCGTCATACTAAACGGCGGAGGAGTTTTGGTTGGGGACTGGTGCGAGATGCTAATGGGTCGCAGAGAACCCATGACATGACAGGCAGGGAAATGAACCAGGGGTTCAGACCCCGATCCTGGCAGCGAAGCAAACTTGCAAGAAAAAAAAGCCATGGGCAGGGGGGCTGGGATTACGGCAGCCACCGCTCTTGCGCCCCCAAGCTCTTTAGGCTTAAAAAGCCCTGCAGATTGCGATAGCGATGGGCGCAAAGCACGGATTCCTGGGCGGCACGGTCATAACAGCTATTCGTCCATCTCGTTCGAGCAATACGGAGAAGCAAACGGGCAAGATAGGCTGGCTGTTGATGCCAATTGGTTCTCCTCGCCATATGTATATGACTCAGGAACTGCGAATGTTTGTCTCCAATGCTGGCGGAGAGTGCAGAATTCGTGTTGTACCAAACCAGTGCCAAATGCAAATTGAATATCGAAAAGGAGAGATGTTGTTGGGGCTGCGGGTCGAGTCTCGCTGACGCTGACGCACCTTGTAGTAAATTTTGCCCTCGGGCTCCTTCAGGTCGACTGTCTTGGAGAAAACATTGCCCTCCTTCTCGAGCTGAACGCTCTTGGTCCAGTTGTCGAATGTGCCCGTCACGTAGACCTCGTCGGCGGGATGCTCCCTATAGAAAATTTGGGGTCAGTGTCGGGTGTCTCAGACATGGATAAAGCTGTCGCGGTCTGCAGCAGCTAGTCCGCAATATGAAGCAGCCTCAAGAGGCACACGCATGGGACAAGGTGAACTCTTGAGACAGAGCTCAATTGGCTTGTCTCGTGCTGAAGCAGACGGAGTGCGACTCGGAACATTGTCGAAGCTATCGCGATGAATTTGTCGGGCAGCGCATCGCAACGCATCGTAGCAAAGCAATATATCAAATTGCGACTTACCACTTGAAAGTGAAGCTGCCCATGACTGGAATCTGTGTTATAATCGGTGGTGGAATCTGCGCAAGGGGATCGAGAGAATGCAGCAGGGAGTTAATAACTTTAATGCGTATAGAAGTAAAGTGAGATTTTGTTTTGTTTGTGGGAGAGATGTTGGGTTGGGAAAAGAGCCAGGTCCAAGTCGTTGACGGGACGGGCAGAGACCAGGACAAGTCCGGTTTGGCGTTGGTCGAGGCTGGGGGGGACTGGAGCGAAATTAAAGATTGTTGGCGGCTACGGGGGAGTACCAGCGACACGAGGAAAAGGTACAGACGGTACAAATCGAGAGCGCTGAGACCGCTTCGACCGGACCGATCGATGCAGGGATTGGTTGTAAGCGGTTTGAGAGGATGGCTTCGCCGGATGCAGAACAAGGCAAGTATTGCAATGATACGCAGGGTAGATACGGTGAGAAGGTTGGTTTTATGGTGAGGAAGATAAGAGAAGCTCATAGAAGGAGTCTGCGAAAGCGGAAAAGATAGGTAGGTAATGAGGATGAGGTCGAAGACGAGGATTGACGAAAGAAGCAAAAGACGAGCACGTGGGGGGTTTTGGTTTGGGTTTTGTCCAGCAAAATCGATGGTGATGCGCAACAAGAGGAGGACGAGGACGAGGACGAGATGCGACAGAGTCAACAGTAGAACAGAGGCAGCGACAAGAAGAGATGAGTCGTAGCCCGAGTCGGAAAGGTCAAGATAATTGAGGCTGTTGTCGGGTATCAAAGAAATAAAAAAGCTTGTGATTCCCTGGGCATGAGCGCGTCTCGATGGATCAGCCAAGCTCAATACCTAGGTACGGATACTGCTCCTGTATGTATGTACAACGCATATGGATCTGAAGTGACAAACGGTAAGGCTGTTCTCGTCACCCAGACTCCAGTTCTGGTGTAGCTGATGAGATATATCTTTGTTACTGGTATTCACTTGGTGCCGGTCGACGGTATCATCTCACGTTTTCCATTTCAACCGAATATGTTTTCGATATTGACTCTGATGCTGATTTTCAAGATAGCCAAATGCGCAGTGTTCAGGTAGCCTAAAGTACCTACCTAGGTATTCGGAATGATCCATGACAAGTACTACCAGTATGCAACATGCAGTCTTGCATCTGCAGAGTGGGCATGTAAGGTAGCTGCAGTTCGAGAGCTGTGGGGACTTCTCTGACGACATGTAAACTGTGTCATGGCGTCTGTTGGCGGTCGGGTTGGCTAGTTAGTGGGTTTCTTCACTTCTGCAACGAACCGCATCCGGGAGAACATCAAGCACCACGCTGCACATCAACACGGTGATAGTGGCTGACGACGGTTGGATATTCTCTCATCATCACCATGCATCGCATGCTCTTCAGACTCGTGAAACCGCCCTCTCAGATACCTATAACGCAATCTGAAAAGTTGCACGTACTGTACGCTCCGTTGTCACCGGAAGCTATTGGATGCAATACTGGGGTAGCTTAGCAAGGTCGCATTGCCACGAGTGCCTGGCCTAGACCTCGTCATGAACAACGATGGGGCTTTCCAACGTTGGACTGGATGAGAATTCAATTCCTTGTGAAGAGGTTGGTGAAGAAATCGCATTGATACATGTCGCAAAGCCTCATTCATTCGAGTTCAGTGGTTCGCCGTTGTGGTAAACCTCAAGCATCCAATGATACCCAATGCCTTTCTTGTTCGCCTGAAAGAATTTTCCTTTCCATGGGCTCTCATACGATGGCCACCGCAACCTCCTGCATTAGTTGAATGACTCTTCATGACCAACAGACCCATATCATGACAACTCAATCCTGCATCGTGAAGCTGGCGTCGATCCGATCAAACACACAACACCAAAGGCGGTGTGCGCGGAAGGAATAATCGGTGCCCAGCGAACCAAACCAGGATCATTTGTCCCTGTATAGGTACATACATATGAGTATGAGTCGTAGATCAGAACAGCGGTCAATGGAGATATGCCATTAAGTTTTTTTTTCCCTCGAAGAACACCTGAGGATAGGTATGATGACAGGTTAATATCGTACTTTCTCAGCATGATACATTATCTATGGCATCTACTTCAATGACCAGGCAGGAACAGACAAACCTTGACGCCTACCCTAAAGTTAGGCCGGTATTGCTTTTTCTTCCCTAAATTTAGTGCCTTGGGGTTACCTTTATTTATTGTGATAAAGACGTACTTCCCTCTCCTGCATGCACAAGGCCAAATGCAAATTGGTGTCCATCAAGTACAGGCACAAGACCCTTTATTTATGCAGCTATCCCTCTGTCTACTAGTATTATTTGGCTACAGAAGATCACAAAAGCGTCCACATCAAGTAAGTGGGCACTGAGGGTTTGTAGTCCAGCCATCTCAGCATCGAGCGTGGTTACATACATATTCAGCCATGTCTACCCTACAGCTCCTCTCTTGATGCAGACTTTGCCTGGTCTTGTTCTTTACCACTCTTGACTTCCTTCGTCTTCAGTGCCTGGACTTTAATGTCGAGTTTCGTCTTATTGTTCTGGGGTTTAGTGTGCATAACCCAACCAACAACCCCACCATCTGAAGGCTTGGGCTTATACCTGCTCAGGTCGACAAGTTGATCTGTTATTTCACTGTAAGCAACTGTTTCAAATCGATTGGCTGGATCTGGAGGCATACCCTCGCATTTACTTGTCTCTGCCGTCCACAGAGGAAGGATCCCATACAAGGCGCCAGGTGCGAATATGGCAACCTTGTCCTTGTCATTATCGCGATCGATCTTGTCAGCCTCGGGGAACTGGACAACTTTCTCGATCTCATCCTCGTCGTTCGTTGGCTTCTCAAGGACCGCAAAGAGGGCCTTCCCCTTCCCATCCGTCCGCTCCTGTTGCTCAATCCACCTGCGAACCAGGTGGGGGATTTGATCGTAGTTCATCAGCAGCAGACTTCGGCCATCAAGGTGAGGATCGAGACCCAGCCATCCTCCAGGGTATTCTTTATCAGCGAAGACCTCCTTCAGACCCTTCGACCATGGCTTCAACCCCTTGGGAGGAGGTTCCATCAAGTCTTTGAGGGTGTACTCGAGAGCTTCAAACTGAGACTTGGCCTCGCAGGTAGGTCGGAATAAGGCCATGGCATCGAGGGCAAAGGGGTCCTTCCAGTCGAAGCCCTGCACAAGCTCAACAGGCGGCGGCGGCGCCATGCCAATTGCATGAGCGAGCCCAGCCAGCACAGCCGAAGTGAACACGAATCCAGCGGAAGTGGTCTTCATGATGGCAATGAGATACGTTATTGACGGCAACTATTCAACGTAATTGGGAACCACCATAGGCAGAATTATGAAGCTGGACCTGAATATCTAGAACCAGTCTTCTTCCATGATATTTATGCTCAACAGTCACCTTATGTCGGTTTCTAACGTTTTGTTGTCCTTTTCGGAGTCTTGGTCGCCGAGTTGCCTTTTCAGGTTTATATCTCGGCCGATGTCAACGGGGAATAGTGAGTATTGTGTTTCTGGACGAGCTACCTTAGGCTAAAGTATCCATGGTTGCGGGCTGAGAATAAGTTGAAATTATTTTCTGCCGAGTCCAGCATTCTGTAACAAGAAAGCCATCATGGTATCTGATGGTGTTTTGGTGGTTTGGCGCAAAACATCAGCCGAATAGATAGGCTTCACACCTATCAAGACTACCTTGACTTACGGAGTACCTTTATTATGTATTCGTCCATTTCAGGGGAACTTATGAGTCCTGGTATAATGAGTGTAGTCCTTTAAATTCAATTGTTGTCATCCTGAGTCCATCATACCGTGTTGTTGGTTTGCAAGCGCATCGACAGGACCTCAAGGTGGGATATTCTCTAAAGAGAGGTGGCTATGAAACGAGAAAGACGTCGACTGATCCAGACGATCCACTGGCATGGCTATGCTTTGTCCAAAGTGATATAAAGAAGGAATTATAGGGCTGTAAGATCACAACTGCATTACGCAATTTACGGGGCTGAATCAGAGTTAACAACTAGGTCTCAATTGATATACGATCTGGGCTGAGCCATGTTGAGACTGATCTCATTGTTCCATTTAATTGTGTGGCCCAAGCCTCTACCCTGTAATGCCGTGCTAGCCGGGATTACCAATTAGACGAAACATTCGTGCCGTAAAGTGTGCTCATGGAAGAGCTGAAGGATCATGTTCCATGAGTTGTTGAAAATGGCAGAATGTGAAGTGTGTGTTACACCGAGCTTTAGGCCCCGATGATGGGTTCTCAAGTCCAGAAAGGAGAAACGGGATGGAATGAATGTTTCAAATGCGGTGATCTGCGTGTTATACATATGGACAGTAGAAAACAGATGCAGATCGCCAACCTAACTCAAATTCTGTCTCGTTCGGGTGCTCCCGAAGCCCTGTAAATAGCAACGACATGGAATGCACCTTGTACTGGGTCCTCAGCTAGTTCTAGGCCGAAAGCTAATGTCTTGGTGCTGACAGGAGTCCATCTTATCCATGCAATACTTCTGCTCCGCCCTGACTATTGAAACCCTCTTGGGCAGCTTATGGACCGGATGAGGCTTAGAGCTCAGGCGCCTGGCATGTAAAATTGAAGGTTTGCTTATTCCCCCCTACCTTAAAACCTCGCTGGAGCCAGGCGTCGCCAGTTGATAGAACACGTCTGTCCTCGTGCACTCACATTGCAATCACAGTCATGGCGACAAATGCAGCAGAGGCTGCGACCTCAGAGAAGCCGCATGTGGCAAAAACAAAGCGATCCTGGCCACTCTGGAAGAAGCTCACTGCCTTTGGCGTGACACTTTTGGTCATCGTCGCCCTGGCTATTGGACTCGGTGTTGGCCTCGCTCGAGGAAAGGGAGGAAACAACAGCGACGATGCTGCTAACTCAGAGGCCGACGATTCAACAGAGCCCTATCTCAAAACCCGTAGCAGTCTTTGGCAACCCAAAGTTGGCTCACAATGGCAGATTGTTCTCCTCAAGCCCATCAAGCTCAACAAGGACGGCTCCGCCAAGGATCTCAAGCCCAACGTTGGCATTTACGACCTGGATCTCTATGATAACGACGCCGAGACCTTTGCAGCCCTACACAAAGCTGGCAAGAAGGTCATCTGCTACTTCAGCGCCGGATCATGGGAGGATTGGCGCGATGACAAGAACCAGTTCAAGAAGGCCGATCTTGGCAAGACTCTCGACGGCTGGCCTGATGAGAAATGGCTCAATCTGAGAAGCACCAATGTTCGCAACATCATGAAGAAGCGCATCAAGCTTGCTGCTCAAAAAGGTTGCGACGCTATTGACCCCGACAACGTCGATGGTTATGTAAGTAATATCACTTATTATTCAAGTCCGTAAAAGAACTAACACGTGCCGTAGCAAAATGACAATGGCCTCAAGCTGACCAAGAAAGACTCTATCGACTATATCAAGTTCCTCGCTGCAGAGGCTGCAAAGTACAATATGTCCACTGGTCTCAAGAACGCCGGCGATATCATCTCCTCTGTTCTCCCCTTCGTCCAGTTCTCAGTCAATGAGCAATGCATCGAGTACTCTGAGTGTGAGACATTTGCCAAGTTCATCAAGGCCAAGAAGCCTGTTTTCAATATTGAATATCCCAAGAGCGCGCCCAAGGTCAAGGAGTCCGATCGCAAAGCCATTTGCTCCAAGAAGGGCAAGGCAAAGGGTACAGATGGTTTCAGTACTGTTATCAAGAAGATGAATCTTGATGGTTGGGTTATGTACTGCACCGGGAATACCTATCAGACTGCAGTCGAGAACTGATGCACCTGGGCAAGTCCACAGAGGTTACATCTCATCACAAATATCACGATGTATTTCGAATCCTTGATATGAAATGATAAACATCCTATCGCTTTTCAGTCGTTCTTTATGCTTGTCATAACCCGTGAGTCGTAATCCTAAGTACTTGTTGTGTAGACGTTATTAGCTCCAACCTTTGTCCACCACATTTTCACTTCCAAATTTATGTACAAGTTTCCAACGGCATAACCAAAGAGCATCTTGTCGTGCAATCAACTTGGAGTCCGCTAATATCTGAAATAAAGGGTATCCTGATAACTAAAAACCGCCCAGAACTCAAAATGATTTTCAACACTGATGAACAACAAGAAGCTTATGCTGAAACGGCGCTTTATGTAGCTGCCATATACTTGGGCCCTCCCTCTTGTTTGAACAGCCAGTCACTGTTGGCATCGACCATGAAGTTGGTTATATTAAACTCATTTGATGCCCCCAAGCCCGTTCCGTTGTCGTTGGACGCGCTCATCTCAGCTCCTGGCGGAGCCGGTGTTCCATTGGCGCCAGAAATATGTTCACCCCCGAAAGGGAGTCGAGGGACGTTGAAAAAGTCGAACACGTCAAGATACTCAAGCTCGTTGGGAGCCGGTGTCCTCGCGGGTGTGACGCTGGGTAACCTACTCAAAGCACTAGGCTGTCTGGGCTGCCGCGAGATGAGGAAATCCAAGTCAAATGCTGTGCGTCGCATATCGGAAAGGATTTTGACTGAACTGGGCGTAATCCCGTCACCTTGTCGCTCGCTATCGTGATGCTCATCCAAGACTCTTTGCAGTAACTGGGAATATCGTGCCGCAACAGGCCAGTAACGACCCATTTCACGCAGACTATCGACGAAGAACGGAAGCTGCGGCGAAAGTTTATGTTCAACTGTTGAGCCATGAACAAGGAGCAGACGAGCCGAAACCCAGAGAGTAAAAGCAAATGGTGGACCCAGCTTTGCTAGCATCCCGTTATTCACAACAAATTCTCCGAGGGCAGCCACATTTTCAACTGCACCATGACATCGTTGCGACGCGCTATATGATGGAGTGAATATGGGAGACCTCGTTGTAGGATAGGCAGCTGACGAGTGAAGGCGAATAACGGCCGTATGGTAGGTGGCATGAAGCATAACCCAAGCGCAGTTGATGCTTTTACTCCCTGGATGGAACAGTTTTGCCATATTCCCAAATTCACCAGGAAGACTGAACTTCCAGGATGTCAGCATGTTGTCAAGCTCCTTGTACCGCATCTGCCATTGTTCCACATCGCTCAAAGCACTAATGTCGACTGGCTGTTTAAGAAACTTGTGTATCTTGGAGAGAATACCGAGGATTTCGATGTAGTAGGCGAATGCACCCAGGTTCTCTGGCTGATCAATATCATGACCGGGTGAACCAGAGTGTAGGTCCGTGCTGAACCATCGAGTGTCGACCTTTTGATTCTTGATCCACAAGTCATCGCGGCACGGTAATGTCCTGTCAATCTCCTTGTCGTCCAGAGCAAATTCAAAAGCAGTCGCAAGAGTCGCATATCTGTCCAGAAGATATATCATCCAAAATAGACGCCGTCTCGCCTCTTCCTCGATAAAATCCTTGGGTTCCGAGAGTGTAATGGCACGAAGTGTGTATATTGAAAGGTAATGAGGCGACACAGTCGATGAGGTGATTTCCACAGCGAGACCAAGCTGTACTACAGAACGAGTGATCAAAGCCATGATATTCCACCCTGGTGGGCCGTTACTGCTCCCACAAAGATCAAGCGCCAGGATAACGAGAGCTTGCAACGCCTTGACCGAGGAGTTTTCCATGCCATAAAGGAGAACGCGTTCTTTGGAAACTCGGTGATAGTGCTCTCGCCGCTCCTCTGTTAGCCTAGCGTCCGTCGAGTAGCGCATTGTGGTTGCAACTATGGCGTGGAGTAGAACTCGATCTGTTTCATCGAGGGCAGATGGTCCAAAAAGGCTATCTAGAGTTGTTTTGCGGTGCAAAATGGGGCACCAAGTATTGATATGTTTGAAGTAGAGATCAACAAGTGCATATAGAAGGTCGTAAGGCGGCATGTCTCGATCTGGGGTCGACGTGCCTGGAGCCGATGATAGTGGGGCGGTGGGTGAATGAATGTTGGGTTGCACAGACGTGTAATAGTCTTGAGTGACAGCGGCATGTTGCATGGGTGATAACTGGGAGGATGCTGCCACACCTGACATCGACGCCTGGTTCTGACTCTGGTAACCATCGTTCATTCCAGGTGTATGAGCAACGTTGAAATCGAGATTCTGTGTGCTCGGAGCAAAGTTGGAGCTGGGTGCCTTCTGACCAAACATGACAGGATCGGTTTGAGGTGTGCGGACTGGTTCTGAAGGTCGGAGGAGGTTTGGGTGAGTATCCCGTGGAGTTCCTTGGTCGCTCGGAAGACTTGGGTTACTATGCCGAATACTGGCAGCCAAGACGGGATTTGTGTTTGATGCCAAGTTGCCATGGAGAATCTCAGCATGGGAGCGCAATATCTCCTCGAGCTTGTCAAGGCGCTGCTCAAGCTCGCGACCATAGCCCGCTCTTAAACCAGGCTTCTTGCGTTCTTTGTATTCGCATATAGCGCCATTGCGGGTACACCAGCCGCACGATGGTTGCCCACGATCACACTTGACCTGCCAGGTGAGAAGAATCAGTATTGATTGACATAAGCAAAACACCAAGAGACAAGACCGTGTCACGGAGGGCATACCTTTCTTTGCTTACACAGCTCACATCTGGGCACAATATTGTTAGTCTCGATGTCGGCGACAACCTGTACATTTGGGGACAAGGTGGATTGTATTTTTAATGTGGTATAGGAGTTGAGATTTTGTGAGGGCGGGGAGCATGAAGCATGAGGCGATGAAGTGGCCTCAGATGGTGGCATGGTGTTGATAAGAGAGTACAAGAAATGTAGATAAGACTCCAACATGATTATCAAATCATGGACTTATCAACAAGAGGACAAAAGGAAATCTTATCAAGACATGGACTCAACGAGAGTGCAAGGCCAGGCAAGGAACGATTGACAAAGTACTAAGGTAGAGGAAGCGAATGGAGACGAGTAGAAAGCTGCACTTACGAAACCGAGACAGGACGCTTTCTCTTCCCATTACGACAGAGTGTTTCGTGGTCGCCGTGGTCCTCATCCTCGCTAGGGAATTGGTTGGCTTCATCACTGTCTGCTTCTGTTGAGGGCGGGCGATTTCCAACCGAGCCCTCGCCCGACATTTTGCTGGCCCCGTTCTGCATGGCTCAGAGTAAGTAAGATGTTGGGCTTTGGGTTCCCTTTTTCCCCAGAGCCCTTGCCGCTGGTCGTGAGTCGGTACGATGCAAGAACGAGCTCACCAGCGGTCGTGTGAGAGTCGATAACAGCGAGGCCGAATAACAGGGGTAAGCTCAGGCAAAGCAAGCATGCCACGAGATGATGGATAGCAAGTATGCGCGCGAACGATGAGTCCGCGTTCGTTGCAAAGGGGACCTCGCGATCCGGGATAATGGGCAGCGGGATCAGGAGAATGATCGCCCGAGGATAAATAGGCCTGTCCCGTACTAAGTACTAAGAGAATGGGTGTAGGACCTGGGCTGCAGCTGGGGAGTTATTGTCGGGGCAATGCAAAAGATTTTGACCAATACCGCGAATTACCGAAAAGCACGAATGCTCGCTGTTAATATTATCTATGATCAGCCCTGTTCCCCTTTGCCTATCACCTGTTTTTCCCCCTCGCTTTCCTCCTCGCTTTCTGCTGGCTTTGTGCCTCGGACGGATGGGAAGTGGCGCCGTGATGACAGACCAATTTGTGGTGGGCCGAGGTGGACTCCGGGCTAAACAAACTGCCAGATCTCGGTTTCGTCGGTGTACTTCCGTTGGCCAGAGCCGCAGAATAAATAAATTATCAGAAGTTGCAACAAAACTATGAGAGACTCTTTAGTTTAGGGTATCGATTTGTTTTGATAATGAGCCGGAGATCAAAGGTGGTGAGGTAAAGGAGAGACACAGTTTGCTTGCACATGCAACAGGATATCCAACTTAGGCAACTTAGGTAGGTACCTACTAGCCTACCTACCTTAGCACCTAGGATGGGCATAAACTTTCAAGTAATGCGGAGAGAAGGAGCTGATCTCGCACCGCACGCGTACCTGCCCAAACCTTCCTGCCTCGACTAAGTCTTCATCCTCACAAGCTCTTTCCTCAAGGGGCTGAGGCGGGGAAATGAAAGAAGCGGTATAATCTGATTTGTGGAATGAGATACACAAGTGGATCATTTGCCGAATTCATTGCCCCAGACCGGATGTAGCACATGCTTCACCCATGTCAGCGTAGGATTGTTTTGTTCAGCCTCAGAAGCGGTCACAATTTTTGAGCACGTCAACCTATATCAGGCTCAATGACCTTGACAGAGCTAGAATTCATCAGAATACAGGTGGCAGGGAATATGTTATGCTGCGAGACGGAAGTGTCCATGTCTCCGTCCATAGGTAAGTAAGCTATACCTTTATAAATATGATGTTGATCGCTTTCCATCCACGGCTGGTTTTTCTCTTTACCTTACCCAAGCTACTAACGTAATTGCATATGTCCACTCCACAGTTGCCGACTTCTTATGCCTTCCCTACCTTGTCACCCCGCAAAGACCGGGCTCGGCTTTCAAGAGCCTCCAGTGGATCGAGCTGACATAGACTTCAGGTATGACTGCAGGTAGCAATGGGAATCAATAACAAGAGCTCAAAGGCAAACCCCCACCCAGAAAGAAGAAGGAATAAAAATAAAAATAAAAGCTCTCAACTTCCAATTGCCCAGAAAATCAACCCGAGGCAAAAGCTGGGAACCTATTGAGCCGCCTCTGAGCTACGTGATCATGGCCTAAGGTTGCCCTCAAGTCTTGTGGAACCCCGACGAGGACCGAGAAAATATGGAGATGACCCTGTAATTGGGGAAGGTTCCATCATCAACACCAACTTCGGTGCATCTTGACCCGATATCTGCTTTGCCAGAGGGGATTCCGGCGCACGTTTTGCCGGCCACTGCCCTCGGAATGCTATCCCAAGACTTACTGGCCACTCAGTCATGAGCTTCGCGACCATAGCCATTGGCTCCTGTGTTCCATGATCCGCGATCGGTTACAATTGTGTTTTCTAGCCCACCTTGTAGTGCCACAAGTGCATCCTTTGTAAATAAGCCCATCCCCAGCTCGTAGCCATCCTGTTTTCTTCTTCATTCAACGCCTTCGTCAGAACTCACTGCGCACCTTCTGGGGAGTGACTCTACGCATATCACAATTCATTCCAATCTCTTTGACTTCTCTTGGATTGTTCACAATGACGTCTGTTAAGGATTTCCCCAAGATCAAGGCTGTAAGGTCATTCATCATCGGTGGTGTTGGATCAGGTATGTCGTCTCGCCTCCTGCACAGTGAAGGAAAACTGGCGGGGAAAGAATTTGAGCTGTGTTAACGAATTGCGAAACAGGTGGTGATTATCACAACGTCAAGGGTGGTCACTGGTACGCTCGCTCACCCTGCCTCTGCATACCTGGTCTCGATCGCATTACTCACATTCTATCTGTAGGCTCATCGACAGCGATATCTCAACACCAGCTTCAAAATGGGAGAAGTACAAGAAGTCACGTACTAGCTGGGGCATCAACGTTCTCGGATCATTCCTTGTCGAGATTGAAGCTACAGACGGTACTGTTGGTTTCGCAACTGGTTTTGGAGGTGAGTTTGGACCCCTGTGTCAAGCCAATGACACAGTGACTCGAGGTCCTTCAGGATGCCTAACATTTGCCAATAGGCCCTCCCGCATGCTGGCTTGTTCACGAGCACTTCGAGCGCTTCCTCATCGGTGCCGACCCCCGCAACACCAACCTTCTTTTCGAGCAGATGTACCGAGCTTCCATGTTCTATGGTCGCAAGGGTCTCCCAATTGCCATCATCTCAGTTATAGATCTCGCTCTGTGGGATCTGATTGGAAAGGTCCGCAATGAGCCCGTGTACCGTCTCATTGGTGGTGCTACCAAGGAGCGCCTCGACTTCTACTGCACTGGCCCTGAGCCAACAGCTGCCAAATCCATGGGTTTCTGGGGAGCAAAGGTTCCTCTGCCTTTCTGCCCTGACGATGGCCATGAGGGTCTGCGAAAGAATGTCGAGTTTTTGCGAAAGCACCGTGAAGCCGTTGGTCCCGATTTTCCCATCATGGTCGACTGCTACATGAGTCTTAACGTCACGTACACAATCGAGCTTGTCAAGGCTTGTCTCGATCTCAACATCAACTGGTGGGAGGAATGCCTGTCCCCTGATGACACTGATGGCTTTGCACTCATCAAGCGGGCCCATCCTACTGTCAAGTTCACAACTGGTGAGCACGAGTACTCAAGATATGGTTTCCGCAAACTCGTTGAGGGCCGCAATCTCGATATCATCCAGCCTGATGTTATGTGGCTTGGTGGTCTGACTGAGCTTTTGAAGGTCGCTGCTTTGGCTGCCGCCTACGATATTCCGGTTGTTCCTCACGCGAGCGGACCTTATAGCTACCACTTCCAGATCTCCCAGCCCAACACCCCCTTCCAGGAGTACTTGGCCAACTCTCCCGACGGCCGCAGCGTGTTGCCAGTGTTTGGAGACCTCTTTACCGACGAGCCCATCCCCACGAAGGGCTTCCTTACCACCGCTGACCTGGACAAGCCCGGTTTCGGCTTAACCATCAACCCAGCAGCTAGAGCCAAGCTCATCCCTAGTGATTATCTATTCAAGATGCCTCAGGTACCATCTTTGGCGCCTTCTCAGGAAAGTGAGAGCAAGTCAAGCGAGGAATCCAGTAAGCCCAACGGAACGATTGAGGCCCTCGCTGCCAAGGTGGAGAACCTTGCAACATCAACAACTTCTTAAAAGCGATCGTTATACTATCATATCTCAGTCCTGGATTTGTGGTTGTGTTTATGTTTTTGCGGCCGCATGAGAGGTAGGTATGTTGAAAGGGAGGAAACTATACATCGCTATGGTGTTGTTGTTATTTGGATATAGATGACGTTTGGCAATTTGCATGGTTCTCCATTGCGTTTTTAGACGTTTCAAATGAAGTAGATTGAAGAAGAAAAAAATCGATTCTTTACTTAAAATGGATTTGATAACATGTTTGGCACGCTTCTATCGTTCTAGATGTAGTGAATCATTGCAAGGAAACAACAGCTTCTCGCCATGCGGAGGCCAGCGATGTTAACGATCGACCAAAATGAAACTTGGATAATTATGAGTCGCATGAGATGACCCAGAGGAGCATACATACACGATCTTGTTAAACGTGCCGCTCTCCACTCGAGAGGTGTGTACACGCCCCACGACACCAGGATAGACGCGACGTTGAGGTGGCCGACACTTGATCGTGAGATCCTTTCTTGGGGAGTCAAACGGTGACCGTTAGGCTTTCAACGCCACCTCGCAACGGTGGCCGTTCTGAAAACCCACAATGGAACCCCCCTCACGATACTGAACGGCCCCAGTAAAGAGCCGTTGGCCTGAGCTTTCGGGGATATGTGGGCATTGGTACCACAGAGGGAATCACATACATTATTAGATGCCATTATATGGGATATATTCGACTCACGATATCACCAGTCTTGTCTTCAGTTGGTGTTTGGGTTCTGTGTCATGGCATCCACTAAAACGAGATTTTACTGTTGAATATGGCCCAGACTCCCCCCATCTCAATCAATTCTTGGCTAGGTGGGTAACTTAAAAGATTTCAGCAGCATTTCCCCCATTTTAGCTGGGGTTCCCCACCGGCATCTCGCGTTAAAGCATACCGAGATGCCAACAAGATCCATCACGTCGAAGAAATCTAGTTCACTGATTGACCCCTCGCGGGCCAGTCTACCGAGGCTTTCTCCCGCAAAGTTCTAGATCTAGCACAATGTGGACTCGGGCTCGGTGTGAAAACTCACCCGGAAGTAAGAAGCCTACGTATTTCTTTCGACACTTGTCCCACCATTTGCGCGGGTCTTGATTGCTAACCACCAAAGGAAGAGGGTCGCAATAAAAGGTGGGAGAGTTCGGTACTATTAAGAGCCGTTTCCCGTGAATGAGGGGAAGAAAGCTATAGTGATCACCGGTTTAGAAATCTTTTAACCCTTCGCCGTTCAAACAAACCCTTCTACAGATCTATCATTCTCATAAAATAGAGTTCATCATAAGTCTCATCATAGCTTCACTATTGTCGCCTTCAACGCCCCCTAACGTTCACATATCGTTCCCTCACCCTCGGTATTTCTTCGACCGAACGACTCGAGACAGCAGACAGAGGACAAGGCAAAAAGTTGCAATCCAGATTGAATACTTCCGTTTTCGTAACAACAATCACAAGAAATACTCACAGGTCATTGCCCACTCAGATAAGCAATCATGTTGATGCCAGCGGGCCTTCTCGCCAACAAGAGTGCCATCATCACAGGCGGCACAACTGGCATCGGCCGTGCCATCTGTCTCGAATTCCTGCGACAAGGTGCGAATGTTGTAGTCAATCATCTAGGCCTCGAGAAGGATAAACATCATCTCGACTCTCTCATCGCCGAGGCTGACGCTATCCGCAAAGCATCATCCACAGCTGGCCTTCTCGATCATCAACCAGGCGATGTTCGCGATCCGGCAACCGCAACAGAACTGGTCAAGAAGGCCGTCGAGCACTCTCCCAAGAAGCGGCTTGACGTGTGTGTGTCAAATGCTGGTATTTGCACATTTGCCGATTTCCTGACGCTCGAGCCGGATCTGCTGTATTCAACAGTGAGAACAAACTTGGATGGTGCCTTTTACATTACCCAAGCCGCCGCCAGGCAGATGGCTCTCAACCAGGCACCCAAGGGAGGGAGTATCATAGGTGTTTCCTCCATCTCGGCTCTTGTCGGAGGTGGCCAGCAGACACATTACACTCCTACCAAAGCAGGAGTTCTGAGCTTGATGCAAAGCACAGCATGCGCATTGGGAGAGCATAACATCCGGTGTAATGCTCTTCTCCCTGGCACCATCCGCACGCAGCTGAACGATGCCGACCTGGCTGATGATGCGAAGAGAACTTACATGGAAGGTCGTATCCCTCTGGGAAGGACAGGCTCACCCTCTGACATGGCTGGTCCGGCTGTCTTCCTGGCTTGTCCAGAGTTGAGCGGATACGTGACGGGCGCACAGCTTCTCGTCGACGGTGGACTCTTTGTCAACCTTCAGTGAAGGAGAGAGGATTAAGCTCGTGAGGAGAAATGGGGATATGGAGAAGTGGAGACGCGGAGGCGAAGCGCTACATCGAGACGAGATCGAAACCTGGAGATATTATTAACAGAACGAGCGAGGGTTTACCGTGGAGACGAGTCAATGTTGGTCTTGTGGGGATATTCCTTCTTGAGTCGCGGAACACATTGACTCATGGAGTAGGTATGTAGATATTTTGTCACAAAAGTATTGGATATCAGAACTGTATTCATCCGTGCGACTGGAAACCCGGAGCCCCGGGGCGGCGCTATTGAACACGGGGTCGCGGGGTCGGGCTTGAACGGCGCCGGCCGGCGACTTCAGTTTTCGTTCCGTTGAGTAGGACATATGCATACGAAGGATCGATCCATGCCTGATATGGATATGCTTGAGTGCTTTGGCACGTTTGACGGGAAAAAACGCAAGTGACAGGACACATTTACTGAATTAGACTGCAAGTACGGAGTAGATCAAAGCCAATCCGCATATCGCGGCTTTTTCTTGTCGTGCATATGAAAGGATATTACTGTTGATCTCCTGCACCGTGTCCGTTCTGTCACACCCAATTGCTCAAGATTATCGTTGTTCTCACCCTCCATCACAAACCAAGGAAACGTGAGATATATTCCGTCAGATTTAGAACGGGCTGAACGGTAGGCGGGAGGTTTCACCGTAACGAGGAAGTGATAAGCAGGAGGTTACTAGGATCTAAGGACGGGAGTCGACCGAAGCTGTATACCGTACTTTGGCCAAGACTAAACTTTGTACATCCCTGTTAATAACCAGTACATACCAGTCGCTTGGGTTTCCAGACGACGGCCAAAATTAATTGCCGCTATTTTCTGCAAAATTTGAACTCTTTTTTGACAGTTCTCGTTTCTAGAACTTCTGCAGAGAATACTAAGTACAGTGACATCAGGGACAGCTGTCAAACGAGAGGAATTCCAGCCACCAGATAAACATCAACAATTCTGGTTACATTGTGGCTCCCTCATGTCACCGTCAAAGTGCGCCGTAATACTCAACTCATAATCAACACAGCACTGTACCATTCTCCACAGTGTTTCCCCCTCATTGTTAGTTTTCGTCCAACGTTGTGCTCCGTTAATCAAACACAAGGATGATGCAAGGAAGAGTTGTATTAATCGCGCGCATGCCCCGCGTCGGCGCGGACGTTTGATCGAGACATGCTGACATTTGGACGCCAAGCACTATGATCCATGATCCCAGCAATACAATGCCCTAAAGGTCGTTTAGGAGGCCGCCAAGGGATATATGATGGTCCAACGAGGTGCTAATCTTTCACGGCGGGAATGGAAGGGCAAGCAGATAACGAGGCCGACAGATGCATGCTTGAGTTTGATGACCTGGGAGTACTTTGTATGACAGAAGAGCGGTAGAGCACAACCCAATGACGACGATGACTACCGTATCAAAGGATGACAGTATGCAATAAAGGCTGAGCTGAGCCGAGCCAACAAGACCAGCCAAGCCAAGCTCGGTTGGACTGATCACTGATGTGGCTGACCGGTGCAGTGACTTGCAGCCAGCCCAGCCAACAACGAACCACCGCCTAACCTACTATTCAGGCCCATGTACGAACCGAACCCTTCAGCGCAGAAGGACCCTGTAGACTTGTGCTCCCTATGCAGATCTGATCCTGATAGGGGTGATAAGGACTATCTTGGGTACCGCGTTTCACATGCTTTCAGGGACAGATCTTGTATTGGATGGTCTGTGTTGCAGATAGATGCGATGCCTGTGCAACCATGATCTCTCCACCTGTTGACGATATGAACATGTCGTGGATGCCACTCGTTGCAATTGCGTTATTTCTTTCATGTCTGTTGCCAATTTTCAAGATCGCAACAGGATTGTCGATTGCTAGACATGGTACAAGTAACACTTTGTGAGACGGTTTTGGCATGAATAATCGTTTGGTGATGGCGCCCAGCCGAAGGTGGCCGTCTAGGCCATGGGTGGATAACGGTGTCCCCTGGTGGGGCCGGACGGCATGGCTGATAGGGCTGCGGACCGGACTTGCGGGGCACGAGCGGACCCTGAGCGGAGCTAGCTTGACGTCACATAAAACAACGGACCGAAACTGTGCGCGCAAAAAGAACGAAACCGGGACCAGATTTGCAAAGTATCGACGTAGCGACTCTTGATTCCGTGGTCTTGGTCGGGATACAGTGGAGGTATAGAGCATCTATGTAGGTATGTAGGTACCGTCGCCAATGCAATGCCTCTTCCTCCTGACGGTGACCGTATTGGCGTCATGGATGAGCTGCTTGACGGTGGATACTATCACCATTCAATCCGGTTTCTCTGGCGGAACTGGCGCTTGATGTCGTCGACCTCGCATTAATTCTCACGCCGAGAAATGAGCCCTGTACTGTATGTAGGTTTGAGTTTGCGCCCGAGCCCTTGAAAAATAGAGGCCCCTGAAATGAGGCAGAGACAGAGAAAAGCCACATACTGCGTTGTGAAGCCATCTGCAAGCCTCCCTGCAATAAGAGACGTTCCCTGGCATGTCTGTCTGACTGGCTGAAAATGGCCGACACTGAGACCCTGATTGGAGCTACGAACGGTAACAGGGAGCCTCAGGGTCCACACCAACAAGGAAAGAAATCTTCTTCTGCAGCACATCTTTGCCGTTATCAGACGGTACGGTGGTACACCGTTTTATGCGGTGAGCTTTTGTTATCTGTCGCGATTCAGGGCAGCCAGATTAGAAAACTAGAATCAATTGGCGGTCTCATGCCGTGTCCTACGTCTGACAGGACGGATCATTGTTTGTTTGTACAGTAGAACATTGGTGGTACCGTGTTACTGTGAACAGTCAGATATCATGAGTGCTTAGTCTATGTATGCCATTAGGCCATGTATCATCGATTGATCCATGACCATGTATGTACAGTAGGTATGTATGTTACTTTTAAGAGAATGAGCTCCATTTGCGTTATTTACAGCCTCCGCTGTTGGTTGACAAGTGAGAACGAGGCATGTCTCGTATCTCAAGGACCTACGTACGTACGTATCCGTACATGTTCAGATATTGTATGTACTTGTTTCCGCGCCCGTGCCTGGCTGGTCATGACGTTCAAAGGACGCGAACTGAAGTTGAGAATGGGGTCGGTCTAGTGCAGCGACGGCGTCTAAGAAATGGAAGCCAGGTACGGATGCAGAGTGCAGACAGCAAAAACATCCATGACAGACAGCCCGCCCCAGCCGCGAGTAGAGAGACAGCAGGTTATCAGGAGCTAGCGTAGCCAATACCATGTTTCCCCGTACATGGCAGCAGGGAACGAAGGGTACCCAGTACCCCACCTGTCTCGCTCTGGCAGGTACCTTTGTCGCTCAGACCCGAAAAGCAACACCGTCATCGCCCTTCGCATCGCATCCCTTACCTCATACTGTATCTTAAAGTTTTTCCGCTGTAACCAAAACAATGCCTCACAAGAAATACGGTGGAACCGTTATTGTGGGTAAGGGGGAATCATCCATGGATTGTCACGGTTTCGATTGACAGTGACTGACTCGGTTATTGGACCCCCGAGCTACGTATCGACGGGCGTCCACCGAGATGCCATGGATATTGATTTCGATTCGATATCGATCAGAGCCACGGCCAAGATGACGCCTTGTTTGGGCATTGTATCCTCAGGAATCTTACGTACTTGCCAGTTGCTCTTCGCTTGTCATCTAAATCTATAAAGCCCCAGATTTCTCCCACCGTTCTTGACGGTAGAACTCATCAGTCTCCATCATTCCCCAGATTCCATATCCACTATCATCATCAACAACCACCAAACACACAAATAGCTCGACACTCCCCGAGTCATTTCTCAATAATCTCTTATTTGATATCATTCATTGCTTGAAGCCACTCTACCGATCCCTCAACTTCACGCGTCTCGATTGTTACGCGTGCGCCTGAACAGGACCATATCTATTCCTAGCAACACCATCACCATGTCTTCACAACAGACCGAGTTCTTCAAGGACAACCTCCCTGCCCAGCGTGAGGTTACCACCCCCGACTCTGTCCCCAGCTCTCCTGAGCTCGGAAGCTCCAGCTCAAGTGACAGTATCGCCAGTCTCGGGTCTCCCGCCTCTCCCATCTCCCCTCCCATCTCACAGCCTGTCGCCGACTCCTTTGTCTTCGCTTTCGACATCGATGGTGTCTTGGTCCGTGGTGGACGAGCCATTCCTGAGGCCATCCAGGCCATGAAGGTTCTCAACGGCGAGAACGAGTATGGCATTCAAGTGTAAGTCGATTCATCCACAATATGCATGCAGTCATGATCCACCAACCCCAGATTTATTCTGGGGAGGTCCACTTAATAAACGGCATCGTGACTTTTACCCTGGCGTTGAACCATGCAATACTGACACCTCTTTTAGACCTCACATCTTCCTCACCAATGGTGGTGGTAAGACTGAAGAGGAGCGATGCGGCGATCTCTCAGGTCAGCTCAAGTGCGACATCAAGCCTGGCCAGTTCATCTGCGGTCACACTCCCATGAGGGAGATGGCCGAGAAGTATGGCACCGTCCTTGTCGTCGGTGGTGAGGGCGAGAAGTGCCGACATGTTGCCGAGGGCTATGGCTTCAAGGATGTTGTCACACCTGGCGATATCATCAAGCACAACGCCGCTACCACCCCCTTCCGCAAGCTTACCGCTGAGGAGCATGCCAACTCCCGTGAGCGAGACTTCTCCGACGTTGTCATCGACGCTGTCTTTGTCTTCGCCGACTCTCGCGATTGGGCTGGAGACATTCAGATCATGCTCGACGTTGCTATGTCAAAGGGCGGCCGTTTGGGTACCCGCAGTGAGACCAACGACGAGGGTCCCCCCTTCTACTTCTCTCACAACGACGTTGTCTGGTCTGCCGCGCATGAGCATGTCCGTCTAGGTATGGGTGCCCTTCGCCGCATGTTCGAAGTTACCTTCAAGGATCTCACTGGCGGTAACGGCGTTCTACACACCCACGCCTTTGGAAAGCCTCAGGTTTCCACCTTCGAGTTTGCCTCCCGTCTGATGGGCCAGTGGCGTCAGACTGAGCATGGTCTTGTTGCTCCTCCTGAGACCGTTTACTTTGTCGGTGACACTCCTGAGAGTGATATCCGAGGCACCAATGCCGTGAACAAGGTTGCCGACAATGATTGGTACAGCATTCTCGTCAAGACCGGTGTCTACCAGGAGGGTACTGAACCTGCCTACAAGCCTCGAGTCACTGTCGAGAATGTTCTCGATGCTGTCAACCACGGTATCAAGCGTGAGATGGACAAGAAGGCCGCAAAGAGCCATATGACCAAGCCTGCCCTTATCCCTGAGTCCGGTATCACAGAGATTGCTGTCGACATGGATGGTATTACCATCTAATCCAGCTCGCACTCTTCACTTCAAACATTGCAATTTGGGGCACCGGTTTCTTTCACCTTTAGATTCTGACGGAGTTTCGGGTATCTTTTCTTTGTTACAGCCATGCATTACGAACAGTCCTTTACAGAAGCATCTGCATAACGGCTCCTTGCAGGTGTCATGAACACAATACACATACAAGTCTTGAAGACCGGATAGAACAAGAAACATCTAGATAGACGGATGGGTCCTGGTTTCGCAGCTTTCCATCATATCTAGCTAGATTCTTACCTTCTTTGATGCACCACCCTACTATACCCTGATGAGCATCACATCAAATCCTATAGAACAGCAAAAAGATGAAAAAAAAAAATCAAGGCTCTTACAATATCTCTAGGCAGTATTTGACGAAGTGACCAATTCATATACCACCGACTAAAGCATTCTGACTTCACTTAGACAATTGGACAATAATCATTGTAGTTGGAACAAATCACATGACAATCATTCGGCATAAGAGCACATGGTCCATCTAGTGTATTGAGCAATGGAACACGTTGCAACTCCCGCTCCCCCATCTCAACAAACATTGAGACTTTGTTCGACACGTCCATTGCTCCACTCCACTGACTTGATTAGCAACTCGTGTTCGGCAGGAAGTCGACTCATATCCATATTCAAAGGGCCTCTGACAACGTCACAATGAGGTCTGATCTTCACACTGCCACTGTGTTCTCCAGTCAATCTCCACGTGGATGGCTCACCTGTAACTGATAGCTTTGAGCTGGACTGTTCAATATCAACGCGGATATGAGTCTGAAGCAGCAAACCCTTCGACAATTCGAACCTTTATTGATTCAGTCTCGGGCGCTGTCATCTCGCTCAACAATATCCAAGGGTTGCTCTCGGTCCGCATCCCCTTCCAACACCTTCTCATCAGCCTCTCTGAAGACGAAACCTCCCCACTGCGAGGTAGCAGCCCAGTCAGCTGCATCGACAATATCTTGTCTCTGCCTCTTGTGGTCCAAAGCTTCCTCTGCGCTGATACCCGGTGCAAAGCCACGGACGCTCTCGCGATCAACACGTAGCCATCCCTTCCAGCCTGTTGTAATATCACCAGCTCCAACACCACCCACAACAATAGTCCCCCACCATTCACGACCGGCACTCGCCTTTGCGACACTTCCATAGAGAAGAATGTCCTCTGCATCGGCTACGAGAGCACGAGTATTGTCTGTGTCACTTCGTGCTGGGCGGTGGACGTAGACATGTTGCAAATGAGATGGCGAACAAGTCAGACGCGTGGCATCAAACCGACCTTCAATATCGATGACCAGAATGGCGTAAAGGTGCGGAGGGGTGATGAGGTTCGATATGAGCCCGTATAGTAGTGGCAGATGACGGCCAGATATGCCGAGACCAGCAGATTTTGTGGCATGAAAGTGAGCTGCTGTGATATCATCAAGTTCTGTTATATGCGTAAGTTTGTTTGGCAGGATTTGAGGTTGATGCTGGACCTGATCCCGAGTGCTCAAGCGATTGGGATCTGTAGGGAATGAAGAGCGCAAGTTTCGAAGAACCTATTTTGACATGTTAGCAAGTCTCTTTAGTTTGGTAGGTAGCAGTCTGAGTGTCGCTCGAAAATGCAAGCCTAATAGTTGGCTTGGATCAAAAGTGAGGTTGATTTCACTCCTTCGGTGGCTCAAGGGTAAGCCACACCAGCTCGTAAGGTCCTTGCTTGATATAGGATACCTATGGATGTAAAGGTATCGAGGGTTTTGCCGTGATTAGATGTAGGTGAAACAAAGTCAAAAGAAGCCATGGCAGTTTCATGGGCTTCTCGAGCCGATATCACAACAAATCTAATCATGATGTGCTGAAAGCTTGTGTCCAATAGGCAAGAAGCTTAGACCCAGAATCTGAAGTTCAACTTACGTCTTCAAGGCTCATCTCAGCAACCTCACCTAACAACCGACTCCCCGTTGCTGTCTCCATTCCGAGACCCCGAAAGCTGAACTTGCCAGGGGGTCTTTTTACTTGGATGCTGATCGTTCAGTACGATCTTGGGCGTTCTTGACAATGGGCTATCCGTGCCAAGTCTTCCACGCTTCAGAGCTTCCTGAGCGCGTGCAGACTAACCTAAGCGGCCGGAAGCGCAAATTGGATAAAGGGGTCAATAATGTCGAGCTCTCTGGATGCGAACTTCTCGAGATGCTGCAGTACAAGTGCGAAATCAAAGAGCCCGTCAAGCCGGATAGTCCTGTACAGTGCTTTGCGATTGAGCGATGGTTCCGGAAGTAAGTTCTCCCCCACCTGATCCTATAATGGCGCCCCAAACATAGGTATACCGTATCACAAATGTTCTGACTTGAGCTATCTGCTGGTATAGATGTAAAGATAAAAAGGGCTCCTTTATGGTTGAGACGACGGCTTGGGAGGGCAAAGAGTATCCTCCAGTGGGACAGAGAAGTGATGATGGAAAACACAGCAAAGACAGGACGCCTCCTCAGCACTATCACTGGTCATCAAGTTGGCACGCGCCAGACGCAGCACGATAAGCCAGAACGTCGATTTTATATCAACCCAGGCAACTTGCTATAGTCTCCGAAAATCACATAGTATGCCTACTTCTCAAGGGAGACTCTGATTCTCTTGTGAAACTCAAACGTCATTGTTAGCCCCAACAGTCTCTAGTTAAGCAGAATATGCAACCACTCATGCGTCGTACGACCGACCCAGGTAGCGAATAAGAAAGAGAGAGAAAGAAGAAAAAAAGCAGCCTTCAAATGATGCTCGATTCTGCGATAGTTGACGTGAGGTTGAATATCAGAGCGCTGAGTCACCCGCTGGGCTACAACAAGTTGATGACAGCATTGCTGGAATGGGCCGAGGTGCTCAGAAAACAACATCGTTATCGAACCATTCATTAGTTTACAGAATCAGTACGAAGTGTTACTATTTTCTAGATTTCAGACTGAGATACGAAACAAAACTGCTCCTATCGATGAATGAATCTCTAATTATGATTCAACCACACAGGACTGCACTGTCAACCCCAAATACTCTCAGCCTCACGAGTTGCACTTCGATAGCTCGGTTACCCTTGCCCATGAACATAGAATGCACGAAGACCGTTTCAAATGAAGCGTTGGTGGTATTCTCTTCTCTACCCAGCTACACGACAAACGAAACATCGGCAAGCCGCCTGAACGTATCTATGTGCATTCCCATCTCTCATTGCCCTTGCTTGAATGACAAAGTATTGTTTCGGTCCGTTGATTCTTTTACTCGTTCTTCTGGGCAGCTCGCTCCTCTTCGAGCTTGATGTAGTAGTTGTCGCGGGCGTTGGTTCGGGGCATGTGGAAGCCGTACCTGGTTCGGAATGGTGAGCATATACTCTCAGCGTCGTGTCGTTTCGTCGGCGGTATTGCTTACCAGAAGAAGTTGGCCATGACGAAGCCGGAGCCTACGAGATTGCTAGTCAGCTAGGTGCACTCCAACCAACCACATGATTCGAATTGTCAGCCCCTCGAAGAATCCTCCTCTTGAAATATGTAATTGCCATTTCACGTAATCCGAATCATTCCACCGGAGAAATCGACGTACCGAGGGCGATGCTAAGGTCCAGGACGAGGTTTCGTCGGAGCATCTAGCGCAGTTGTCAGTCCACGAAAAGCTCTGGTATCGGGAGGCTCAGGCTCCTCTGGCCCGGTCGAGTGCGAAAAGCGAGCCATTGAGTCGAAGGAAACATACACCGGTGATGGGTCGGACGGCCATTGTGACTAGTTTACTTTTGCGAAGCTGTTCGGGCGAAGGAGCGAGGCTTTCAAGAAAGTATAGAGGTGCTGGGGAGTTTCGATGTGGTCAAGCAGTTCCAAGTTGATTCCGAAGATGGGCTGATGTTAATCGCGCTAACACCCGAGTCACGTGCACGTCATTCGGTTGAATAACGGCGAATCATGCCAAAAAGAATCTCGCCCATTGAAACGACCTTCAGTTGGAAGATACATCAGGTAGACAGTGGTCGGTTTGCTGAGCTCGACAATATCTGCTACCATGAGTCTCCGATTTGCCGCGCGGCGGCTGGCAGTATCAGGTACGGCAACGCTCAGTCCGCCTTCTTTGCAACTCAATTGGCCCAGAAGCTACATGGACTAATCAAGAGCTTTTCTCTATAGCAAGGACCGCACACCCTATATCTAGAACACCAGCTCCTGTTTTCTCTGCTACTGTCGGACCCTCAGTACAACGACGGCATAAATGGGCTTCCAATCTCTTCAAAGGATGGGGCAAACCCCGGAATAAAGACGCTGGAGCTTCACCGGCACAGGACCCTACATCTCTGCTCGACGACCCAAAGAGCCGTGAAGAATATCTACAGAAGAGCATGTACAGCGGCGTGGAGGACAACATTTTTCAGGACGAGATCGAAAAAGTCAGTACCGACACTACCCCGGGTGCCCCCGAGATCGAGCAGAAGACGAAAGAGAACATGGCCATGGTTGTGGACCCCGATCCTCGAAGTCGAGTGCGTTGGCAGCGCAAGAAGGTTATTCAGATGGTTCGCCGCAACGGCCGTCTGACAAGAGACGAGCGCATTCAGATGTCCGAGCGCGAACTTCTGCACAAGAGCGAGTTTATGCCCACAAGTGTCAAGAAACTCGTAATGCTGGCCCGTCAGATCGCAGGAAAGAGCGTCGACGACGCCATTGTGCAGATGAAGTGGTCCAAGAAGAAGATGGCGGCCGAAATTGGATATTACCTTGAGGAGGCTCGAGATTTGGCTATTGCACAGCGTGGTATGGGACTCGGAAAAGTCAACAATGAGATTTTGAAAACTCCTAAGAAGATCCAAACAGTCGATGGCAAATGGATTGAGATTGAGGATCCTACGCGGATGTATATCGCTCAATCGTGGGTTGGGAGAGGCCCCTGGCGAGGGAAGAGAATCGACTACAAGGGTCGTGGACGAATGGGCATCATCAGACATCCCAGTACAAGTATGCACACATTCGTCACATATCTGGTTCTGAAATCGCTAACTCATCTCTAGGTCTAACGGTGTTACTTAAGGAAGAAAAGACAAGGATACGAGAATATGAGGAGCGTATGGAAAAGAAGAATAAGAAGGGACCCTGGGTGCATCTCCCCAACCGACCAGTATATGGACAGAGGCCATATTACTCGTGGTAATACCACGACTGCCATCCGAAAATGAAGTTTAAAAAGAGACGGAGTCTTCAAGCGTCGCCAGAGGCCACCATGTAATTTCTCATAGAAACTTGTAAGATATGTACAGTGAATGGGATGTACACTTGACTGAGATTGAAGTTTACGCGCCAGTGCTAACTTGATTGACTTGAAGTGATATATTGGCTCTGGCCGCATGTTCATAAAATAATCGTCCGACGTCGAGTTGGCCCAAATCTTGCTGCCACTCATGATTAACAAACCCATGAACGTCTGCCCTTAGCGGGTAAAACCATACCGTTTCATGGGGCGATATGTGCTGGTGCCTCACCGATTGGCTAATATCGGACTACAATTAGACATGTGCTATGCAGTGATTAATAGAGTGCGCATGCGATTGTCATCTGCCATATATTGATTCTGCTGTGCCCCGTTTTAAACGCCGATGTGTCCCACAAGTTATCTTTGCTCAAACCATGTGTCGCGGTTCTTCTCGAGGAAGCATATCCTCATATCGATGGGACATTAGTTCAAGGTCATATCCATTCTTCTCGCCAATGGACCCTTGGTCGGGTAAAGGATAACTGCGGTCCCTAGTAGCCATAGGCGGTGACATGCTTGCCATGTTTCCACGAGGGAGATCGCGCTGGTTTTGACGTTTCTTCCAGAATAAGAAACCTACGATGCCGAGAAGTGCGAGGATACCAATAGTAACCCCAATACCAACACCGGCCTTCGCAGCACCAGACATGCCGCTGGAAGATTCTTCCTTCTTGTCTGAGTCGTCATCTGAAGAGTCAGCGGTAGCTGCAGCACCAGCCGCCTCGGAGGCTGTTGATGAGCTAGCGGCATCGGTGGAGGAAGCAGAGGCCTCAGATCCAGTGTCCTGTCAATATTTAGTATTCAGCTTCCTCCGACGCTTAATTTAACGGCCTTACCGTAGGTTCGACGGCACCGGCAGTTTCAGACGTGGAAGTCGCATCGACAACATCAGTCGAAGTGGCTTGAGGCGGCTCTGAAGTCACCGGGGGCACAGCAGAGCTTGATACAGCGTCAGAGGTATCAACCGCGGCAGGGGTTTTCGATGTTGCTGCTGCTACTTCGGACGAAGTCGCTCCAGCTGCTGCAGATGTCGTCGCTGCGCCTGACGCCGACGTTGCGGCAGCTTCTGGAAGGGCAGGGAGCTGCTGACCTAAGTCTTGTCAGTCTTCGCTATTTCGTGTAAGATACTATTGAATCCTGACAACATACCCACACAAAACCCGTTGCTCAAAAAGGTGGTAATATCGGCGTCTGCAGCATTGCATGAAGGCGCTCTTGCACACTCCGCCACACCCTTGATAAAGTTGGGGCTAACACAAATACAGCCGGCCTGGGTGGCATCTGCGCAGCCCACAGTTGGCTTTACTGATTCAACACATGTGTTCTGGGGGGCCATCAGCACCTGTTTCGAGTGAATGCATAGTGATTAAGCGCTAGTCACTTACGATGCAGTCCTGAGCATAGACACCAAGAGTCTGTAGGGCGCCCAGCGCCAAGAGAGTTGAAAGAGAAAAGCGCATTTCGAAGGAAGTATGCGGCGAGATAAGACCTCGCTACTTTGATAGATTGTTAGTAGCCAGAGGAGAACTAAGCCGGAAGTCCACGACAGGCTGGCAGGATAAAGAATTGAGTGTGAGAAGTGGTGGCAGGTGCGGTCACAGGGATGGATTGTGACAATGGTGGCTCGAAATTTGCGACAAGAACAATAAAATACCGCAGGTAGATCCAGGAACAATCCCTCAGGAGAATCGGAAAAGAAATCTTCAAATAGAAATGAGAGACGAGTCGGACAATGTCGTGTAATGTAACAGAAGTGGCTTGGTCCAACGTGGCATTCGATGCAGCAGATGGAGGGTCCCCGAGAAGAATACGAGTGAATCAAGGCCCGGGTTACGGATTTGTTATCGTCGGTTTAGCCCAGAGTGAGCTATTCGAAAGGAAGGTGGAAAAGAACAATAAGGTAACGTAACGTAAGGAAAGAAGAATACGCAGAATTGACCGCAAGGAATGACTGGATGGTGAGATAGCGAGGGGACACTTGAGAGAGTGAAAGAGCCCAACGCGCAAAGGTGGTCGTGAGAAGTCGAGTCGAGTCGAGTCGAGGTTGAGATCAGGACAAGACGAAAGTAGAATAGAAACGAAGCCGTTTGAGAACGGAAGAAAGAAAGAAGGGTTCAGGTGACGACGACAGCCAAAGGGAGAGAAAGTAAAGCGTTCAATTGGAATGAGATGAGATGGGACGAAGTAAGGAACGAAGTGGACGGGGAACTGGGAAAAGAACGGGGACCTGGTAAGATTGCACTGAGGTCAGAAAGAATGTAATGTAGTTAATGCAATGCAAACCCTCGCTCTTTCGTGGGAGGGAGCAGCAAGCTGGAGAAGTAGAACAGGTAGGTAGAGTAATAATTAATAATGCTTCAAGCACAAGCAAGCGTGCTGTTACAGACAAGGGCGACCCAGCTCGATGGGTATCAGATCCTTCCAGGGGATGATCTAGCTTTACATATCCATTGGAGGTAGACACGAGGGAGCCCTAGAAATAGCAATGATAGCAGCTTTCTGCCAGTCTGGGTACGCTGCAGTCTGCCAATTGGATGCAATGCATGTTGGTTGTTTCTTCGCCCTTGATTTTCCAACACTCTTTGTACACAAAACGCCTTAGGTTGTGCGTGCATGTGTGTGCCCCTGGCGGCTTGGCCTCCTGCAACACCAGGGACCGGATCCAACATCATAAAACTGACAAGCACCGCCATCAACGTCAGTTTCCTCTCTTTTCCCAAAAGGGGGGGCCAATCATTCCCCAAGGGCACAGGCAAGCATCCAAGCAAGATTGCCATTCAGGGCTACGAGAGCGTTGCTAGCGGCGGGGGGCGGGGGGCTCCTGGATATTCCCCTGGCGCCAGGTACTAGCGCCAACTATCCCAGATTCCCTAGCTCACTTAGCCTGTTTACCGCCCAATGGCCATCTCCCGAGATGGTCTCGCTTGTTTCATCTGACTACCTACCTTAGGTACTTAAGGTAAGGTAGGTAGGTAGGTAGGTATGTAGGTATTTTCTGCCTGTATGCTGTGTACTTGCGGGGACTGAGAGAAAACCATACATTCTCTGTGTTCTTCTCTGACTCGTCTTCTTGACTTTCC
Source organism: Fusarium mundagurra (assembly GCA_013396205.1). NCBI lineage: Eukaryota > Fungi > Ascomycota > Sordariomycetes > Hypocreales > Nectriaceae > Fusarium > Fusarium mundagurra. The sequence goes on from JAAOAN010000189.1 coordinate 204,372, forward strand.
ATTACTTCGCAACCTACCTTATGTGTGGCTCTGTGAGAGAAGGTACCCATGTACCGATGGCGCGCGCGAGATTTCAGCTTCTTTGCTCTCTTCTTTGTCCTGTCTGCCCTCCTTTATGTTACAGTCTTCTAGCGCCTTGGCCCTTTCGAGGCCGGCGCATCTATCTCAAACCTTATGCGATTTGATACGCGGTGACTACCAATGTTAGATTTTCTCTGACAGATACGAGACCGACACTTTGGCGTAGCACAACAGATATTAGGTACGCAGACACAAATTACCACCAGTGCAGTGCGCTTCTTGAGGAGAGTTCGCTTGCATTGACCAGAGCAAGCTGAGCTGCAGAGAGGAAACAACTCATCAAAGAGCGCCATTTATGCAACCCACTTCAAAGCTCGTGACTTTTATTGGGATGGGCAAGCTGCATCCCAGCAAGCCCCAGAACAATCCGGGCAAACCAACCAAGACCCAATACTCAAATCCATGCTAGAATACGGAAATGCTTCTTTGACAACGCGTCTTGTACAGGACGGGATGACCGCCGTAGTGCAACCGGGCTATTGTGGACTGATTACGGATAGAGAGAGGCAGCAGCTTGACCCCCCATAGTGGACATCGAGCCAGAAACAATTCTTGATGACAGCCGCTGTAGTGAAGAGTAGGGTCATCTCAGTCGGAGTTCTTCACGGCTTTTGATGGATGTGGTCATCTACTAATGCTCCGCATAGTATGAGGGTCAACAAAGCTGGCTGCGAATCAAAGACAGTGATGCAGTATGGCAAAGCTGATGCATCACGCGTCTTGCCTTTGCGTCACAGAGGCGGTAGGGACTGGTGCTTCTCTGTCGGATTCTTTGTACAGCCGCACATGGCGAAACAACCGCGGCGCATCCACCTGTCACCTGGAGGCGGATCGGCCTCAGGGATTCACCCACGTACCTAGCTTTTGACAATGGTACAGTACAAAGGGGTTAGTTGTGCTTCTGCGTAGCTCCTCTAGCTCCTGAACATGGCCGGCTCAACCTCGATGACATCAGGAAAGAAGAGTTTTATGCTTAGACACACCCCTGAGCCATTTCAGTCTGTAGGTTTATTACTGGACGTTAGATTCAGAGGGTGTCCTTTGTTTCATCCACATATTTAATGTGTTTGTCTGTGTGCAGATAGGTAGACTACATACTCCATCCAGACCACGAGCTGAACTGTTCTTGTTAGCGTGAAACATTGGCTTCAAGATCTGTCAATTCAAAGGAAAGAGGCACAAGCAAATTCGAGAGCACACCTCACAAGAATGCTTTAGGCATGTTTAAATGAGGCATCCAGCCTTGAGACCGCGTTGCAAAGCTTTCCATACTGTGTCCCCTTGATCGAAAGTGCCTAAGCTGTCATTGAGCACATGTTTGTCTGGATCAAACAACTGATGTCAGAAAATGTGCTCTTTATCCCATGGCATGATGCTCAGCATTGGCCATTCTTATAGAAGTCCTGCAGTCGGATCACGCACTGAAACAATTGCCTCTCACAGCGCCTTGAGGTTTCCCATGCACCGGCACTGTATCGCAATTCGCTGGAGCAGTATCGCTGTTCATCTGGAATTTCTTATTGACCACTTGGACATATCGTGATTTCAATTATAGGTAGGCTTATAATGCTAGACAGTAAGGTACTCAGATGGGGAGGTCTTGGGCACTGCCTGCAGTAAACCACCTATCGACGAGGTATTTTGTATATGTAAAAAAAATATGTCTTCTCTAACACATGTTCTTGATCAGCGCAGTACAGGACGATGCAATAATTGTCTTCGTCTTCGTTAATATCCACGTTTCACATAAGATATCATTGTCAGTTTTGTCATACAAAGTTGCGTACTTGGATATTGTATGAAGAGGAAATGCTGCGAAGGTTACCTACTAGGTAAGGTTAGTAGGGACATATTGGTAAACATAGCCGAGCTGATCGGCACATGTCATGTCATGTCAGTGGCTGGCTATGTTAATGCGTCAAGGTAATCGGGATCATGCATCCGAGCCATTGGATCCAAGCAGCCAAGGTGCCTTATCCAGTAGCTTCGGTACCCATCATTTGGGAGCTGCATCAGTTCTAGCGACAAGGAAACATGAGACAACTACTAAGGTCCTACTCCGTAATGACAATAGAAATAGTTACTTAGGTAGGCGTCGTCAAATTTGGAGGGCCTTCAGGTTTCTTAATTATGGTCTGGTTAAAGAGCCCTAGCGGTTCTTGCTGCGCGATGGCTATTTTGGCATACCTACCGTATTTCGGAAAAGGGTTGGAAAATCCGAATTGAAAAACAGCTAGAGTCTGGTCTAGCTAGATGTACAATCTAACTGACTCTTAAGGTACTGTACGACGGACTGCCTAAACTACTAACCTATTAGATCACCTACCTTAGTAGGTAAATAAATGGTGTATGCTTGATGATGCAATGCCCAACTGGCAGCTGAATTTCCAACAGTGGGACGGGATTTTAGAATAAAGCACATACCTACATACCTGTCTGGCAGGAATGCGAATGTCTAGAAAAACGTTGAAGTCCCATCATACGGGTTTTACAAGGCATCGCGTCGAGCAAAACATTAGAAGCTTAATTGGGAAACGAAAATTCGTGACACCCGTCGCTTGGTCCCCAGGTTCAGACCAAACCGCGATCCATAGCAAGAGTGCAACCTACAGCTTACGAACTTGAGACATGAAGCTTAGATTATTATCGCCACCTTGGTTATCAGTATTTTCTCGATTTCATCAACGCTCTTGGGTCGTTACTGAAAGTGAAGATGATACCTCATGTCGGGGTGATTGACTCGGGGATTTTTGTAGACCGGGAGTCCGATGATGACCGTGCGCCGGGAATAACAGCTCGGGGTCCAAATTTGATGAGCCGATAAAGAGAGCTGGTCAATTGGAGCAAGCTGTGCAAGCCAGCAAGGCGCCTCGTTGCATGCTGGCCTGGAAGGGCCGGGTCGACCTGAGGTCTAGACTCTCTATTAGCCCGTACATTTTGGGAAATGGATCGACCAAGACACAACGGGTCCAGTGCAAATGTATCCAGTACTGAGCCTTCAATGACCCGAGAGCCGGGATTGTTTAGAAAGCCCTGAAAACAATGACACTTTGGCTGTAGGAAAGAAGAATATAATGTCGTTCTCCAAGTACTAGAGGCCTCGTCTATAATATAGAAAGCTACCAGACCTCAGAACTGAACAAGACCACGCCAATGTGCTGCTGGCTTTGAATTCGAGATCATCTGCTCTATTACATGAGCAGTAAAGAAGGGTTGCGCCGCATGTACCCTGAACTTTGGTGGAGTTTCAGGCATTACATCATTTTAACGTCCCTCGCTTCCCGTTCTTCTGGGAAAATACATCCCTGTGCTTAACTTAGTTCCCAGCCCAGCCCAGCCGGGCCCAGTCCAGTTCAGTTCAGTCCACTGGAAGGCGTCGAATTATTGGCAGCAGCTTTTTTTCCCACTCCACGCGTGCAGTCTTGCGGACTCACACAAGGCACTCGCTGATCAACCTCAGGCTGCCTTTGGTCTGCGTCCTCTAAATCCAGGCCTCCATTATTTCCTTTCCGACCTACCTTGGGTACTGACTCAGCGGAGCTGAACACCTATTGCCAGGCGGCAGACGCCATTATCCCAATCTTTCAGTCTCTCCTTTAACAGATCCCAAACTTTCCCATCGCATCCAGCCTTTCACTCCCACGAACCCGAGAGGTTCCACGACAGCGTCGACGTACACGTTCCTCGACTACCTGTTTCCAACGATTTCTGATCTCTCGACTGCCCCCTCCCGGTTTCACCATTACAACATCCTATGCGCCGCTATTGAGGTTGTATCGATAATACCAAGAGCATCTTGTGATGCGCCTCCACCAAAACGTGCACACGCGACAAACATGGCCAACCCAGTAGGCGAAGAGAACTGGCTTGCCTATCTCGAAGAGATCGTCCGCAACGCCTCCGACCTCGAGCAGCGAGTCAATGCCGTCGAACATTACAAGCTGGCTGTAGGCTCTGAGCCTGGCAGCTTGCGCATCTGGCTTGCTTACTGCAACTACTTCTGGTCTTTGTGGGAAGCTACTCAGAGCCCTACCGGCCATGGCTGGTCTGATGAAGAGCGCATGCTCGGCCGAGAGCTCTTTTCCTTCGGCGGCGCTCTCGACTTGTGGCAGCAAGGCTACGAGGCTATTCGCTACCGCCTAGGGGATAGTCATCTTCTCTGGGATCGCTGGATCTCATTGGAGATGGAATTGCTGGCGAAGACGAGAACCCCCGAAGGCATAAAGCGCATCACACATCTTTATCGTGACCGCCTGCTCACTCCCCACCTTACCTGGGACGAAACTTCTCAGAACTTCTCTACTTTCCTATCAGAGTATAATCGCACTGCATGGGAGGAATCCATGAAGGATGTTACCACCAACGCCCAGGAGACGAAACGACTGATCGCTGCTCGAGACCCCTACGAATCTGCTTTGAAGAAAGCGGTGGACGCAGACGATGTCGAAGCCCAGAAAACTGCCTTCACTACGTATCTTGAGTGGGAAATGCTTCAGAGTAAGCGCAGCAATGATAATCCCGAAATTGGAATTGATCTTTGCCGTGGCCTCTACGCACGCGCTCTCACCGGTGCTCTTGCTACAGACCAAAATACCTGGTACGAGTACGTCGTTTTTCTATCCTCATCCAACACCGATCTCCAAGCGCCGAGCAGTCTACTCGACGTACTCCGTAGAGCTGTTCAGCACTGCCCATGGTCCGGCCTCCTCTGGAATAGATACATCATGTGCGCCGAAGAAGCCAAGCGTCCATTCGCTGAGGTTGAGGCCATCAAACATTCTGCAACTAGTGAAGATCAATTACTCAAAGATGGCATGGAGGGAATGATCGAAATGTATGTGGCTTGGTGTGGTTTCCTGAAACGCAATGCTATGGATGCCAGTGCCTCCGACGAGGCAGTTGATGTTGCCGATGTAGGTCTTATCGCGGCTCTGGAGGACGTTTCAGTTGTTGGAAAGCGACTCTATGATAAGGACTTCCAGGGTGACCCCAAGTTTCGACTTGAGCGCATTTACATTCAGTATCTCACAGAAAAGAAGGGTGCCGTGGACGAAGCCAGAGCTCAGTGGAACAAACTGGCAGCCCTGCAGATTCACGCAGATAACCACGACTTTTGGTTCAGGTATTATATGTGGGAGATGCTCATCTTCTCATCAGCCGGTGCTCAAGACAACAGAAGCCCTACGCCCTCGTCTGGCGGTGGCACTTATCGAATACCAACTCTGGCTACTGCCGTTCTTACCCGTGCTGTTGCTCGCAGAACTATTGACTGGCCAGAGAAAGTTCTGGATGTGTATATGCAGCATTGCAACGACTACGAAATGCCTCTGCCTCTGCGAAAGGCAGCGGACCGGGTTCACAAGACCGGGAAAGAAGTTAAAAAGCGCAGGGAACGGGAGGAACAAGAGAAGGCTGCGGCCTATGCCGCGTACTACGCTGCCCCTGAAACCCTAGAGAAGGGCCAGGGGTCTACATCACCGGGTGGCGCTAAAAGGAAAAGGGATTCTGAAGTTGACACCATAGCTGGACCTGAAAACAACAACAAGCGACAAAGGAATGAGCCCAACGGGGTGGTGTCTGAGCAAGCTCTGGCAACTCAACACGGCCAGCCCCTGAAGAGAGACAGGGAGAATTCGACCATCCTTGTCTCCAATCTACCGGCAGATGTTGATAAAACCAAGCTTCGACAATATTTCAAAGAGTACGGCCACATCAACAACATAACGGCTTTGGTCCGCGATGAGAAGACCGATTCCTCGACAGCGCTCATCGAATTCAAGACCCCTGAAGAAGCTCAATCCGCCTTGTTGAGAGACGGCAAATACTTCGGCCAGTCACAACTTACCGTAAAGCTAGGGAACGACTTGACCGTTTACGTTGCAAATTATCCTCCTGCTGCTGATCAAAAGTATATTCGCGACCTTTTCAAAGATTGCGGCGAGATCTTGAGCATCAGATTGCCTAGCCTTAAGGTCGATACCCGACGCCGGTTTTGCTATGTCTCGTTCCGAGACCAGGAGGCATCAGCGAAAGCTGTGAAGAAAGATGGCATGGTTCTTGAAGGAGGCTTGAAACTCCTTGCTAAATATTCTGACCCCGGTCACAAGAAGGCTCGTGAAGGTGCCCTTGCAGAAGGCAGAGAGATACATATTAGCAATTTGGATCGAACGGCGACCGAGGCGGATTTGAGAGAAGTCTTTTCCAAGTATGGCAATATCACGCGAGTCAATCTTCCCCGAAACCTGGTGGGTAAGAGTAAAGGATTTGCTTTCATTGATTTTGCGACCAAAGAGGAGGCTGAGAAGGCTGTGGCGGAAATGAACAATACCAAGTTCAAGAGCCAGATCCTGGAAGTTTGTCTTTCCAAAGAGTCAAAGATTAAACGTGCTGCAACAACCGTTGTTGCAGATACCGCCAGAACCTCGCCTGCGCCTTTATCGCACGATGCTGAGGGTGACGAAGCAATGGAAGACGCACCCGATGAAGCTCAGTCCAAACCCACTGCAGCAGACATCTCAGCAAAGACGATCGCTCTTATGGGCCTACCTGATACTGTGAACGATGCACGAATCCGAGCACTCGTCGAGCCTTTGGGTGCTATCGTGAAGCTAACTGTGTTCCCCGGTAATGGTGGCGCTAAAATTGAGTTTGTCGATGCAGCTACCGCAGGCAAGGCGAGTTTACAGCTCGATAGCATGGACTTTGAGGGTCACAAGCTTCGAACGGGCACAATGGATGAACTTCGGCAAGCCAAGGCAGAACGTACCCAAGACCGTATTGTCTACGGGAGAAGGGACAGGGACAAGAGCAAGGGTCAAGAACAGAAAACCAACGCTGCAGGTGGCTCTTCAACCACTCTCATGCCACCGCCGAATACAATCCGGCGACCAGTGCTCGGGAAACCTGGCCCTCGCCGTGGTCTTGGCTTCAAGCCCAGCGCACGCAAGCTGGCTCAGAACGGCGATTCAGATACCTCGTCAAAGAAGAGCAACGCTGACTTCAAGGCGATGTTCCTCGCCAGTGGTCAAGATACGAAGAAAGGAGACGAAGGAGACAAGCCTGGGTCTGAACCATAAGTGCAGAGTCAGTAGCTGGTTTTAAGTGATATACTGATGTAGCATAATGTAATTCATTAAACTTCAATGATATCCAGGGGACTAGGGCAGGGAAGGGAGTGTTTATTACGTGGCTGTATGAATAATGCAGTTGTCGAATGCGAATCAATCAAATCAAACCTGAGCTATCATGCGGTCTTGTTGTTTCATTTGCGTATTGCTCAGATGGCTTTCCACTGATCTTCAAAGCCAGCACGGCTATATGCCAATCACTCCCCAAGAAACTCCGGCAAGATATACAATAAGCACCTTTCTCCCAGCATGTGCAACTTGTCTCCCGTTCTGGTTTCTGGCATCCTACGATGACCTTGACATTTAGTTTACAGCTAGTCAAACAAGACACCCATAGAATGTGTATTATCACCCCTTGCTCATTATGCCCGCGGTAGATCTATCCTGAAAATCTTGTGTGAAGATCCTCTGCCAAACATCAAGCCACTTTTCTTGCTGAGCAGTAGGAAGCTTGCCTGGCTGCTTGAAAGATCTCGTCAAGAGCTCTCGTAAACGTGTTCGGAGGACCTTCATGACTAGCATCGTTTTCCAGTCTGGTACTGCAAAGCGACCGCGGTTCCCATCGAGAACGATGACCCCGGAGTACATCTGGAGTGATCTTATCAGTGATATAGCTATAGAAAAGTTTTGGTGTTCTTACATCACATCGTACATCGCCACAAAGCAGTGCAATGGCGAATGCTTCCACGGCAGTAGCCTCGTGGGCGTGGTAAACCCTTTTTGAATATTAGCCAGTCCACCTCTCTTGTATTCGGCAAAACTTACGCTCTGGACTGCATAATATGATAATACGAAAGCCATCGAAGGTCGTGGCGTCCCCGATTGACAGACGATGGATGGAGACTGATGGACTGACTTGTGCCGATGTTTCTTAAGCCCTTGGACCCGGGCGCGTCTCTCACAAGAATCTTGGGGTAAAAGCTCCAGGCGATAACTGATGCCGAGACAACATCATTATCGCTGTTGAGGTTGACTCTTCGAGGAATATCATAAAATTGCTGTTGCCTTCGTCCTCTGCCTCCAGAAAACCGAGCTCGGGAAAGGGCTCTTCTTTCGTCTTCAGTGAGAGAAAGAAAGCCAGAGTCGGCGAGAGAGGTAAGGAGTTGTCCTTTGAGGTCTTCGATGTTTGCAAGAGTTTGCTGACTCAAAAAGTTCTTGCGGCAGAACTGGAACTCCTTTCCGCCGCCCCCAGCAGACTGGCATACTCGCTTCCAAGCTAGGTATGCATTGTAAATAGTGAGAAGATCGGAATCTCCCCGACGGAAAGCCATGCGAGCATTATCTGCCTGAGTGCGCTGTCCAAACGGCGCCGAGAAGGGTGACTTGGAAGATAGGATAGCCGCAGAAGTGATAGCCATGTCCAAACATTTGAAGATGACTCCATACAGAATGAGTTTACCCAAAAATACATCTAAAGGCAACCTGGCTAACTGGTGTCCAAGCGGCGTGAGTTCTTCAGCTTGAGTAAGGGCACGAACGTCCACAAGAGCATCAACCGCCCGGCGGATGTTTTTGGCCGAGGGGGGGTCAAGAGCATCGCCAAGTGTCTCCTCGATCCCTCCAATCTTACAGATCTTGACTCGGATCGCCAAGTCTTGCAAAGAAAGTCGAAGCATCTCGGGCGTCTGCTGGTCGCTCATCAACTGATCGTAGCGGAATTTGGTGAACATATGAAAGCATAATCCTTCTTGTACACGCCCTGCTCTACCACGCCTCTGCTTTGCGTTGGCACGGGAAATGAAGGTATCAATCAGGCGTGAGAGCTGGCGTCGCTCATCGAAGCGCATCTCACGATGCTTGCCAGTGTCAATGACACAAGTGACGTCGGGAATGGTGATTCCGGTTTCGGCGATGTTGGTGGCAAGAACGATTTTACGAATTCCAGGTGGTGGGACAAGGAATGCTGACTCTTGGTCCTCTGTAGCGATGGTTGAATGGAGAGGATAAACAAGCCAGTCTTTTACAAACCTAGGATCTCCTAGCAGCATGTCGTTCAGTGTGCGAATCTCAGCAAGACCTGGCAAAAACACCAGAATAGCCTTGCTAAAATTCTGCAGATGTTCTTCAACCGCAATTTGAGCTATCAACTGCAGAATAAGATCGAACTCGATACGGTACTCATCAATTTGAGCCAGTGTCGACCGTGTTCTTGCAGCGTATCCTGATAGACTCTTGGAAATATCACTCTTGGTGTTTTCTCCTTCACTCTCTGCAGGATCATCATCCAAGTCAACCATTTTGTCAGGCTCAGAATCCGCAGATGTGTATCCAGTGAGTTCAATGGCATCCTCGAGGTATCTAACCTGCACTGGGAACGTTCTTCCAGGGACATTGAGCACTGGTGCTCCACCAAGGTAAGCAGAGAAACGATCCGCGTCAACTGTAGCAGACATAAGAACAACCTTCAAGTCCTTGCGTCTTATGAGGAGCTTCTTCAGGACGATCAGAAGAAAGTCGCTGTCAATAGAACGCTCATGAACTTCATCAAGCACCAGGTGTGTCACCTCCTGCAGATCATTGGAGCCCTCAAGCATTCGCATTACAATACCAGTGGTTGCATACACCAGCCTTGTTTCCCTCGAGGTATTGGCCTCGAGTCGAATAGAATATCCCACCAGGGATCTATGTGTTCCAAGGTCATTTCTGTTTTCTCCAAGCTCTTCACTGACACGACGAGCGAGGGAGATCGCAGAGATCCTTCTTGGCTCTGTGCAGTAAACCTTGCAGGGCTTCCCTTGAGAAAGCTGATGCTCTAGCAAGAAAGATGGGACTTGAGTACTCTTTCCGCTATTGTTCAGTTAGCAAGATCTCAAGAACGACGTGCTCAAAGACCATACCATCCAGTCTCACCACAAACAATTATCACTTGGTTCTCATCGACAGCAGTCAAGACTTGCTCTCGGAAGTTCCACATGGGGAGTTGCATTCGGGATTGCTGAGTTTCGTTAGCGTCATTGAAACCTAGAAACACAGGTTGTTGCTTACCAGCATCATCTGAAACTTGCGCGTGCTCGACTTCTCTGCCCAAATTTTCTGGAAGTACTCCCCATTTGCAGTGCTCTGCCTTGATCGATCTTGACCACCATCATCGCCAGAGTCGTGAGTATGCTTGGCGCCCCGTCCCCGAAATGCGCCTTGAATGATAACACCATCTTCAAGCTCCTGGTCATGTCGTTGACGCACCAGAGCTCTCAAGTCCCTCACCACATCTCTGTCTTGCTCATCAATTTGAGCTTTTCGTGCTTCAGCAAGTTCCGCCCAAACATCTTTCCAGACATGGGGAAGTCTTATTACCACCTTTTCGTCCTTGGCATTGCCGCTGAAGGTATAAAACAAGGCCGCTGTGGAAATATAAGATTCGGACTGCTTAGCATCTGGTGTTGCAATGCCGATCATCGTAAAAGTGAATCTATAAGGGTCCGCTGCAATTTGTATGTCAGATGAGGCCGCTGGTGGTGGCACTTCTTGAGGTTTGGTCCAGGTAATATCCAAGGAATGACGATTTGCGAAGGAAGCATCTGATACGACAGAGTATAAAATTCTCGCCGAAGAGTCCCTAAGATTCGCGATCAGCACATTTTACGCGATTTGTAGCGACATCAAGTGGGTTTACCTCGAACGACATGCTTCCTCGAGTGCCCTTCGAGGACTAACGCCTGTCCACTTCCCAAAGTCGCGAATTGTAATTCGATTTCCATCGGCTGAGTTTACAATGGTGCGGTTTTTGCCCGTGCTTGCGTCAACCTCATTTTGTGGCAGAGATGCAAATAACCCGCCGATATCATCTTCATCCTCATCTTGCCCCTCGGCTAGGACTTCGGCGGCGACACGCTCAGCTTCATCGTTGATGTCATCATTTTCCACTTGCTCATGAGGAGTTTCATCCGCTCTGACTTGTATTACCTCGGCTTGAGCTTGGTATTCTTGCTTCTCGGCAGCCAGTCGCCTTTCGAGATCAATTCTTTGGGCTCTCCACTGTTGCTCGGCTTCATACTTGTCGAAAAGAACATCGGTTTCGATCTTCCGAATCTTAGCTTCGAGCTTGGCGACAGCAAGTTCTTCGTCCGATTCTGATGTCTTTGAGCTATCTGGCCGATCTTTTCCGCGCTCGTGTTCTAGCAATTTGGCTTTAGTCTCCAGGTATTTTGGAACAAGCTCATCAGCTTCTATGTCGCTGTCACAAGCTACCACCAATTTTTTACTGGGTGAGGACCCCTTAACTGATCGAGCGTTGCTCCCAGCTGACTTGTTTTTACGGCCGTTCCGAGTATCAGTTTGACGAGGAGTACTCGACCGGCTCGGCATTGGACTGTCCTGGGGGGTGTCTATTATACATAGTTAGTCGGAGAGGGGTCCAAGACGTCGGGAGACGAACCGCCGGTGCTTTTAGGGATTGGCTTCGATCTAGGTTCGTAACTCGGCAGTTCTCCAATATTGCATTCTCTGGCTAGCCAGTCGAGGGCCTCTTCGAGTCCCCAGATAGAATCTCGATTTGTCGATGCGACATTAGGTGCTATATCGAGGATATATCGTATCGCAGCCGTCACTCTGTCCGTGGGGAATTCTGCTGCGATCAGGGTCTGTTGTAATGTCCAGAGGCGGATGATCATGTCTTCTTCAGGAGGCACCTTCCCAGCGCCAGCATTCTCTGAGGAGGACAGGCTAGAAGCGGCAAATCGATTTTCTGCTTGCACGAGGTCGAGTATGTGATCCATCAAGTCTGGCGGTAGCCATTTGAAACTATTGATAGAATCGGCCTGGCCACGAAGGAGTCGACGGTCAGTATCGAGACGATTCCGTTGCCGTTGAGCATCTTTCTTTGTTTTTACTGCATGTTTCTCCACGAGCAATTGTAGCTCAGATTCTTCTAACTGCTTCTCGAACTCTTCGGGGCTGATGGCCGTCTCCTGGGTTGCAGCATTGGTGGTCGCATCGCCAGTTGTTGCGGACGAGGATGGAGGGGCATCCTTCTGGGTCGATGGAGGGGCACTTTGGCCTTTGATAGTCACAGGCTTCGATTCAGACTCGGCAACCTCAGGTCTGGGCTTGGAAGCAACCGACGTGGTTGCGAATCCTCGAGCTGGGTTAGCAGCGAGCTTCTTTTTCTTTTTCGCACCCGCCATTATCGTCAACGGAGGGCCAGCAGGCGGTAAAGACAGAGAAAGGGTTGAAGAAAGAATGAGCACTCTCTAGTTTGGAAGTATCATGGCCGACGGAGAAATCTGCTAATGAAACTGAGGATTGGGTTACCCCTACAATAAAGAGGGCCACAAAATTCGATTGCAGGTCATTGAGAGTGCCGATCTACAGACGAAGGGTGCAGGAGTGAAGTGATTTGAAGGTGGAGGTTGTGACGCAAGGGCCTTGATCTCCAGTTCTGTGGATCGTGCCTGAATGAGGATGAGTTAGAGGGGATGGATAGAACCACAACCATGAAGTAATGATCACCTAGAAGAAGTGTCTGGGGGAAAGATTCATGACCTAGCAGATATACCACTAGTGCAACGGAATTGTAATCTACTGACCTCCCTTACCTAGTAGGTAGGATGTGACAAGATTGTTCCTTTGCTCGATACTCAGGTAGATCTGCAAGGTACAGGTGCACCACTGTTGAACGGCTTCTGCCCTGTGCTGGAGGCTTAGTCATGGAGGCTAGCATGTATCAGGACAGGCCAACCTGTGATGCGTCATACCGGGCCGCGAGAATTTCAGTGGGCTAGAGACTTTCAGGGCTCCTAACCCCCCACCTGAATGGCCTGTCGAGCTTTCGACGAGGTGCTACCCGCTACCTTAGGTGCCTAACTAAGTACTACCAATCCCTCTGGATGTCTTAGGTAAGGTGACCTCTGTTGATTCAGCGTGGGGTAAAGGTCCATAGGTAGGTCAAGATATTTGCGTTCTCTTGACGGATTTGGTGCCCAAAAATTCTAAAACACCAACTACGAGCCTACCACCAAACCTTGTTGACATATCCTACGTTCCACCACCTCGACTGAGGATCTACGCCTCGAAATTGGCGTTCACGAGCTCTGGTAGCCCCAGATGAGTTCACCAACCCGAACATATACCTCCGTTTCCGAACTCCAGAATGTCTAAGGGTGACTCTTCCGACTCTGGCGCTCCGGCGCCTCTTGACATGGCCGCCGTTAAACAGGCTCTGTCCTCATCCTCGACCGCTGTTCGAATCACTCAGTTGCGCACAATCGAAGACAAATTGGCCCAGAAATGTGCGCAAGCCCTTGTCCTCTTCCATCGTTCTATCAACCAGCTGACCATAGCTCCGAAGCCCTTGACAGCGCCTCAATCACACGTCTCCTCCAGCTCCTTTTCGGAACATATGCCTTTTACGCAGATAGGCAGTCCAGACTGTCGGTGCAGAAGTGCCTGATTGCGCTTATTTCCTCTGGTGCCGACTCCAAGACCATCGGCCCGCTCATTAATGCCTTGCGCAAGGAAAGCCAGAAACCTGGCATTGCTCCTACCAATGCATTCGTTCTCGTCGAATGGTGCAGTTTGTTTATGCAGCATCTCGATGCCTCGCAGTGGGACGAATTTGCTACCGATATCATCCTAGCGGACGCGGACGCTTTGGAAAAGTGCCACCAGCCCGTTGCCAGGAAGTCAGTCACTCACTCCGCGATCATTGTTACAAGGAGGGGCTTGCGGAAACTCTTCTCTTCGAATGAACTGAGCGAGAAGCGGCTCTCTGCTTCTGTTGATGTCCTGACTGCGAAGGGGGCTCAGTCGATCTCTCGGAATGCTGTCTTACTTGGGGTCATCGCTGGCGTATCTGCTAGGAAGGATCACTTGCGACCTGTTCTCGATTCCCTCAAATCTAGATATTACGATTTCTTTACGAGAGAGATCATCGGCTCTCGAACTAGTGTTCCAGAGCATCTAGTGCTTGGCCTCGGTGACTTCTTCGCTTCGTTTGCCACACTTGAAGAAATATCTAAAGAGCTGATCCCTGCTCTCGAGAAGGGTCTTCTGCGCGCCCCCGAGGTCATTCTTGGTGGAGTCGTGACGCCTCTTGTTCGTTGCCTCCCTGAGAATTTTGATCTTTCCAAGATCCTTGAGCAGAATCTGCTCAAGCCCCTTTTGTCAAATGCAAAATCTACCAATGCAGCTATTCGTGCTGGCTCTTTAGATGCGTTCAGCGCCCTGGTCAACAAGTCTGGCGATCCTGCTTCATTGGAAAAAGTCATCAACGAGGTTGCGACACCCCTGAAATCCGGCAAACTTGCTTCTCCTGACCACCGTGTACTGCATGCGCAAATGCTTCAGACAACGCCTCTTTCAAAAACAAGTGCCGAGCAAGTCGCAAATGCAGTTGCAGTCATCGCTGCCAAAGAAGGTAACGAGAGTGCTTTAGCTGCGGAGACTTCAGCCTTAGCAAAAGCGGTTTCTTTCTTATTGACCAACGATGCTGAGGTCTCCAAAAGTGTGCTGGAATCCGTTACCAAGGGCCTTAGTGAAAAGAAAATTCCTTCTCGGAAGTACTGGTTGCTCCGTGTCGGCGGTATCTTGCAAACCCTCAATGAAGCGCAATCAGTGTCTTCGGCAATGGCTGGTTTTGTGGACGCAGTGATACCAAAACTCATTACCACTTTCACAGAGGTGACCTCCAATGCAGCTAGTGCTGCTCAGAGCGGCCTTATTGTTGGTGCCTACATTCTGACGGCTGTAAGCACACATATTAATCGAGTGCTTCCTGGTTCTGCAGCCGATTCAAGCTTGGCAAAAGCATCGGTTACCAAGCAATCGCTATCCTTGGATCCCAAGTCATCCTTCCTCCTCAGTCCTCGGATCTACTCTAAGGTCACAGCCGACGAGGATCTTAAGTGGTTTTCACGGGCCTTGAACTCTATCTTTCAAGGCCTTGACAAGGAGGCTGATAATCAGGTTACCCTCGCTTGGTCTGAAGCAATTATTCACCTAGTTACCGCTCAGAGCGTACCGGCAACTGTTCAGCAGGAGACCTCCAAGACCCTTTCCAGTCTGTACGTTCGTAGTCCAAAACTGGTATCAGGTTTCATTATCGCCGGCCTTTGGGATTATCTGAAGCACTCTGGATCTCATGATAAGGAACCATCGTCAGGAGCTCATAACTTGATCCAGGTTGTAAAGGCTATCTGTTTGACCCCCAGTGATATCGAAAAGTCCGGGGAGACCATCAGCACAGAGGATCTTGAGACACAGGCAAACAATCTCCTTGTTCTGGCGCGCCCAGAGCTGATCCCTAGGGCAAACTGGATCGATTTGTGCCTCAGAATGGAACTGGACCCTGGCAATCTAGTCAAGAAGTACCAAGATGAGCTTGTGACAGAAATAGAGAATCAAACATCGTTCTCCCAGAAGGTTTGTATGACGTTCCCGCGGTACAAGAATCTCGCTAACCAATACTGACAGGTTGACGCCATCAAGAAAGCTGCGTACAACGCAGCTGCTGACTTGGCTTTTGTTGCTCCCGAGACCATTATTCCACGCCTGCTGGAGACCCTTAGCCGCGATCTCAACGCCGAGCAACTCCACGATATTGGTCCTGTCGAAGCGGCTATCTTTAGAACGCCTGAGGGTACCGTGTTCGTTGATGTGCTTGCAAAGAAGTCTCAGCAAGTCTTGGACAAAAATAAGAAGGACTATGATATTCTCAAATGGGAGGAAGAACTTAGGAGTCAGCTTGAGAAGAAGAAGGGCCAACAGAAGAAGCTGACCCCAGAGGAGAACGCAAAAGTCAATGCTCAACTCAAGAAAGAGAGCCTGATCAGGCAATCTATAACTGAGATTGAGGCAAGACTTTTACGGGGCATTGGCATTATCCGAAGCCTTGCCACTGGTCCACCAACAGATGCTGCTCAATGGCTCGGTGCTGCGGTTTCACTCTTGGTCGGCATTATGGACGCCGGTGCTACAATGATCACTGGTGATGCAGCTCCACTGGCTTACATAACTTGCGCAGAGAAGGTTACAGAGCGCCTGGGCTCGATGAGGCCTTTCGTTGGCGTCGCGGCCCTCAGGCTGCGCGGCGTGTCGCTGGCAGAGAACTATCAAGAGGAAGCTGTTGAAGATTTGGTAACAAGGGTTTTGTACCGTTTACGGTTTGCTGGCGAGCAGCGACCTTTCGATTCTGTATCACTCATCTACGCGTTGCCGCTCGTGCTGGAGCTTCTCCGTAAAGGTGGAGTTGGTGATTCGCCCGATGATGCAGATGCTCAGCTAGTATTGGCCATCGAGTTCCTCTCATACCATACAGATGTCTGTAGTGATGAGGCTGTTCCTCGTGCCGAGCTTCTTTCAGTTCTTATTACTTCTATGCAGGCATATGCTCAGCATTACAAGCTCCTGAGGGATTGTTTTGCTGATATGTGCCGCTGCATCGCACCAAACATGGACCGTGATGAGATGGTTATTCTTGCAAAGGGTGCACTGGTGCCTGAAACGCGAGTCAGATCAACCGTGCTGCAATCTATCAGCGCAGAAATTGACATGAGCGAGCTTGGCTACTCCAATGAAATCTGGATCGCTGCTCATGACGATGAGGAAGAAAACCAAGATCTCGGTCGGGAGATATGGGAGGAGAGTGGCTTCGAACTGACGCCGGAAGTGCCACTTAAAATGTTACCTTTCCTCGAGAGCAAAGATGGGCAGTTGCGCCGTGCCGCTGCTCGCTCCCTGGCTGAAGCAGCTAGCTTACATGATGAGTCTTTACCTGCGGTGTTGGACCAGCTCAAGGCCACTTATGTCGAGCTTGCCAAGCCCCGAGTTCAGCAGCTCGATGAGTTCGGCATGCCCAAAAAGATGGATCTGTCGGATCCTTGGGAAGGAAGACAAGGTATCGCTACAGCTTTCAAAGAGATTGCTCCAGTTTTCAAGGTTGATCAGCTGGATCCTTTCTTTGACTTCCTCGTCGATGCCGGTCCTCTTGGAGATAAAAACGATGCAGTGAGAAGTGAGATGCTGGATGCTTCGATAACAGCCATCGAAATTCACGGCAAGGGCATTCTTGATGAGCTCATGTCAAAATTCGAACAGACCTTGGAACAACCAGACAAAAACAGCGACGCTGCTGACCGTGTCAACGAGGCGGTGATCATTATGTATGGTGCCTTGGCTCGCCATTTGAGCCCTGGTGATCCCAAGATACCTATCGTTATCGACCGCCTCGTGGCAACTCTAAGTACGCCCTCGGAGACAGTACAATATGCCATTGCTGAATGTCTGCCTCCCCTCATCCGGGCCTGCCCTGACCAGTCTTCCAAATACTTTGGTCAAATCATGGAGCAGCTCCTCACTTCTAAAAAGTATGCTGTTCAGCGAGGTTCGGCTTACGGTCTGGCTGGCCTTGTAATGGGCAGAGGCATCGCGGCACTAAGAGAGTACCGAGTGCTGTCAACTCTCACTGACGCAATGGAAAACAAAAAAGAGGCAAATCAGCGTGAGGCCGCTCTGCTAGCATACGAACTTCTCTCAACTATGCTTGGACGCGTCTTTGAACCTTATGTGATCCAGATTGTGCCCCAGCTGCTGACGGGCTTTGGTGATGCGAACGCAAACGTTCGTGAGGCTTGTCTGGCAGCGGCCAAGTCGTGCTTTGCGAAGCTAAGCTCTTACGGCGTGAAGAGAATCATGCCAACTCTGCTTGATGGTCTTGAAGAGCAACAGTGGAGGAGCAAGAAGGGTGCTTGTGACCTTCTTGGTGCAATGGCATACCTCGATCCACAGCAGCTCGCCAACAGTCTGCCAGACATCATCCCCCCTCTGACAGGTGTGTTAAACGACAGCCACAAGGAAGTAAGGGCAGCCGCAAACCGAAGCTTGAAGAGGTTTGGAGAAGTCATCAACAATCCGGAGATCAAATCGTTAGTCGACATTATTCTGAAGGCTCTGAGTGACCCTACAAAGTATACAGATGAAGCCCTAGACTCGCTCATCAAGGTCCAGTTTGTTCATTACCTCGATGCTCCATCTTTGGCATTGGTCACTCGCATTCTGCAGCGTGGTTTGGGCGACCGTTCCAATACCAAGCGCAAGGCAGCTCAGGTAATCGGCAGCTTGGCTCATCTGACCGAAAAGAAGGACGTGGTCATGCATTTGCCGGTACTTGTGGCTGGTCTCAAGATTGCCATTGTCGACCCTGTGCCTACCACTCGAGCGACAGCTTCCAGGGCGTTGGGTTCTTTGGTCGAGAAGCTTGGAGAAGACACACTTCCCGATCTTATTCCTGGCCTGATGCAGACTCTCAAATCAGACACTGGTGCTGGTGATCGATTGGGATCCGCTCAGGCTCTCAGCGAGGTGCTCGCTGGGTTGGGAACGACAAGGCTGGAGGAGACTCTTCCCACCATTCTTCAAAATGTCGAATCCTCGAAGCCCGCCGTTCGTGAAGGCTTTATGTCACTTTTTATTTTCCTTCCAGTCTGTTTTGGCAACAGCTTCTCCAATTACTTGGGTCGCATTGTACCACCTATTCTGGCTGGTCTTGCAGATGATGTCGAGTCAATTCGTGAAACCGCACTGCGTGCAGGTCGTCTGCTGGTCAAGAATTTTGCTGCTCGTGCTGTCGATCTCCTCCTTCCAGAACTTGAACGCGGCCTTGCGGACGACAGCTACAGAATCCGACTTAGCTCTGTCGAACTTGTAGGGGATCTTCTCTTCAACCTTACCGGTATCAAGGCTGGAACCGAGGCTGAGGACATTGAGGAGGACGAGAACATCAAAGAAGCAGGAGCTTCTTTGAAGGAGACACTCGGGGAGGAGAAGCGGAATAAGATACTTTCTGCACTCTACGTGTGCCGCTGCGATACAGCTGGGGCGGTTCGCTCGGCCGCTATCGCTGTCTGGAAGGTTCTTGTTCACAGCCCGAGAACCCTGAAGGAGCTTGTGCCAACCCTCACACAACTTCTTATCCGTCGCTTGGGAAGTTCCAATATGGAACACAAGGTCATTGCCAGCAATGCCCTAGGAGAACTTATCCGAAAGGCTGGAGACAGTGTTCTCTCCAGTCTTCTTCCTACTTTGGAAGAAGGTCTTCAAACATCGACAGATGTTGACGCTAAGCAGGGTATTTGCTTTGCCTTGAGGGAGCTTATCTCTTCTGCGTCACCGGAGGCTCTTGAGGATCACGAAAAGACCCTGATTTCCGTCGTTCGTACCGCACTGACGGATTCTGATGAGAATGTCCGAGAAGCCGCTGCTGAAGCATTTGATTCGCTTCAGCAAATCTTTGGCAAGCGAGCAGTTGATCAAGTTCTTCCTTTCCTTCTTAACCTCTTGCGTTCCGAGAGTGACGCAGACAATGCTCTGCAGGCACTCCTCACCCTGCTTACTGAGACGACGCGCTCGAATATTATCCTACCAAACCTCATTCCAACCCTCACGACACCACCCATATCAGCCTTCGATGCCAAGGCTCTTGCATCTCTGTCCAAGGTTGCTGGTCCTGCGATGAACCGCCGCCTCCCCAACATTATCAATTCGCTCATGGATAACGAGATAAATTGCGACGACGATGGCCTTCGGGAAGAGCTGGCGACATCTTTCGACACCGTCATTCAGTCGATTGACGAATACGATGGTCTCAATACGGTCATGAACGTTCTGCTACAGCTTCTCAAACACGAGGATCACCGACGCCGAGCGGCTACTGCTCGCCATCTGGGCAACTTTTTTGCCGCTGCCAGCGTGGATTATTCTAGATACAACCAGGATATCATTCGTTCATTGCTCAACTCCTTTGATGATAGAGATGCCGATGTCGTCAAGGCCGCATGGGTGGCTCTCAGCGCATTCACAAAGAAGCTACGAAAGGAGGAGATGGAGTCGCTCGTCGTTTCCACTCGACAAACTCTTCAGCGTATCGGTGTCGCTGGAGCAAACCTGCGTGGGTTCGAGCTACCCAAGGGCATCAATGCCATTTTACCAATCTTCTTGCAAGGTTTGATGAATGGTACTGCAGACCAAAGAGTCCAAGCTGCTCTGGGTATTTCAGACATCGTTGACAGAACAAGCGAGGCCTCTCTGAAGCCATTCGTCACCCAGATTACTGGTCCCCTGATCCGTGTCGTTTCAGAGCGCGCCACTGAAGTCAAGTCGGCAATTCTTCTGACACTCAACAATCTCCTGGATAAGATGCCTGCAGCACTTAAACCTTTTCTTCCACAGCTTCAACGTACATTTGCCAAGTCTCTTGCAGACCCATCCAGTGAGACTTTGAGAACACGGGCTGCCAAGGCACTGGGTACTTTGATCAAGTATACGCCTCGTATCGATCCGTTGATTGCTGAACTAGTCACTGGGTCGAAGACGGCCGATCCAGGTGTCAAGACGGCCATGCTCAAGGCCTTGTATGAAGTTATCAGCAAGGCGGGTGCGAATATGGGTGAAGCATCACGAGCTTCTGTCTTGTCACTTATCGACATGGACACGGACGAGAGAGATGAGACTATGACCATTACCAATGCCAAGCTGCTGGGGGCTCTCATCAAAAATGTTCCTGAGGAAGCCGCTCATGGTTTATTGAAGAACCGCGTGGCGACCTCGCATTTCACTCATTCCTCGGTCCTTGCCCTGAACTCGGTCCTCGCGGAGTCACCAGACGCGCTGCTTCAAAGCCCATTGGCCCATGACTTGCCCGATTTGCTTTGCCAGGGCGTCACCAACAAGAACGTAAGCCACATCTATGTTCCCAGATCAAATATGATTCGTAAACTGACAACCGTCCAGGTATTTGTTGCAGACAATTGCATTCTGGCAACTGGTAAGTACCTGCTATCAGACTCTCCCAAGACATTTGAGACTACAAAGGGAATTTTTGAAGCCCTTGCCTCTGTGATCCAACCTGGCAATGCAACAGACTCACGCAGACTTGCACTGGTTGTTGTTCGTACTGCCAGTCGCAACGATATGGAGATGGTCAGACCTCACATCGCCCTGTTAGCACAACCCATATTTGCCAGTGTTCGCGACCCTGTCATTCCCGTCAAGCTCGCTGCTGAGGCGGCATTTGTGGAGCTTTTCAACGTGGCTGATGAAGAGAGCCGCATTTTCGATAAATTCATGGCCGGTCCAGGAGCAGATCTGCCAGCAAACACCAAGAGGAGCATGGGAGACTATTTTAAACGTGTCGCCATGAGGCTAGGCTCTCAAGCCCGCGAGAGGCGCGAGGCTGAGGGTGGACAGGGGGGATTGGGACTGTCCAACGATGAAGCTGAGGATGAGAAGGAGATTTGGAGTGTAGGAAAAGTTGATGTGGGCAGCGATGCCTTCTCATAAAATGTAAAAGAGCATATCGTAAATACAATCTTAGGCTGGCTGGGCATGTGTCCAGGACGAATGCGGTTGGAGATACCGTTGCAGTCGGTGAAAAGTTGGTAAATCCACCACAAATCATATCTACTTGTTACCTTGATAATGAAGATTTGATCATGCATGCAAAAGTAGCATAGGTCAGGGTCTACACTTGCAATTCTAAACTCGGTATAACTGTTTTAACTCACTCCTGCTGTCCACAACCGTGAAAAGCTGTGTAAAGCGTGCAAATGGTGTATCATCTTCGCGTGCTTCTCAATTAAATCGAAATGAAAAATGATTAGGTATCTTGATAAGAGCCCGAAATCTAATTTCAAAATCATGATTCATTGATAATTTATTCACCTTTAAAATGTATAGGCAGTTTCAATTTGATATGCTACCTACCTAGCTTGCTCCTGCCATTTTCGACCCTGAGGGTCACGTGCAGCCCTCGCTTGACGTTCTGGGGTTAGCGTGAACCCACAGAAGGAGTTGCAAGCAGAGAAATTCTGGGCTCGCAACCCCTCTCACCAGTCTTCATCATCCAACATCCATCGAGGACCGGCCATCACCACCCAACGACAATCAAGATGTAAGTGCATCCGAACGATCAGTACAAGCGAGGGGGCGATGCAGGAGGAGCTTTGGAAACAGTATATGAACTGGTTGCAATGCTTTTTGATGGTGTCGCCACGGATCCGGTGGATTGGAAAATTTGGGACATGACAACACTATCAGAGGGTACTGGTGGCTAACTGATGATTTTTCTTCAACTGCAGGGTCAATCTGCGAACTCAGAAGCGCCTGGCCTCAGCGGTCATCGGCTGTGGCAAGCGCAAGATCTGGCTCGACCCCAACGAGCAGAGCGAGATCTCCAACGCCAACTCTCGCCAGACCATCCGAAAGCTCATCTCCGATGGCCTCATCATCCGAAAGCCCGTCACCCAGCACTCACGATCGCGCGCTCGCGAGCTGAACCTCGCCCGACGAGAGGGCCGACACCGTGGCTATGGTAAGCGTAAGGGTACCGCCGATGCCCGTATGCCCAGCCAGGTCCTCTGGATGCGCCGCCTCCGAGTCCTCCGCCGTCTCTTGGTCAAGTACCGTGCCAGCGGCAAGATCGATAAGCACCTCTACCACGAGCTGTACCACAGCAGCAAGGGTAACGCTTTCAAGCACAAGCGTGCCCTCGTTGAGCACGTACGTTTTATCAATGATGCCCCTTCCTCGGGGTCCACACTTGAGACATTCGCTGACATGGAGTTTTTTTATTATAGATTCACCGTGCTAAGGCTGAGAAGGCCCGTGAGACTGCCCTTCAGGAGGAGATGGATGCCAAGCGTGCGAAGAACAAGGCTGCCCGCGAGCGCAAGCAGGAGCGTGCGGCGGCGAAGCGAAATGCTCTCCTTGCCGAGGAGTAAGATTAAACCTAGTGGACAATGACAACATTTCGGTCTTGAGAGGAGGCTGCATTCGGAGTCTACGGGTTGGGTCTCTTTTTATGCCCTTCTGGTTTCTACACTTGTACCGGCGGGGGTTCAGGCATGTAGCATTGAAAAAAAATGGAATCGATGATGCTCGGATGCTTGGATGCTTCACCATTTACGACCTTCTCGTGAGCACTTGTTCCGCTCATCACGACTTAAGTACCACCAGCGTTTTAGAAAATAATGTGCGCGGTCTGGCTTATCATGAGAGCATTGTTAGTGACGTCTCATTTGTGTCATTGCCTCAATTAGCGAGTGTGAATTGTCGAAAACTGAGCCACAATTGAAAGTCCCGACTTTCTGTATGATTGGAACATTCCCTGCACTACGTATCTGAACAATCATAAATTCAAACCTCGGCTTGGTTGGAGAGGGACAGGCAAAGCCAGCACATCTAACCTAAGGTACTTAAAAATGCCAACGACGTGACTATGTCAAAGGCAGCCAGATGATATCGTGGAAATAAACAGAACAATTAAAGGCTTAGTTAGGTCGATCCTCTGTGAAGAAGAAGAAAGCTATCCCACGTCAGTGAGTAGTGAGGTTGCACCAACTCCAGACGGACGGACCTACTTGCTGTCTAAACGGTCCTTATCATACCTCACTTTACGGATACCTTGGTTGATGAGAAGGTGAAGGAAGAAAACCAAGCAAACAGCTATGCTACATAGTACGTGTTATGGTCGAGTTGTTTTATACTTTGACTGTAGCCACAAGGTAGTCAGTCATGTGGCTGTAGTATGTAAAGCCAAAAATGCATCCATGGTCAGGGAGTGTGCTCAATGTAGTTGGTCAGAGGCTATTCCCATTCAACGTGAGTTTTTTAACCCACTGAAGCTACCAACTGATATTCTATTCGCTCTGGAAGACGAGCGCTGAATCCAAGAGTCACAGGGATCTTGGCTACTTAGGTAGGCACCTACTAAAGCATTGCCTAAGGTAGTTATAGCTGGTACCTTGTGCGAGAGTACCTATCGTATTTGATGCACCATGGTGTGCGTCTTTGAGTCCTGCTGCTGCTGCTATGGATCCATGAGATGGTCACTCATCATTCGAGTCTCGGCCCTGTCCGAACTTCCTCCACCTCCACCCTCCACCCTCCACCCTCCGTCTACGTCGTCGGCACTAATTGAGTCCCGTCGTATCAGTCAATCAATGACGTCCTGAGCGATCGCGCCGTTGGACTACAACAAGCACCTCGTCAAGCTCTTTTCTTGAACTCGCTCTTAATTTGTCTCTCCCATAAGCGCTCGCATCATTCGATCTCGGTGTCTTGCCATCGACTGCCAAGCACGCTATGTCTCTCGCTGGCGTGAGAGGCACCTCGCGTGTCCTGCGTAACATCGCAAGGCCAGCTGCTGTATTCGCGACATGTACTCGTGCCGCATCTTCCATAGCTCTGGAGGACCAGCAGCAGGTGTGTCTTCTTCAATTGGGTTGATTCAACAAGCTTAGCATCTAATGTTCCTGTTCCTCACCCTAGGCCCTCTCAGCCCATCTGGGCAAAGCTGACCCCGCTGTCTTCGACATCATTGAGAAGGTTGGTCGCATTGATGCTACACATTCTATCTGCTTCCCCTGTGCTGACGACTTGGATAGGAGAAAGACCGCCAGAAGCATTTCATCAATCTGATTCCCTCCGAGAACTTTACCTCTCAGGCTGTACTCGATGCTCTTGGTAGCGTGATGCAGAGTGAGCTTTAGTAGCCAAGGATCGAACGACGACAGACCTTGAGACTAACGTATGCTGTAGATAAATACTCGGAAGGATACCCAGGGGCCCGTTACTATGGCGGGAATGAATTCATCGACCAGGCCGAAAGACTTTGTCAACAGCGTGCCCTTGAATCGTTCGGACTCGACCCAAAGCTATGGGGTGTCAATGTTCAAGGTTGGTTGCCTAGGAGCTTTTCCTCCCAAGTGACTTTACATGGGCGCATGTGATACTGACTATGACCTCTCAGCTCTCTCTGGCGCTCCAGCGAACCTCTATGTCTACTCTGCCTTGCTCAACACCCATGATCGGTTAATGGGTCTCGATCTACCTCATGGCGGCCATCTATCTCATGGTTACCAAACACCCACAAAGAAGATTTCAGCGATATCAAAGTACTTCGAAACTTTACCGTACCGACTGGACGAGACTACGGGTTATATCGACTACAACAAGTTGGAGGAGATGGCAAGCATATATAGACCAAAAATTATTGTCGCTGGTGCAAGTGCTTATAGCCGACTAATCGACTATCAGCGCATGCGGGAGATCTGCGACAAGATCAACGCCTACCTACTAGCCGATATCGCCCATATTTCTGGCCTTGTTGCAGCAAAGGTCATTCCTGGTCCCTTCGCCTACGCCGATATCGTAACCACAACAAGCCACAAGAGCCTAAGGGGTCCCCGAGGTGCTCTGATCTTTTATAGGAAAGGCGTACGGAGACAAAATCCCAAGACGAAGGAAGATATTCTTTATGATCTCGAAGGTCCTATCAACAGCTCCGTGTTTCCCGGTCACCAAGGCGGTCCGCATAACCAC
Source organism: Fusarium mundagurra (assembly GCA_013396205.1). Taxonomy (NCBI): domain Eukaryota; kingdom Fungi; phylum Ascomycota; class Sordariomycetes; order Hypocreales; family Nectriaceae; genus Fusarium; species Fusarium mundagurra. The sequence goes on from JAAOAN010000189.1 coordinate 229,892, forward strand.
ACCATCACCGCTCTTGCTGTAGCTCTCAAGCAAGCCCAGACTCCAGAGTTCCAAGCATATCAGTCCCAGGTTCTGAAAAACGCCAAGGCTTTCGCAAAGCGGCTGAGCGAGCCCAAGGGCAAAGGCGGCTTGGGATACAAGCTTGTCAGCGGAGGTACAGACAACCACCTGGTCCTGGCTGATCTCAAACCCCAGGGCATTGATGGTGGTCGAGTTGAGCGTGTCTTGGAGTTGGTAGGTGTGGCAGCCAACAAAAACACCGTCCCAGGGGATCGTTCTGCTTTGGTTCCTGGTGGCCTTCGCATGGGTACTCCTGCCATGACTACCCGTGGCTTCAACGAGGATGATTTCGTTCGTGTTGCTGACGTTGTGGATCGTGCCGTCACCATCACTTCTCGTATCGACAAAGCTGCTAGAAAGGCAGCAGAGGAGAAAGGTGAGAAGAGCCCTGGCAAGATAAAGATTTTCCTAGATCATCTCGGTGATGGTGAGACGGAATCTGAAATTGTCCAACTACGAAGTGAGGTTGAGGATTGGGTTGGCACATATCCTCTTCCATGGAGCACCTCAGAATAATCTCCTGCGGGTGCTTAAAGTATAATCGAGGGGTCGGTTCGTCGAGTATATTATCTTCCTCACGGTTCTGGAACAATAGATACCAAATATTGTATAATTCTCTTACCCCCCTGCTCTATGTCTTTTTGCAACACCTGAAAATCTCCCACAGTTCCTCTACGTCTGCTATTGCCATGATAAGGTGTTGTCCTTGATTTTAACCTGTTTATTGGTCGCCACTGTTGTGCTGCGCTGCATTGATCACTTACATAAGAAGATCTTGTTACTACAATGAACAATACATACGTATACACGTATGATCCCATACAGATTTGCATCAACAATTCCTTGGTCATTCGCAAAGGACAAGGTATTACCCAGGCAGTACCTAATCATGAGGCTCACCAGTTTACCACTTGTCTAAAATACAATCATCGAGCAGGGGTAATCTCCTTTGACTGCTGCTGCGACTGCTGGCCAAGCACCTTCTTGAAACTGGGCCTCTCGCCAACCCTCTCATAGTATTCACTTAGCCTTTTCTGATCCCAGAGAATCTCTACTCCTGTTTCTTCCACCATGTTGTGCAAAACTGGCCAGAAGGCGAAGTCCGGCAGAGACAGTTCCACGCCAGCGATGTAAGGTCCATTATCCTCAGCGAGGAACCCGTCCCAAACTTCAAGCTCTTGCTTAAGAGACTTCGTGTCTCGTCTACCGCTCTTAGCTTCCTTCGGAAGGGTTTTCCAGATATCCAAAAAAGCCAGAGCTCGCTGGAAACGAGTGAGCCGAATGGCCAACTCCTTCGGTGCTTGTGGGGTGCTGCCAGGTCTCCCAAGCCCATAGCGGGCATCAATGTACGACATGACAGCCATATCACCTTGAACCGTGGATTTGTCCTTGTCCACGAATTTAACTGATAGATTCTCAGAGTCTGTTGCTGCGGATCCAGTCGTGATGCTTCCCTTTGCGTAGTTCACGCCGAACTCCGCCAACATGAGAGCAATGCGCATATTGATAGTTGGGTCACTGCAGGTAAAGAGGCGAGGTGCGTTGCTCATATGCAGCACATCGAACCCTTTCCCATAATGTGCGTCCCAATCAAATTCACTTGAGTGGTTCTCTGTCCCAAAAGCCTTCAGCAGCTCAATTGCCTCGGTAGACTGTCCGTTAATGACGGCGTGAGCATCCTCGGCGGTCTTGGCCTTGGCGCCTTGGCCCCATATAAGAGTCTCTTCGCCATTCAGGAACGTCCCTATCTGCCTGAAAGTTAGAGAGATTCGCCCTCCTTCATATGCAAGTTCAGCCGTGGATTTCTCCTTCTTTGAGCGCTTGTCCTGACGGATGGCATGTAGCCACTTCATGTTACTCTTTAAGCCTAGTCGGCATAGAGAATTGTGTGGGAGTCTGGCACGCTGTATCACTCTTTTCGAAGTTGTTGAAGAGGTGGCATCATCCTGTGAAGGGTCCTTATCCCTTCTCTTTGTTCTGAAAGTCATGGTTCGTTCAGCGCCGAGGCTCACGTTGGCGATATAAGATCCTTTGACGATATCCAGAGTCTTGTCGCTGTGCTCGGAGATGTAGTCATTTCCATCTCGGTAGTACTGTATCAGCACATGGTTCAGAGGATGGCCCAGCCGTTTCTCGGTCTCGTCTTTAATAGCCAGTACTGTAGGAGAGAACGACAGCAGTGGAGGAGATTCGTCAGATGGATGACGGTAGACTGGGATGCTCCCGTCTGGTCCAATCTCACCCTGAACTGCAACAAGTCGTGGAACTTGCCCACCCTGGTGAGACATACGCTGCCACTGAACCTCCTCGCGCAACTTATCGAAAACGCCCTCAAGCAACGGCTCAGGAAGAACATTTTCAATGATGTCGGCATCTCCTTCGCACAGGCCTTCCTGTTGGAGGTTGGCATCATGTATAGCCACTGGTTTGTTCATCTCAGGTATTTCCTGTGTCTTATCTGGTTGTTCCTTCATTGTCTGTACTTCGTGCTTGCTGGACGGTTGGGCCGGAGGCGATGCAACGGTCTGTTCTTCTTTCTGGCTTGTCTCGGCAGGAGACGATGACACTATGACTTGGTCTGGATTTTGCGTAGTATTATCCTGGGAATCTCTGTTTGTGCTTTCTTCTTGGCCTTTAGGAGGATGATCCAATAATGCTGAATCTGGTTCGGCTTTGATGGCATCTGCGACAACGGCTTTAATAAGGGAATCCTTGACCTTGTTCGGCACATGTATGCCATTAGATGCCTCAGTAGATTTGATCTGCTTGACGCCATTTGATTCTGTAGCCTTCGATTTCGGGCTGACCTCTGAGTCATGGTGCTCAGTTGCACTTGTCGACAACGCCTTTGGCTGGGGCTGAGTCGGTGTTGATGCGGGGCTTGGGGGATTTGAAGCCAGTCGGAGACTTGTCATGTCCTTAACAAAATCCGGGGTAGTGCTCTTCTCGCGACCTCCTTTTTTTGCATGGCCTGACTTTGCAGCCTGGGGTTGTTCCTGGGCCTTGGACGAAGATGGGGGCTTTCTTGACTTGGGAGGTTTGGACTTGGGTTGTATCACCTCCATGACCTCGTCATACGAGGCAATTTCGCACCCAGTCAGTTCTATTAGAGAGGCTATTGCCGAAGTCTTTCTGGACTCTGATCGGTAACCACAACAGTCGTCGACGATGGTGATTGCCATTCCATGGCCTGCGGCATCAAGAGCTGTGGCATATACACCAATGTTGGTGAGTGATCCACAAATGAAGAGTTCCATGACCATCTTAGCACGCAGTATGCGCAACAGGTGGGTTGACTGGAAGGCTGAATAGTGAGATTTGGTCAACCTTGTGTCTGTTTTGGGCAACGAGTCTTCTATGGCTGAAGCTATCCGGCAACCAGGCGTGTCTGCCTTGACACATGTAGCATCCTCATGGCTCAGGAATGCCTCTTCATCTGGCGGGCCATCGTCGTCGATTGGTTGAACAGGGATGTTTGGTCGACCTCTCTTGGAAGCTCGTGGTGTTTTGGGCGCGATGTCGCTTACAAGGATTTGTTCTTCAAGCACAGGTCGGGTCTCACTAAATTGTGACTGAACCCACACAACGTCACCGACTCCTCGAAATGCCTGGGCCAGCTTGATAGTCTGGTCCACAAAGTCCTCCGGCTCGTGGACAGGTAAAGCACCATCCTTGGATATGAAGTCATGCTGAAAATCCACGCCAATGAGGGCTTTGCGGGTTGTTATTTGAGGCAGGGAAGCTTGGTCGAAAGGAAACATGTTGAAGGTGGAAGCAATACAAAAGGGAACTGACTGTATGGCTGGCAAAACGAGTTAATACGTTGGTCAAATGATACCCCCGAAAGTCCAGCTTTCGGTATTTGAGGCAAGATATGTCCATAGACGGGCAGGGTGGGAATGATGGCTTTGGTACTGCGGGCTTTAAGGCCCTATTGAAGCCAAACTCTTTGTGATGTGGGCAAGGGAATTGAATAATTGTGCAGGGTAAGGAGCATCTGAATAGGTAGGTAGGTAGGTACCTTTTAGGACTTGTGTGTTCTTGTGTTACTTGGTGATTATAAGGTAAGGTAGATAGATATACTATCTACAAGAGAATCGGCAACTCGGTCTAGGCTTGTATCGTTTCTGACTCGTACATTTGTTTCAGGTATCAACTGTTTTTCAAGATGTGTGTTGCAAGAGGTGGTGAGGGTAAAAGAATCAAAGGGCCTCGAACCGACTAAAGAAGTGCCGTATAAGCTTATTATTTCTTTGCCGTCAGGGTCCCCAATGTATGCCGTAGCGTCCTTGGCCAAGTATCTGTGGAAATAACCAAAATTGGGATTGTCGTGATACGCTTTGACGTTGAAGCAAGCGTATTAGCTGAGCGAGTAATATAGAGTGAGAGTCTGCGTACTATAGGTAAGGTAGGTTATTAATGACCAACACTGGTGTCCTGACAAGGTACCTCTACCTGTCTGTGTGTGGGTGGTTGATTTACCGATCTGCCTGTCACTTTGACGGACCCCTGTAATTCGATGGGGTCAAACAACAGCGTCAAACATCAAAATGCAGGGCTCAGTTCATCTCTAAAAGGCTTGTTTCAAAGTGTCGGTCAAAGTCGTTAGCCAGTCCACTGCCCAGCTTTCAGTTGGTTAGCCGATTGGCATATGTATGTATACAATCCTAGCGACTTGCATGTGAGAAGCTGTGAGACAGCATGGCAAAGCATCCAATGACTAGCATGGGTCACAGTGCGTTGGGTTGTATTTGCGAGTTTCGGAATCACAGCGACACTTCAACGACGGGCGTCGATCTTGTGGTCTAGAACCTTATTAATACCGCCATTAATTTCACACACACGGCACAAGAGATCCTGCGCTTTCCTGGATTCTCCACGACAATGTTGCCCTTTCCTGGTTGATTGAGAATTTAGGATATTCCTTCGTCATGGCGTACTGTACTTGTCTTCACTACTAATAAACATTCTACCTACTAGTAGGTATGTAGGTACTAAGGTATCGATAATGGTTGTCAAATAATTCGAAGCGCAAAGATTATTAGTGGGAACCCGCTGGAAGACCCATAAAGAAAGGTTGGACTATCACGATGCACCACATGTTGAACAATGCCGCATGACATGTCCCAAATGCTAGATTAGATTTCCGCAAGTCAGTGGGTTATCAAATGCCATAAATGATAATAACGGCATAGCTGAACAATTGGTGAGAGAGCTCGCCATCCTTTGTTGTAGGTGGTGGTTCCCATGAGGACCTGGAGAAGCATGCATATGAGCCGAAGCTTCTCCGGGCGCGCTACCAAGGAAAGCTTTCGACCTTCAAGTTTGAACTGCTCCGGCTCCAGCTCCTGCAAATACCACAAAGGTGCATTCAGCCTCATCACTGACGATTCAAGTGATCTCTTCCTAGCTTCCCGTTACCTACACCTCAAGAAGATCTCGACATAGCAAGGCGTCACAATATATAGCCTTTCCATGGGAAATTAACAAGACCTTTTCCACTCTTGCGCCAACACGCGTCGCGATCTTGTATTTGACAACAACGTCGCAATGACGCCCAAACGAAGTCTATCGCCTGCCGAGGAGCAACAGCCTGACCCGAAACGCCCTCGCTTCGAAGACTTGGAAAGCGTCACGATGCAGATCGAGGATGAAGAGTCTCGCTCGATTGAATCCTCAATACCGAATCCGCATTATCAAGCTAGAACGGGACTTCAGCGTTCGATCGCAATGGTTCTCAAGCACGATGGGTTTCTAGGAGCAAGCCCCGAGGCAATGGAGAGCTTCACGGGGATGGTAGAGACGTGTGAGTTGTTGGCTGCAGCTCCCTAATGGGCGTTCTATAACTAATACACTCCAGATCTGGAGGGCATGATTGAAGCTGCCAAAACCCTCGCACTGGCTGCCCGTCGCGAGCATCCTATCCCGACCGACTTCGAGCATGCGCTACGACGGCACAATGTTAGCGTCTCCTCGCTGAAACCGCACCTGAAGCCTCCTGTCTCAAAAACACAACTATTTCCCGGTTATGTCGATATACTGCCCGAGGACCTCGATGCATACACGACCCTACCACTTCTGGGCGAAGAGCTCAGTGGACAACCAGACAAAGATGAGAAAGATTATGTTCCTTCTTCTTTCCCCGACTTTCCCAGCAAACACACGTACAAGTTCACTCCTCAGGAGGATACTAGTATTCGAGACTCGAAGAAAATACGAGAGGAAGCCGCAAGGACGGCCCAGCAGGGTGAGGATGCTCTAAGACGACTAGTCCGTGCATCCAAAATGCGCAAGCAGAAAGAGGTCAAGAATTTAGTTGAACGTGATCCACATGGCAAAGAACGATTTCGTCTATGGGAATCAACGATGAAGAGATTTATGGCAACTGAGGGTAGAGGAGAGAATACCGATCAGATGGAGATCGCCGACCATAGCATGATCGTCAACGGCGAGGCGTTGTTCTCGCGTAAGGAGGTTCCCAAGGCTGGTAAACGTTCAGCTGCCTTGGCAAAAAAGTCAGCATGAACACCCAAAGGAGTCCAGACAAAAATGGCTTACATGATACCCCGTATATATAATACTCTGCCTGGGAGGGCATAAGGCGTTACTAGGCTTACTGCATTATTTTAGGTTAGAAAGGCAATGGAGCGAATGCTGATATAGAACAACACCGAACGAGAACGAATCGAGGTCAACACTGTGCTCCGAGCTTTGATCTCAGCCTTTCTGTGCATATTCTAAACAGGTTTAGACTGATAGCAACAATTTGATAGTGTTTTAAGCTCCATTGTTACTAGATCGTCTGCGTATGTTGGTCCTCAAACTCTGGCTGGAATTACCGACTAATTCGAGTCCCAACAGATGAACTGAGGAGAGGGGGCATTTTGGCGAGATGGCTGGCACCTTGGAGGCTGTATTACCTTCGGTTGCCTCGTCGACAACCACACCGTCAAGCATTGTTAGAAATGCATCTCCTTATGGGTATTAAACTCATCTCTCATGACGGTGACTTACACGAATGGAGAACAACGACATGCCATGTATAGGGCCGCCACACATACGCCACACCTGGCCTGACCTTGGATAACGCCACACTTCTTGCAACTGAGGTGGAAAATTCAGAAACCTGACTTGCCTGAGCAAGTTGGTACGTACCTCGTGTGCCTCTCGCACCCCGCTAATGTCGAAGCGGCCCCGAGCTCAAGGCCCTAACTTTCTCTAATTTTTAACCCACACAAAAAAAAGGGCAGGTACGATTCGCAACCGCCTTCCCTTCCGACTCGGCCTAGGTTTTGCAGAGCAGCCTTTGATTTCTCTTTCTTCCTCAAGCACCTTGATCCTCTGCATCGCCTCGTCACCGCAAACATGGCCGAACAATTGATCCTGAAGGGCACTCTCGAGGGCCACGTACGTCGATCCCCATGAAACCTTGCTCCTATCGCTGCCGTGCCGGCTGCTGCGTCGCGACTGTCGCTGGCTACGACCCGCTACAAATCAAGATGTCTGCAGTTGGCATCGTGGAATGAGATAGATGACCCAAGAGGGAAGAAGGACTGAAAGCTGACTATTGAATGCAGAATGGCTGGGTCACCAGTCTGGCTACCTCCATGGAGAAGTACGTCGAGAACAACCTTGGTCACGCTTTTGCTTCGAGGCCACTCAACTAACATTTCCCCAGCCCCAACATGCTCCTGTCTGCCTCCCGAGACAAGACCCTGATCATCTGGAATCTCACTCGCGATGAGACCCAGTACGGCTACCCCAAGCGATCCCTCCACGGCCACTCTCACATCGTCTCCGACTGTGTACGTTCTCCCAGTGCCCCGCCGCACACGATAGCATTTTGGCGGGCAGATGTAATTTAGGATTCGGCTGATCGTTGGAACTAGGTCATCTCCTCTGACGGTGCCTACGCTCTGTCTGCCTCTTGGGACAAGACTCTGCGTCTCTGGGAGCTTGCCAGCGGTACTACCACTCGACGATTCGTCGGCCACACCAACGACGTCCTCTCCGTCAGCTTCTCTGCCGACAACCGCCAGATCGTCTCTGGTTCTCGCGATCGAACCATCAAGCTCTGGAACACTCTCGGTGACTGCAAGTACACCATCACCGAGAAGGGCCACACTGAGTGGGCTTCTTGCGTCCGCTTCAGCCCCAACCCTCAGAACCCTGTCATTGTCTCCGCCGGTTGGGACAAGCTCGTCAAGGTCAGTAAACAAGACAGATCTTGTAACTTCGCTTTTCACATGATGTTTGCAACCAAAGTATTTGCTACTTCAGAGCCTGTTCACGCAGGCCATGAGACCACTATTCACCATTGCCCTGATCCCAGCTTTTGCATAGCCCTCTTTTCCATTCATCTGCTCATATGCATTGATTTAATCAATTCTGACAATTTGTCCAGGTTTGGGAGCTCTCCACCTGCAAGCTCCAGACTGACCACATCGGTCACACCGGTTACATCAACACTGTCACTATCTCCCCCGACGGTTCTCTGTGCGCCTCCGGTGGCAAGGACGGTACCACCATGCTCTGGGATCTTAACGAGTCCAAGCACCTTTACTCTCTCAACGCCAACGACGAGATCCACGCCCTTGTCTTCTCCCCCAACAGATACTGGCTGTGCGCTGCCACTGCCAGCAGCATCATCATCTTCGATCTGGAGAAGAAGAGCAAGGTTGATGAGCTCAAGCCTGAGTTCCCCGCTGTCGGCAAGAAGAGCCGAGAGCCTGAGTGTGTCAGCTTGGCTTGGTCTGCTGATGGCCAGACTCTGTTCGCTGGCTACACTGACAACATCATCCGTGCCTGGGGTGTCATGTCGAGGGCATAAATTGCTCTACCCTAAAAAAGAGGCGTGGTGACGAAGGCGAGCGGAAGAAGGTAGATCATTGGTAGGGCGTCAAATGGTTGGCTTCCTCGTTTGGTCTTTATTGATGCAAAGGAAGGGGGGCGACTACAAATCTGACGAGGGCATAACGCATTTGATGGTTATAGGCAGCCCCTGAAATTACCGGGATTCATCCTTTTGTTCTCCAATAAAGAACTCGAGTTTTCAAAATATTTTCATGGTTTAAGTGATCTTTCGTCTGTTGTTGGCATGAGACGTGATGTTGTGACAGTGAGACTGGCCTCCGTTATTCCAACAGAGAGGCAACATTGGCCAGAAGGTTTCCATCCATTCACATCAGAGCCGCAACCAGGGGTGCCATTGATCAGGAGCAGAGGATACTGACGTCTTGTCCGTCATTTCTAAGCAAGGTCTATTTGGGAAGTATCATACAACATGCTTTTGTCCTTCTACTCGCCGTAAGATAAGTTGTCTCACTAAAACGATGATGTTCCTGATCCTGAGTGACTGCTGGTCCACAGCGTCCTCTTCTCTCAAACATTTAGCGGCTGTTTCCATTCTCATCCTACCTTATGATTTCACATGAAGGGCGGCAGAGAGAATGGATAGCCAGGGTTCTTGACACGGAAGACGCTCAACAGGAAGCTGTTGATAAGGAACAGGGCGCCACCGAACGCAATGACTGCGACTTGTTGAGACTTGGCGTCAGCAATTCGTGGCACCTTGATAGCGAGAGAGATTGCGCAAAACGATAGGACACCGTCTAGAAAAGGCAGTTAGAAGAAGGAACAGAGCCAAGGGGAGAGTAGATGAGACATACAAATTGCTGCCACCACTTGTGTTTCCAAGCCGAGTTGGTTCTGGAAACCGCTCGCGATGTAGTTGACTCCACCACGTCCGTCACCAGTAACGTAGGGAACTTTGCGGATATGGTTGAACATGTGTCCGCTGGTGAACAAGAGAATGGTCATCAAGGACAAGGCTGCCCAGAGGTTGCGGCTCTGCAGAATGTGAGACACATACGGCCAAGCCACGACACCTGCAGTAATGACTCCGAGGACAATAGTTATGGTGATCGCCCAACCCGCATAGTTGAAAGGTCGCTTGACAGCAGGATGAGGTCGGTCGGGCAGCTGACGAGCGAGCCAGGAGTGAACCTTTTCGGCAGTCGGGGGTCTGAACATTGTTTGTTAGCCAGTCGTCTAGAAGGGTCGTGGACAAAACTACTCACCCGGCACTGAAGTCGTATCGCAGTGGCTCTGGCTTCTGAGCAGCATGGGGACCGACAGTGGGCTGGAATAAGAGGAGGACAGGGGCAGTTTGAAGGCCAAGCTTCATTCATAGCGTCAGCAACCAAATTAACACTACAGCATTCGATCTTGCAGATTACATACCGACATAAAAATCTCTCTGCCATCAACAAAGTCCAGAGTGCCAAAAATCAGTCGCGAGTTGCCGGCCTTGTCACCCTTGGCCCAACTCTTGCCCAGCAAGTCCCATTCAGGTTGGAACTCGCGGCAGAGCTGGCAAGAAAACCGGGCATCGGCAGCGGTGAGGAGCACAGCAACGCTGTAGTCTCTTGGTGTAGATGTCAGGGTTTTATAAGTCGATTCCTTCAGCTTGAGCGGTGTCGAGCTCTGTTTGGCATGGAATTCATCGAACCGCTCAGTGGAGGACTTTTTGGCGGCTGCCACGCCCGTCGCAAGAACGGCAAAGGAGAGAAGTGAGCGTAGGAAACGCATGTTGGCAAGAAAAATAGATTGAGTTCGTTCAAAGCAGAAGAAAAAGGGGGCCAATTGGCCCGTAAGTAAAGAAGTAGGAGACTGTTGAAGCTATATCTACCACCTTGCTTGCCAAAGCTGTAGCTATAATGCCAGTGAAGCTGAGGTGGCCTCTCAATCGAGCAAAGCGCCTTACCTAAGCTCCCGTCTCGAGCTGGCGGGGACCACTGCGGCGTCATTGGACGAGTGAGTGAGTGTTGGTCACGTGAAAGACTTATCGATAGCATGGGCGCTAATCTTGATGCAGCAACATGTTTACGCTTACACCAAGTCGCCAAAACATACCTGGATAGGTACAGAGTAGTGCACCTAGGTTGGCTTCGGCTGTCTTCCATCACGATTCATCCCACCTCGACTTGGTTTGCCTTGCATGTCAGTTTTTTGTTAGACTCCGCATCTTCCAGGGCTTCAGTATACTCAACTGTCAAAAGCTGTACCGGTTTCTCTTTTCTGCATTGAACCTGTCTCGTCAGCAGCATCACATTGGCAAACATGAAAAGGGCCAAGTCCACAGAGGTAGATACACGCGTGAAATAGCTACTCCAACTGCAGAACTGACTATAGACCACAGCGCGCGGCTCGTATCAGTGACCTTGAGTTGAGGCACCAAGACAACGTCCATCAGATTGATCTCACAGGCCGTGATGAGGAAGCTCGTCTCCTAAAGCTGCGACTCTTGACGCTTCGCGATGAAAATTCGTCCCTGAAGGATCGGCTGGTTCAACGAGATGCTCTTGTGAAGCAGATCACGAACAAGGGGAAAGATGTGCATGCCGAGCTTGCCGAGGCGAAGGAGAGGCTGAAAGCCCAAGAAATGCAGCTCAGAAAACAAGGCAACGAGCTGGAAGGCCTCAAGGTAGGGTATATCTACACACAGCCATCAGAAAGTCCGCCTGACACAAAGCCAGACCGAAATCAGTTCTTTGAATGACTTCAGACAAGACTCAAACAAGGTCTTGCAGGAGAAACTCGCCCTCAGCCATAAGCTTGACCAGATCCAGCCTGAGCTTGAACATCTCAAGACGCAACTCGAAAACCATCGCGCCGTCGTCGCCCAGAAACAGGATCTCGAGCGTCAGCTTAGTTCGATCGAGGTTGAACTCGAAAATGAGAAGCGATCAAAAAAACGCATGCAATCCAAGAATCATGACAATGATCAAGTGAAGGAACAATTGGACGAAGCGAAGAGAGAATTGGAGAAGCTTAAGAAAGAACACTCCAGAGAGCTACGGGAAGTCCGCGGTGAATGTGACATGCTCGAAGGCCGCGTGGAGGATACAAGGAGCAGACTGAAGAAGACGCAGGGAGACCTCAAGGAAGCACGAGCTGAGCTCGCGTCCTGTCGCACTGAACTGGAGGAAGCTCGTAAGGCTCTGGCGACTAACAAGTCAAGTAAGAAGAGTGTCACGATGAAGGAACATCCCATTGGAAAGAAGAGAGCTCAGGACCTGAGCATGGAAGACATCAGCATCGGAACCCCAGGCCCAGATGCCCTGAGACGGCCTTCCAAGAAACGAGGTGCTGAGCGCGCCTTGGTAGGAGAGAAGTCGACGTTCTCAATCACGCCCTTTTTGAACCGTACCAAGAATCTCTCGGAGAACATGTCAGATGAGCTAAGCGAACTTCACTCACCCACTGGAAAGTCTACAGGCGCCTCGGAACCTGTTGCCTTTAAAGATGTTGCACCAGAAGCTAGCGATTCTATGTCTATGGAGCCCATAGAGGAGGCTGCAGAGCCAGATCATCAAGCTGAGGATGATGCTGTCGCCGAGGAAGAGGAGCAGCCAAAAGCACAGAAGGCCCGGGGCAGACCAAGGAAAGCCCTGGACGAGGCACCAACAACCAAGAAGAACATGCCGGTCCAGGCAAAGAGAAAGCCCAAGGTAGCCAAGACTTCTAGTACAGTCGAGATGATAGCCGAAGTTGACGAGGCTGACGAACCGGAAACTGAACCCATCGAGAAGCCCGAGAAGCCCAAGAAGATGCCGGGACTGCTGAAGTCTAACCCTGCTACTGCGTCGTTGAGAAATGGAAATGAGGATGCAGATACACGCAAGAAGAAGCGAAAAATGCTTGGAGGTGGCAACAAGACTCTGTTCGACGATGAGGAGGTGGAACCAGCTCCCAGACCAGCAAAGATTCAGATGGCGGCTGGGCGTAGGCTCAAGGCACCGCTAGGAAATGTTCGTGGTGCATTCGGTGGAGCAACATTCTCGCCGTTGAAGAAGGACAGGCGAGGAGTGGGAGCCAGTTTCTTACATTAAGGAAAGTGTATGATTATCTTATTGACCAGGGGGCAGATGTGGAAATCGCATGGCATGGCATGGCGTTTGTTTGCATTTGTACTGTTTGTTATCTGAAATAGCGACGGTATTAGGTTAACGATTGCTCGGTAGGCGCAAAGGTTTTGAATCCAGATAATGATTATTTCTTTTCTGCACTGATGTGTCGTGTTCACACATGCTCGCTTAGTATTCCATGCACTCTGATTCCTTAAAAGTTGGCAAGATTCGATTATATGTCAATCTGAGGTATAGGTTAGCCTAGCCTAGTTCCTCAGGGTCTTGGTATGAAGGGATCTTGCTGGATGACCACTATTTGCTCTTTAAAACCAGTAATAACAGTACTGTGAATAAAATCATTACACCAACATACTTATGCTCAGATACTGATATTACAACCAAGGTGCCTGTCATTGTTGCGCTGCTTCTCTTTTGAACCTGCCCCCGACCATTGTGTTTCACGGAGAGTCACGAAGAGTTTTATCACTATGAATGTTTACTTCAACTCGTCGAATTTGATGAACATCCGACTGCCTTCGACGTTCCCGAGCCTGTGCTGGAAGCTCAGCCCATACTTGCTTCATTCACTACCAATAGCTGAATCGATCCGATGGTCCTCATCAGGGTCTCGTTGGAAACAGCGACAAGGCCGTGACGCATATGCACGAGGTGCCAAGGTTCAAGGGCTCAAAAGCCGAGCAGCTTTCAAGCTCCTAGAAGTGAATTCTACTCCGCTCATCGATGTTCGTTGGTACAAGCTAATATAGTGGCTAGATGGACTCCAAGTACAAGCTGTTCAAAGGCAATGGGCAGACAGTGGTTGACCTGGTAAGTCCACTGTTCCTCTCATTCTGCTAGCAACATGTGAATCGTTGAGCTCACTCCCGCAAGGGGTATGCACCAGGCAGTTGGTCACAGGTAAGGCTCAGTGCCATCAAAGTGAACGGCCTTGTTGATAAACCAAGGTTGCCGTGGAAAGGACGAGACCGAACGGCCGGGTCATCGGTATCGACCTCATCCCAGCCCAGCCGCCTCGTGGTGTAGCTACATTTCAGGGCGATTTTCTCTCACCAGTTGTCCAGGAGATGGTCAAAAATTTCATTCTTGAAAGCCATCAGAACCCACCTGTTGGTCAGGAAACTGAGAAATCCGACAGCTCTGTCACAGACGAAGGTATCACGGTCGCCCGCCCTAGCTATCTCGACATGGAACGACACACGGGGCAAAATGAGCCACCAGCATCTGGATCAGAAGGACCAAGCAAGCGAATCGTCGATGTTTGTCGATTACCCCTTTGTAGAAAAACTTTCAAGATACTGATGCTCTAGCAGGTTGTTTTGAGTGACATGTCAGCACCCTGGGAGCAAACCACCGGCTTTAGCGTGAAGACATTGAGTAATCCCTATCATAGGTTGATGAACACGAGCGGAAACGGGTTCCGTGACCATGCGGGCAGTATGGTAGGGGCTCCTGAATCATATCACAAGTAACCTCTACTGACACTTCAACAAAGGACCTTTGCGCTGCTGCTCTACAGTTTGCTAGCGACACGCTTCGATCTGGAGGACATTTCGTCTGTAAATTCTACCAGGGACCCGAAGATAAGGAGCTTGAGAAAAAGCTGAAAACTCTCTTCACCAAAGTTTTCAGAGAGAAGCCTGATTCTTCAAGAAAGGTACATGATGCTCCAGGCCTCGATATAACTTACTAATTCCTTGGGTAGGAGAGCCGGGAAGCATACTTTATTGGCCTACGGAGAAAACCTGGTATTACGATAGAACCCACGGACACAGACGAATAGGTCTCGGTGGATGTGTACAGTATGTGTATCTATAGGAATCATGTGGCATTGGATTTGCTATCTTACAATCCTTTGAGAAAAAATGTGCCAGGGGCACGCCATATGCAATCACATAGAAGCCAACAACATCATGATGGCAACAATGCGCGAGAATTTCATTGTCGAATTTTGTGATACCTAGGCACGCCAATTCCATGCAAGACCCATTTGCCAGTCGTAATCTGGCATCATTTGCCGCATAACCTGGCCCAAACTCCACCCAAGGCCAATTTTTTTCACCAACCAGCCGCTTAGACCTTGAAACCGCGCGAACGTCTTCGGCCACGAGCACGCTCGAACTTGCGGCCCTTGGACTCGACATAAGGCTTCTGCAGGGGGTGTTAGAGATTGATACCGAAACGCCATAAGTGGATGATATTACCTTGTGGCTGTGGGGACCAAAGCCGAAGTGCTTGACAGCCTCACGGGCGTTCTTGGGGCCACGGAGAATCAGGGTGTTGCTCCCGGTGGGAGCACGGAGAGCAAGCTGGTCCAGGGTGATGGCCTCACCACCAGCGGCGACAATGCGGGCGCGGGCAGTGGCGGTGAATCGCAGAGCAGCGACAGTCACCTTGGGGAACTCGAGCAGGCGGTTGTCATCGGTGATGGTACCGACAACGACGACGGTTCGCTTCTCACCCTCCTTGTTGATGTTGGCGACAATTCGGGACAGGGAGACGGGAGGGCGGTTGATCTTGGACGTAAACAGACGTCGGAGAACGACCTTGTTGAAGGAAGAGTCGGTTCGGCCTACACAATGCGAGGGGATGGTTAATTGAGAGTCCTCGATCGGATTTGTGCGCTTTCAGGTGGGTGGGGGATTGGACATACGGGCCAGGAAGCGGTAGAGCTTCACCAAGAGCTTGAGGTAGACATTGTCGCTCTTGGGGGCAGTGCGGTGAGTGCCCTTGACGTGGTGGCGGTCGAGATCGATACCTGTAAGGTGAAGCCATCGTCAGCCATTTGGTTCAAGCATGCTCAAAAATGGGCAACTCTGTCTTGCGCTTTCGCGAAGATGGTGCCTTGGTCGCAGAGAAAGAGGCACGATAGCGCACTCCTTCTCTACTCGCATACAGAGGCTGAACTTCAATATCTTCACGTACCCATGGCGGCGGTTGTCGCTGTGAAATTTGGCGATGTTGGGTATAGAGGCGGATGCGTCGAACAACACTTTCCTTAGAAAAAATTCAGGCCTTGGGATGGTGGGTCGGTGCAACTCGCTCCTCCCCGATTGAGGGCGGTCATTGACGGCAGTTAGGGTTTGCGTGCTTTCCCCCAGAACTGACCACCGAAAAATGGAACTAACCACTCTAGGTCACCTTGAGGGCGGGTCAGGCTGTCACCGAACTCACCTCGGTCTGGGGCTATCTATCACTTTGTCAACCTATACTTACTACAGTATCTCTGGCCAAGGACCATTCCTCACGCATGTCTTCAATTCAGGTAAGAATCATTTATATATTCTCCAATTATGCCGTCATTATACGACTTTACCAGCGCCGTGATGGTGAGATAGGTAACAATGTAAGCATACCTCTAACATCCCGAAGCGAAGGCATGAAGGTCTTTTTTAGCCAGTGAAGTGATTCATTATAAGGACTACGATGGTATTTGTCTATCAATTCCAGTGTCCCTGCCCCGTATCCGCCGCCAGAACTTTCTTAACCTCTATGCATCATCCAGTAATGTATATGACAAGCCTCGCACCGAAGCTTGTGCCATTTGCTGCTCCAACTGCTCCATGATTGTACAAATCTACGTCCCTGACGTCTCCCATGACTGCGCCAGTCCGTTTCCTTTTTTGTTCTTTCCCCCAATGCCAGAAGCCATGCCTGAAAAGAAAACCACTTCTGTAGTGCAAACTATCTTCACATATCTATATAAAATCACAAGGAGCGTGGCTCAGATTCGGGCCTGAGATCGACGAGAAAGTCACGGGTCATCTCAAAACTCAACCAGCTTGATGCCATACTGGGGGCGACCTTGAGCAAGTTAGGCACTATGCCTTTGTAGAGTCCCTTGATTCCCTCTTGCACCACAATGACCCGGATTGCATCTGTAATGCCCTTGTACTGGTAGCCCATGCCTGACATGGTGTTGATCTGGAATCGTCGCCGTAGAACATCGCTGTGTGTTCTATAAGCACGGCGATCACATAACTGTTACAGCGGAGTTACTTACAAGGGATATGTGCAAGTTTGTGCAACAGCTCCAGATATGGCACCGGCCAGTAACTTGCGGGTTGCGTTGGGGTTCAGCTCTCCTTCTGGGGTCAGGTACTTTCGGACTGATTCGTAAACCATGAAATTAAGACCGACCTGGAAGAATCAATCAGTTCTTGAAACCTGTATGTTAATGCAGGTAGGAGACTGGGGGCTTACGTATGGTGCTACTCCGGCAACTGTAGGGATAATGCCTCGATATAGAGCAGACATGCCACCCTCGGTCTTGTACATTTGCACCAGAGTAGTCCACATACCAGGCAGTTTGTCTGGCCTGTTTCCTAACTCGGCAAAACTTGCAGATTGGATGGATAGCCGTGTGCGAACGATGTCGAGAGGGTAGGTAAGGAAGACGGACGTTATACCAGCGATGCCACCGCAGATGAGGCGAGTAATCGGTGCCAAGTCAGCACCTGGGTAGCTTTCAAATATGTTCTGCGTATGTGTTAGCTTGTTGAGTATGGGCGTGAGCCTCGCCTGACGCATTACATGCCCGCTTATAAAAATTATAACTGCTGAATTGCACAGCAGAGTATGGGACGATGCGGATACAGTTCGTGCCGTTGCCTCGCATAAATCCCCTCCAGCCTTCTTCCTTCCACATCTTACTCAAGGCTTTCCCTACTGACAGCTTGTACGCATCTCGTCCGACGCTTTGGATCTGCATGAGGATCTTGAGCCGCTCAAGGGGGGATACGACGGTTCGAGAGACAGCGCCAGCAACACCTCCTGCGCAGAATGCGGCGATCACTGGTTGAGAGATGGTCTCCCGGAACTGCATGGAGCGGCTAGGGGCCGCAGCCTCGGTCGAATTGGCCATGTCTGGTTGTGACTATAATACCTGATTAGCAAATCTTTCATGAGAAAAATGATTTTGCAACACTGCATCCAAGTCAACAACGATCGGCGCATGCATGACGTACGGTGGAGGTGGACATGGCGACGGGAGACAGGCGAACGTATTGCGTCGTATGTGAGACAATGGCAATTGGTCCCAAGGCAAGGCTTCGTCTTCGTTGAAAGCGCCGGGTTTAAAGTGGTTGCTAGATCTCAACCTCGATTGCGACAGTGGCGGGTGGCCTCAAAACTTGAATATCGTCTCCGGTATTAGGTATTCCCTGTCAAACGATTGTGTCTCCAATTGTTACTGTGGTTGAAAGAATAGTAATGGCATGCTGCAAGGTCGAGGTGAGGATAGAATGAAAGCAACCATTTGGGGAGAAGTTTTCGAGTCTGCGCCAGAACCGACACACGACAGGGCGTGCGGGCGGATTATTGGCGATTAGGTCCGTCCGTCAGCGGTTGGGCAGGTATCGTCTTTATAAGAACAGCCTTGATCGATGATGGGAAGAGGATGTTGACGGACGGGAGACGGGATCGGTGCCGTCGTCAAGGAGCGGATGGGGGCGCGTGAGCCGGCGTTGCGGATGACTTCGGGGCGTGCGCGTGGTCCCCCGGTTTCCGCTCGGGAGAAGTAGAAGCAGGACCTGGAACGCTCGAGTGTGGGGTAGAAAGGTCTCGCAGCCGGATCAGTGATACAGGGTAAGTATAGAGCATATGACAACCAGCAGAAGTGTCCAAGTGATCATATGAACGGTGCAGGTTGGCAGCTTTGGTAAAGACTGGCGCTTCGTGCGAATAAAAACCATTCAAGTCTTATTCGTATCTGGCCCAGTGTGGTATCCCGGGATCGATATCCTGGGCCCATTCTACATGCCAGAGTCGTCTCTGATGGATCTTATTTGAAGGTGGAATCTGAGAGGCGCCGACTCAAGAATGGCTAGCTAGACACTAAAGTCAGCCATTGATCAGAGTCCTTTCAGCTAGGCGCAGGGGCAAGGGGGTGGGAAGACACAAGTTTCATGGTGACTGGCCATGATAAGTCCCTGCTCTCTGTAGCGCGACCGCATGAACGGAACCAGTCGCAGCCCTGAGATGCACAACGTCATTGTCATCTGGTGCATACCCCCCAATATCACTGCAAAGGAGGCTCGAGAATTGTGCGATACAGACAGATCGTTGACCCGTTGCGCCGAATCGTGTTACAAAACAGTCTACAGATAAACTACCTACGAAATGAGAACTTCCAAAGGAAACGCGCCGTGGCAAAAGCCTTCAGTCTTGGAAAAAACAATGCACCCATATCCGACCCAACATGGCATCCGCAGAATCTTATAAGTTCCATGCCGTATTGGCTGGGCCGTTCAAACAATATTACACAGTGGACCTGTCAAATAATAGGGAGCAATGCTGGCCCTAAGCAGGTCGCAGAAACTTTTACTTGAGAAGCCTGGTCAGAAATGACAAGGAGTCTAGTGTTGTCAGAGAGCCGTCTACTCGGCAACATCAAGATCGTCGTGAGCAGGAGGAGGACTGTCGAGAGCTGTACACAGAGTGAGCCAAAGTCAAGTGGTTCAAGAATTGGGAAATTTACCCTTGCGCTCGTCACCATTCGTACCGTTCTCCCGTCGGTCACGATCATCACGGTCATCCTTGGAGTCACGTTCACGGTCCCTGCCGCCTGGTTAGCATGTGCATCATTGGAGCGCCACATTAAAAATATACCGATGGTCAGGGCTGCGAGAGCGATCCCTGTCACGTCGGCTCTCGCGGTCATAGTCTCGGTCACGGTCCCTACGGTCGTCCTTCCGAGGAGAATAATCGCGAGTGCTGCGGCGGGGAGAAGGAGAGCGTCCACGTCGAGGGGAGCGAGCACCACCACGTCGGTCACGGTCGCGTCCAGATTCGAAGCGCCATGAGGCAGAAGGAGGAGTACGAGCCCACTGATACTAGATTAGTAATTGCGCTTCGAATGTCTTGCTTGGGCTGCATACCTCAATCTTCAAAATGTCATCGCGACCGATGCGCTTGTTGTGCATCTCATGGTAGGCATCATCAGCATCACGACGGTCCTCGTACTCAACAAAAGCGAAGCTACTGCCATGTCAGCTCAACTGCACGCCAAATCGAGAGTAGAGCATACTTACAGCCGGGAAGACGTAGACCGCGGTGCGGGGATATCGCAACGAACCAGTCGTCCGTAGCTATCAGATTCAAGGTCAGTATACTACATAAAATATTGTAAAGCAGCTGAACGCCGGCAGATGCCCCCTTTTTTGAAATGAACGCTATGCGCATTCGCACGTCGGATCTCGAAAGACTCCGCGCCAACTCAATCGAAATGTGACTGCACAGTGGACAAGCAGTCCCATCGACTAACGTGGGAAGACAGGGAAGGAGAGTGTGCTGGGGACGTGGGCGCGGACGGAACGAGAGGACGATGGCGCGAGGACGACGATAGACGGCGAGGCGTCAGGGCCAGGCTGAAGACCAAAAAAAAAAAAAAAGTCTGCAGCTCATGGCATAGACATGGACGAAGGCGCGCGCGAGAACGATAGGACGCGGACGTGGGCGAGGGCGTGGGCGTGGGCGTGGACGAGGTTGACATACCGTTCGAACTCGTAGGCGAGGTCGCGAGCGCGGGTGCCGTGGCTAAAGCCGGTCACGTAGAGAGTGGTGCCGCCGCGAGACATTGTTGTCTAGTCAAACTAGAGATGCTGGGTGATAAGAACGAATATGAAACTGATGCAGCAGTCCCGAAAAGTGCTGGGGGAGGAGAATATTGATGGAAACGTGTTGATGATAGTGTAACCTTAACCAGAGTTGAAGTTGTACGATGCGGTCACGAGTGTTGGTACGGAAAATTTAGCGGCGGAAAGCTGACATAATGCAGAAACCCTCCCTAAAGTAGATACTCTGCAGCCAATGAAACAAGTCTAAGTACTAGCCAACTTGGAAGAAGTTCAGCGAAATGGGCAGGAGCCGCAGGACCCGCTTTCAGCCTTGCTTTGAAGCATCATGAATCGTGAGTGATGCAGAGAATTCGGGTCCTACATAATTTCCGTGAGTGATGCTGATGGATCGGATCTGATCTACCTCATCTATGTCATTGTCTCCTCTGGTAGTTAATCAGAAGCTTCATTCGTGGCCGGTATTTAGATCGGCACACGGCGCTCAACAGGACGGCGCGCGCGGTCTATACAAGCCCGGAATCCGACACACCTATGGATGGGTGGCTCGTATAAATTAGTGGAGGCGATTCACATTCATACTGACACCATCGGATCATCTGCCTGTCGGTGTTTTGTGAGCGCCTACCTATCCGTACTCACAGGCCATGATGTCATATCTTGCAATAAGACCTTGGATTTGCTTAGCTTTCAATTACTATGGTATGTAGCCCTTTTACCGTCATGTTAAGTCACACGCCACCTGGGATCTCAAGGTCTAGAAGATTGTGTAACAGAGACGGCCATATGCAATTGAAGCCTAAGCCCCATTAGCGTTGGTCCTTGTCATGATATCTCAAACCTTGTGATGATAATTTGAATATGTCGATGATAGAGATACGGATGACTAAGGTAGATAACAAATTGCTGGTTGCACCTATGGATAGCTTGGTTCACTACATGCCTTATGCCTTATACACAGGAGCAGGGACAAGATCAAAGTGCGACCTCTTGAATGAACTGATCATCCAGGGGAAAGAGGCACATGTTGCTCAGAAACCATACTAGAGAAGTCTGTTGTGTTATCTATCCACTAGGTACTTCTCTTTGTTACCGAGCATCCCGACAGTGTGTGTAAGCCTCATCCGCGTCTGCTGGACAATGCATCCATGCTGTGGAAAAGTTACAGTAGTAGGTTAGTAGTGGAGGGCCCAGTGGCCGAGGTTCTTTGCACAATGACGTTTTACCAATTACCAGTAATACTTTACACCATGAGTCAGTCTCACAAGCCTTATCCACAAAGCAAGATAATAATAAGCATGATTGTTTCCCAGCTTTCCCCATCAGCGGCAACCTCGGACTCATCAGCAAATAATGAACGGCCGGCATCCGCGCGTTGTCAAATGCCGGCTGCGTCTTTTGATCTTCAGCCCGTGGCATCCGATCATATTCATGCACGAACTCATTCGACAGTTATCTTAAAAGGCCGCAGTCACTTCTCTTTGATAGCTCCCATAATTCCATGTATTGATTTGTCTCCCAGAGAACATTGAATATTCAATTGATTTAATAGAGCTTTTACAACCTTCCCTAAACCGACATAGAGGACATTTCCAGGACTGCAATTCCTTGCTCAGCCTATCCGTTTCGCCAATATCTCGATTCATCTATCTAAATTATCCTCAGCCTGCCTTAATTGACATTATCAACCGATGGTACCCTCGACTGCCCCGGGAAGGTCCCCGCTTTCCGGCCGGAGTACCGGGCAGCCAGCCCCGGAACTCCAACGACCAGCACCGAGATCACTCGGGGAAGCTCTACGAGCCGCTGGTATGACAATTGACGGGCCCAGCCTAGGACTTGGCTCTGAAACACCAAGTGAAGAGGATTACGATGAGAATGTTCGACCGACCCTGACAGAGCCATCAGGTGTCCGGCATCGTTATGCCCATCGTGTCCAGCCTCGACCAGAAACGATATCCCTGTCCGGCACTGAGTTTGAAAAACTGCAAAAAGAGCCTGGGTTGCGCTTCAAGCGTCGTGACTCAGGTATCCATCTTGTACTAGACGAGGACAATAGCCTGCAACGACTACTTAAAACTAGCTCAGAGTGGTCACAAGAATCGACCGGTCCAAAGCAGAGACGGCGAAAGTTTGCCGATCTTGTCTTCACTAGCCAATTCTCAGCCTTTGACCGTCATAGCCCATCAGCGTCGAACAGTCCATTTCATGGGTTTTATACGTTATTTTGGCTCGCCGTTACTCTTTTCGTTTTCAAAATCTCGGTCCAGAACTGGCAAGTCTACGGAAACCCCCTGGGGACGAACGAAATCGTGCAGACTATGTTCCATCGAGATGGTATGATACGGCCTCAAAAACTTTCTCTTTCTGTGTTCCTGAGACTAACTGTATCAAAGTTGTCGTCCTTCTTCTCTCGGATGGCATCATGTGTGCCCTCACAGCAGTAACTTGGATGATTCAACGGCTTGTATCTGCCAACTACCTCAACTGGGATGGTGCTGGATGGGTTATACAGAATGTAAGTTACAATTGTCAATACAAGAGCCTGGGAGTAAAGCTCATGGATCTTCTTAGATGTGGCAGACGGCCTTTCTGGCTGGCGTTGTTGGCCTGACTCTCTGGCGTGACTGGCCATGGACTCATACTGTGTTTTTTGTACTTCATGGCATCGTCATGCTGATGAAGCAACACTCTTACGCCTTCTACAACGGTCACTTATCGACAGTCTATAAACAGCGTGCCAAGATAATGAAGAAGCTTAGGCAACTAGACCTAGTTGATCCAGCCATGACCCCATCGCAGACTGAACCTCCGGCATCAGCCATATCAACACAACATCTTAGTGTTACCCCTTCGGCCGAAGAGCGCCGAAAGTCCATCTCTGCGCAACCCGGCCAGGAAGAAAGTGATATAGACAAGATTTCACGAGCCATTGCTTCTCACGAGCCCTTGGACGACGAGCAAGTTGGTCTCTTTGAGCGCATCATGAAGTGGGAGGTGGATGCAATGACCGATGAACTCAAGGGAACAGCAGCCACCATAGGCAAAGCTTACCCCAACAACCTGTCTTTCATCGATCACTACAAATGGATCCCTCTGCCAACTCTTGTTTATGAGATAGAATACCCACGATCCGATTCTATCGACTGGTCGTACGTATTGGAGAAGTTTACTGCAATGTTTGGGGTTCTGTTTGTGATGGTTCAGGTCTCACAGCACTCTATTTGTCGGTTACGTTCCTCTAGAAACTGCCATTTGTCATGCTAACGGAAACTCATAGATCCCGTCGTCATGAAGACCATTGAAATGAAGGAGAACGGCGTACCACTGACTGGGAGATTTCAGGAGTTTCCAGGGTTGCTTCTCGATCTTATCTTCCCTTTTATGATGGAGTATCTGGTGAGCAGACAGAAATCTCGCTATCTGCACTTGGTTCTAACACAATATAGCTTGTCTGGTATCTCATATGGGAAACTATCCTGAACATCCTGGCCGAGTTGACATATTTTGCCGATCGAAACTTTTATGATGCGTGGTGGAACAGCGGTAAGTCATTCGATATTTGTCCTTGGTAATGTAACTATGTAACTGATATCTGCTCACTAGTCTCTTGGGATCAGTTCGCCCGGGACTGGAATCGACCTGTTCACGTCTTTCTTCTCCGCCACGTCTATCATAGCTCTATATCATCTCTGAAGGTCAACAAGCACACGGCCACACTGATTACATTCTTTCTTTCAGCCTGTGTCCATGAATTGGTCATGTGGTGTCTATTTAAGAAGCTGAGAGGCTATCTCCTGTTCCTTCAGATGTGCCAACTACCAGTGAGTTTTCGCGACCCGAAACTTGGATTGACTACTTACTGGTTCACAGTTAGTAAGGCTGAGCCGTACCAAGTGGCTGCGTGGGCGCAAGACACTAGGCAACTTGATCTTTTGGTTGGGTATTTTTACAGGACCAAGTCTGTTGTGTAGCTTATATTTGATCCTCTGAGAGATTACTTTAGCCGGCGATAATTAGAAATGTCACATTGATCTCTATTCCCGAACAAGATCCTCACTACCTAAAATGGCAATGATATAGAGGATGATCACATCTATCGAAATGACGAATGGCACTGTGTTGGCAATATGATGGTTGTTGGAACCAAAGCTTTTGTAAAATATCGAATATTCTTGCATACGGATAACGTCCCCAATCGCGCCATCGCCAAACAAGTCCCAAACTAGATCTACATCCTTTCGTGGGTAGCCATAAGAGAACCTAGCAGTCGCATTAGCATATTGTACTTGAGAGCTCTTATAGAATTTACCAATGAAGGTAGTGATGAGGCGGCTGCGGACTTGGCAGATGTCTTCGGGAACCAGCCAAATGGTCGCGCCGAGCTTTCGAGCAATGCTGATACTCAACTTGGCATTCAAGTAAGCATCCTCGTCAGTCTGTCCAGATGTAACAAGATCGTAATCAACATAGCTGCTCTTCATTCCATTCAGAACATCCAGAAGGAAGATGCCAGATCCGATTGAAGGATCCTTGAAAGAGCGGATGGAAGAATTCCTGCCGCCCTTTCGTGACATATCGTTTGCCCACCGCACCATCTCAGAGTCGGTGATTTCTCGCTTGCCCAGCTTCTGAGCCAGTGAAGATAGAGTAACGGTGATGTCCTTGCGCATGAGTTGCCACACAAGACCCAGAGTCAAGGTCCTTTGTCCATCAGTAATGTCAGCGCCTTGGATGCCAACTAGCGAGAACCCGTTTTGCTTTCCAAGCTCAATCGTGTAATTGGTGTTCTCGACAGCCTTGAATCTCGACATCTCACCTCCATGCGCTGGTCTCTTGTTGACGTGACGGGGGTTGACAGAGCCCGGGATGACCTTCTCGTAAGCCTGAAGGAGGATACTGCCATCCCTAAGGTCATCAAAGAACGAGACAACTGCAGGTTGGACATCCAGGCTGTTCAGCCACAGTGTAAAGACTCGAGCCTCGCGTTCGCCCTCCGCATCGAAATCTTCAACCTCGAGTTTCTCTTCCTCAGTGATGGGGTCAAGGGCGGGGTGGTTGTTGAATAGATTGGCGACGAATGCTAGGTTAAGCTTGGGATTACCGGCGACGAGTGACTTTGGTGTCAAGAATTTGCGGCATCCGAGCTTGTCTGCTTCTTGTAGAACTGCCTCAGCTCGTTCATGTAGATCCTGCTTTTGTAAAGGCGCACGGGTAACGCCATACTCGGGACCAATTTGCGCCAACAGAACCGAATAATTTTCACCATCCTTAACATCAGAGGAGAAGTTCTTGACGCTAAGACTCGTTAGTTCACAAAAGACAAACCATAGCAGACAAAACTTACGTGCGGGGCCAGTTAGCAGCTTTCAGATGGTAATTGAACCATCGGAGAAGAATTTGCTCGGGGGGCAAGCGGAGAAACTGCTCAAGTGTCTCGTCCTCATCAAGCAGTCGATACAGCTCAGGATGGAGCTTGATATCGATCTTTCCTAGCAATCCTCGTCGAATGATCTGCCAGATGAGACCCAAAATCAGATGTTCTCGAACCTCAATGATATCACCAGCACCAATGTTAACAACAGAACAGCCGATACCTTTGGCAGACTCGATAACAATGTTGTTGTTCTCACTCATGTGGAAAGCGTTGAGGCTCTTGATCTTCCTGCCGGGTATGTTAAGGACACGCTCATCAATTGTATCGGGAACGCTGTCGTTGATGAGCTTGGCTAAAACCAAGCCATCCTTGCACTCGTCGAACATTTCGAAAGTGTCGGTGGGGAAGGGGAGGCGACTATCAATGTCAGCATCGCCAGCCAGCACGGCATTGATGTGACGGGTAAATTCGGTGCGTTCATCCTCATTAATGGTATGAGTGATGTTGGCATTAGAGCCCTGGACCTGGATCTTTCCGCTCACGCTACCCTTGGAAGCATGGCCTCCAGTACGTTGCGCGACAACACCGCTACCTGCAGAGGGAGGAGTTGGTCCCGTGGACATGCGTTTCTGAGCGGGCGATGAATCGCGAAGCTTGGCAACGAGCTGGCGCGGTGTGGGTTAGTACGTGTAGAAGGGCAAATGTGAGCATTCGGAACGTACGCTAACATAATCCTCGAGCTCAACGCGTCGCGAAGAGTCAAGTTCGACTTCCTTCAACGCTTGGCGCACAACATCATAGGGCTGATTTTCGCTCTGCTGGGTTGCCTTGATAGCGGTAGCTTCGTCAAGGTATCCTCTATCGTCGACATCAAGCCGCTGAAAGGCATCGGACAAGCTGAAGATTTCGTTCTGTTGGAATTGAGGAAACTTCCTATTAAAACATAGTCAGCTTCGCGATGAAGCCCGCGAGTTCCGGTGCGACCGACCTCTGAAGTTTCAAAACGTTCATGGCGGGGGAGGGCGGGGTGCTCCAGGAGGGCACCTATGTAGTTGGACAGCTGAGCCGGTGAGGGTATGGTATGGTATTGAGAATCCGAAACCTCCAGAGAGATAAGGCAGTTCTCGAGCGCAGGAAGGTACTCGTGGGCTCTCTTATGGGTTGAGGAAGAAGATGATGCGAGAATTGGGCTCCTGAAAGGAGAGAGACAGTCTTCAGGCGGCGTAGCTTGAGTGAGTGGGGGAGATCCCAGTCTAAATGAAGGAGGTACCTGAATGATGGTGTCGATCAAGTATTGACTGACCGTAATTCATGTACTTACCGGGGGCGCTTTGGCGATAATTATACTTTTGCCATAAACTGAAGTACTTCTATGCCACGTCACTGCGGGGAGCTTCCCTGCCAAGAGCCTCCCATACCTAGTGGCCTGCTAAGCGGTGATGTAATGTCCGCCATTCGAGATGGCAGTGCAGCGCTCCAATTTCTATTATTCCAGCTTAGTTCACTACCATTGAGAGGTATTTAGTACCTTAAGGCCTTCAGGTTGTGTTGGTATTCGCAATCACTTACGACACCAGGCCCAAGCACACAACAAATGGCATGGAGAATTAGTTGTTGCCTGCTGGCCTAGTAGTAGCCCAGGTATTTTATCAGGCAATATCTCCTGTAGTAATGCAAGGCAGCTAAATGCCTGCTTGGGATTCACTGCCTGATGAAAAACGGCGTTTTATGAAGCCTACTAATACCTTAGTGATAGGTAAAGGTACTATCTAACGCCTTTTATAGGTACCTTAAGTAGATCGGTTCATCTAGTAGTACCTGTCTGCCGTGTTCAGCCTACTAACCTTACCTATGTGTCAACAGCCCGAGCCTACCAGTATTTGGTCAGGGAGCTGTCACTGTTGCAGGTCAAGGCTTCTACCTCAGTTTCAACCACAAAGTTGGGCGATTTCTTCTCAGCATAGCCCCACTTCGTTGCGTCAGGCCGAGTAAGTGGAGGACATGGTAGACGGTGGAGATAAACTGAAAAAAGAGTGCAGTAAAAAGCTATCGCCCTGGGACTTATAGTAGAAATTCTCATCCACACCTTGTTGTGTCTCTCCCTACCAGTTTACACCCAACCGGCCACTCTCTTTTCATACAGAGATGGCTCTCTGCAAAGTTTGTGAAGAGACGTTGGTGCTGCGTCTTGATCCTGAGGAGGATATAGATGACGAGGCCGGGGGAGCAGGCCCCAGCACTTCAGATTCATCCGTGCCCGATGATCTTGAGCTCCCCTGTGGTTGTCACTTTCACTGGTAAGTCTTACTTGAAAACCCCGTCTGCTTTACACCCTTTCACCCGAGTATAATAGCTCACTTAATGCTCAATAGGCAATGTTTGCTTGATCAGTCTTCAGATGTAGCCCTGTCCCTCAAGTGTCCCAGCTGCACCACATATCTTCCTGTCAACGAAGGGGGCCCTTCGGTGACAAACACTTTCCTCTCAACACCCCCGGGCACCGCAATATTCACAAGATATACGAATGAGGGCGGCATTCAGGAAAACCTGGATATTCTCCCGTCCATCACTGAAGAAGCATATCTTGAGAGTAACCCCGAGGCGCGCCCAGCTCGCGCGCTCCATGTCATGTGCGCGGAGGGTGATGTTGGCGGCGTTGTTGAACTCCTCCGAGACGTTGGTGATAGTATTGAAGATCTCACAGCCTTTGTAACCTACCAGGACCCTCTGGGAGACATGAAGAACGGGTTGCACCTTGCGATCGAAAACTCACAGGAGGAATCGCTATGGCTTTTACTTTGGCTTTGTTCCACGATCCCGGACTCTTCTTTTCCGGAGTATGCTCGCTCTGTGGCTGAGGCGACAGGTGTTGGCCGCCTGTCGGTGAATAGAGAAAGGGACATTCGTGGGTTGCGAGACAACCAAGGTAGGACAGCTGCAGACCTTGCCCAACAGCGACAGGGACAATGGGGGCATATTCTTCAGACAGGTTTATTATCGCTGTAGAGTCAGCAGGTACTTCTGTTAATGGCGTTCAAAAGCGGTTGCATGACTATTGCTACAATCAGACAATATGGTTTATGAAGTTTAAAAATATATAAGGCCGCAGCCTCAATTCTGTGCTTCATCTTCAAGATGCTTTTTGGCATGAAACCCGGAACTGTCGTATAAGTACTTACCTAGTGGTTTGTGGAAGCTCCTCTGACCTCAGTACTAATTCGTTTGCCGACGAGTTCCAGAGAATTCGGTTGAGAAGGGAGACTTGAAGAAAGGAAAATCTTTACACAAATCTCGAATTTTTTGAGTAAAGCCATCCAGTAAATAATGTTAACCCTACCTTACTATGTGGTATTCACTTCACACATGAGTTGAGTTACCCAGTACCTACCTACCTTCTTCGTTAGATTAATATTCAAGGCCATTCTAACGTTGGGTTAGTACTTACATACCTACCTAAGGTACTAAACTAACGTTAGGTAGTAGATAAGGTCAGCAGGTAATGGATTAGTACTTAATTAAATGCATCCAAATGGATGCTTTGGAAAGTACATGCGGAGTACATAGACTCGGTACGCTTAGAATGACGGTTTTTGAGATAGATACCAAAAGCAGTTAGTTCAACGCAGGAGCCTGCCTGTACTAGTGCCTGCAGCTGGAACGTCATCTGGCTTTCACATGGAACATACCTACTAGGTAATATCTAACCTACGCCTACCTCACCTACCTTTCTGCTAAGCTTTGGGGGTCACCGTGACACTTCCTGTCAAATCCACCGAGAAGTTAGATTCATATCTACCTGTTTTGCACCCTGGAATTGTTTATTTCAGTTCATGTCGTTCTGAAGGCTAAAACATCAGTTACGAGATATTCTGGCCCTGTCGCATATCGGTGAGCCACTTGTCGCACTGGCTCCATCACTCATCTCAACCCACAAGCTTCTCAGATCCTTGATATCACAACCGCTTGCAACGTCTAAATTTGGATGGTGTGTATGGCCGCGGTCGTTCAGCGTGAACATGGCACCAGGACCGGCCGAGAAGAAGGTCGAGAGGTCATATCTGAGCTCCGCTGTTGATTCTTTTAATCCTTGGGCTGCTAGTCGCAGCACAACCCCAACTCAAAAAACGAAGATTGAGCAGGAAACGTCAACTGTTGCAACCTCAGCGAACCCTGATGATCATAGCACAACCCACCTTTATGGGCAAAGCCTTCGAACATATCCCTCAGGATGCCCTCCTCTAAAAGTCCAGTGGTTTCATGCCGTAGATGTTCCCAAGCGGAAACCTCGCCTCAGCAAATCCACACAGCCCGAAAAGCCTTCGACACAACCAAAGAAGTACAACCCGTTTTCTTCTTCAGATTCTAAGGCTTTAGAAGCCGAGTATCAGAAGCTTCTCGAAGAACTAGAGGAGGCCCGGACTCGAGCACCTGGAGATGTGCAGATGGCCCCGAGAAAGCGCAAAGCCGATGTTAAAGATGACATCGCAGACGGACTTACAAAGCGGGAGCGCGGGCTGTCTAACTCGCAGTCAACTGGAGTTCGTGTTCCCGTGAATGAAGACTTCTTATTCGACGTTGACATTGAATGCCGGGAATTGGCTCCTGTGTATTGGCTTGGTCCAGTTTATGATGGTATGCCGCTGTAAAGTTCTTAGTCTGAATATTCGCTAATCGGCGGTAGTACGCAGAGGGACATGGTTTTACTACGAAGGCTCTAACTTGCGCCCTTGCGAAGAGAATCTAGCCGCTCAGCTGGAGGAGGTATACTCAATGTTAAATGCCACAATTGTCGTGCTCAATCTAACTATGTATACAGGGCTACCTTAAGATGAAGCCATGGCTATATCCCAGTAAGACAAACTAAATTTCATTTGCAACTTTTGACTAAAACACTGTACAGCAAGAGACCGCAGTCCATCAGGAGCTAGAAGGAACCTCACACCGAAAGCTTCGCAAGAGAACCTACATGCAACAGCTAAGGGTGGAGCTGAGCAAACTGTTCAGACGCCAGTTACTGATGGCTCTGCAACTGAACCATCTTCTCGTGGTCAACCCCAGCCCCAGTCATACCGATTATTTGGAACATACATGAACAGTCTGGCCACATACCATGATGCAAGCACCGCCTATCTAAATACGGATGGCATGCTTTCTTGGGTGACTTCTTCTATGTACCAAAGGTTCGCTGGTGGGAGTTATATGAGCGGAGTGAGACTGGTTCGCGGCTATTCAGAACCCAGCAAGAATAAAGAAAAAGACACCGACAAAGACAGCAGGGAAGAGAAACAACCCAAGGCAGCTGACTCGGGTATTCCACTGGACGAAAAACAGAAAAAGATTCTGAAGCGAAGATCAGCTCCGCCCACTACTCGTGCTTCACATGAAAACCTTGCTCAGAATGGCAGCGACAATACTCCGACTCAAGACCCTCGACGTGCAACACTTCAACGCCAGCTTTCTTCCCTCCTTGAGGGAGAAGGAAAGACAAAAGCCGAAAAGGAAGAAGACATACGGCGACGTGAAGAGCAAGAGATACAAGACGATTACAATGCACAGGCCGGCGAAACCCAAGGACGTGAAATCGAGCATCTGGTTCTTGTCACACATGGCATAGGTCAACTCCTTAGTTTACGGTACGTCTTATATAAAACGACTTGTGGTTATCCTCAGCTAACTAGCATTATTATTAGAATGGAGAGTGTCAATTTTGTTCACGATGTCAACGTCCTCCGCAAGACAATCAAGTCAGTGTATGCCAACTCAGCAGATCTGAAAGCATTGAACTCGGAACTTGGGGCTGGACCTGGTAACTGCAGGGTACAGGTGCTTCCCGTGTGCTGGAGACATCTGCTGGACTTTCCCAAGAAACGTGAGAAGAAGGGAGAGCGTGACCTGGGAGACGTAGACGACGATGAGGATGAGTGTGAGTATACACACGTCATACTCTTGCTAGCCTCCATGTTGCTGACCTGTCCGATGCTGTAGATCCATCCTTGGACGACATTACTATCGAAGGGGTGGCATTCGCACGCTCCCTGATCTCGGACCTTGCCTTAGATGTTTTGCTATACCAAAGCTCGTATAGGGCTCAAATCTCGAGGATTGTGCTAAATGAATGCAACAGAATTTTCAAACTATTCAAAGAAAGAAATCCTGATTTCAGAGGAAAGGTTCACTTGATGGGTCACTCTCTGGGTTCCGCGATTCTCTTTGATCTACTTTGCCAGCAAAAACGGGATCAGTCCGCTGAGCCGAAGTCTGTTTTACGGTTGTGGCCCGCTCAGGATATTTCAGAAACACCCAACAAGGACCATGAGCTCAATCTTGAGTTCAAAGTCGAGGATTTCTTTTGCCTGGGTTCTCCAATCGGCCTCTTTCAGATGCTCAAGGGACAGTGCGTCTCATTATCTCCCAGAGAAACGGCCAACACTAACGTGATTCCAGAACAATAGCGGCCAGATATGGCAACACATCATCCGACATCAAAGATATCCATGGGGAAAGTGCACAAGGGGAATGTTTTCGAACCGTACCGCTTTCTTCAGGAGTAGAGCAGATATCCTCCTTGACTGGTCTTCCTATGTCTGTCTCATCACCAAAGGTTCAGCAGCTCTTTAACATCTTCCACCCATCTGATCCAATTAGTTACCGCCTAGAGCCGCTGATATCTCCGACCATGTCTACACTCAAGCCCCAAATGTTACCATACACGAAAAGAGGAATATTCGGCAATGTCGCACCGCAGGGATTGACAGGAATCGGAGCAAAAGTCGGACAGAGTGTTAGCGGACTGTGGTCAAGCCTTAGTGCTGGCATCGCCAGTAATCTGCTCAATCGATCACTTGGTTTGAGTAACGAAGAGGTTGCACGGATTACCGCCAGCGCTGAAGGCACAGGCCCCGAAACAGGAACCAAGACAGCAAACCGAGACGTGCCAAATGCTGCAGAGAAACGGGAAGCCACAGATGCACGTATGAAGAAGCTCGCGGACTCTGCGTCTGTGCCAGACTTCGGAGCTGGTGACCGTAACCCGACCCTGATCGATGAAGAAATCGAAACATTGTATTCCAATTTCCAAAAGAATCGTACAGGGACAAATAAGGACCAGGAAACAGCAGGAACAGGAACAGCAACAGCTGACGACGATAAGAAGGCGCGCAAGATGCGCAAGGAGGAAGCTAAAGTTCGAGCGCTCAACCGTAACGGCCGAGTTGATTATAGCATTCAAGAGTACGTACTTTGCTTGACACAGAAATGCGAAAAGCAACAAAGGTTAACGTTGAACACAGGAGCGTCCTGGATTTCAATCCCATCAATACCATTGCATCTCACATGGCATACTGGGCTGATGAGGACGTAAACCATTTCATGCTCTCGCAGCTGCTATCGAACAGGTAAATTGTGAAGAGGAATGAGACCGAGCCTCCATCGAAGAACGTGTAAACTAGAAGTTGGGAAGGACGATGCATTATGGAGATCTGGCGGTCGATATCTCAGAGTCGTATAATGTGGTATGCCGCTCGTCAACCTCGAGAGCCAACTCCTCGAGCACCTGTCGAGTTGGATTTTATAGGTTGATATAGACTTATATAATGAACCTGGCTATCTAACATAGGTCGTGCACCAAAGTTTAGAAAAATTGGAAAATTATAGTTACCTTAGTTATAAAAGACCGAGCTCACTATTGATACTCACCCTATCCGCTCAATGATGGTGAAGTTTTTGACTGGGCAATGGATACTTGCGCCTATTCATGTTATCCAACATACCTGAGGTATATCAAGTCTCCTCCGCTTAATGATTCATCCCACTGTAGTGTCTTTATGACTCACGTCTTACTTCAGTCTTCCAACAGGCCCTTCAAACCTGATGCTTGGGTGAGGTGGCTGGCACCCCGCGTGTCGACAGTATGGTGGGGTACGACACTAAGAACGGGACCCTTTTCGCAGGCGATGGAAATTTTGCGACGGAATCCACGCCTCTCGACTTTGGACATTGCATTTTGCGCTGCAACCTCCAACCTGTCTGGTCATGTACATCAAACTCGAACGCGCAACACTTCGGGAAGCTTTTAGCCTAAGCTTGTCGTGATCCAAACCCACGACCACTGCGTATTGCGAATCCTCAGACCCGCGATCGGCATCTCATACCTACCTGTTGACGCTTCCAGCGCCCGACCTCGCAGCTTTTCGCAACGATCCAACCTTGAACCCCACGACATCCAAGAATAAACAACGCTGCTACCAACGATGGCGGTCGCTACATCCGTTGACAGTCCCGTCAAGCAGCAGCTTGTGGATAAGCTGCCAAAGCGGTTCAAGGGCATCAAGTTTGGTATCCAGTGAGTTTGACTTCGTATGGTGGCATGGTCACCACTCTTATCTTGGATCTCCATGCTGACTTTACAACCTTCGTTAGGTCCAATCAAGATATTGCCAACCAAGCTGTCCTCGAAGTTTCCGACCGTTTGCTCTACGACATTGAGAATAACCGCGCTCCATATCGCCACGGCCCTCTAGACTCTCGACTGGTATGTGATGCTGTTAACGACTTGCCAATAGTACAGTTCGGTTCTCATTCTGTTTCAGGGTACATCGAGTAAACAAGGAAGATGTTCGACTTGCCAAGAATCTCTCAAGGATTGCAATGGGCATTTTGGTCATGTCCGTCTTCCTTTACCTGCCTTCCATGTGGGCTATCTTCGCTTCATTATGTCAATTCTCCAGGAAATTTGCAAGGTAAGCTAGCCGCTCTTGTATAAATGACTCCTCTATAGAGAGCTAATTCTTTCGTAGGACTGCGGCCGAGTCTTGCTCGAAGAGCCTGAGCGACAACAGTTTCTCAAGGAACTGAGACGACCGTTTTTGGATAACTTGCGACGAACCCAGATATGCAAAAAGATTAATGAGCAGTGCCGGAAGATTAAGACATGCCCTTACTGTGGCTCTCTAAATGGTCAAATTCGGAAGATCGGTGTTCTCAAGCTTGCTCACGACAAGTTTGTTGCTTACAATAAATCAACTGCTGTAAAGAAAGTCCCGCCAGAGAGCAAGATTAAATTTGACAACTCCTTCAACGAGGCAAAACGCGAGAATCCAGAGCTGGACAAACACCTTAGGAAGGCTATGGAAGACCTAAACCCCCTCAGAGTTCTCAATCTCTTCAAGATGATCAGTCCTACCGACTGCGAGCTTTTAGGTCTGGATCCTGCAGAAGGACGGCCAGAGATGTTTATCTGGCAATTCCTGCCCGCTCCTCCTGTCTGTATCAGACCATCTGTCGCTCAAGACAACGCGAGCAATGAGGACGACATCACGACCAAACTAGCTGATATCGTGTGGGTTAGCGGTATGATTCGATCTGCTCTGCAGAAAGGCTCTCCAGTGCAAACTATCATGGAACAGTGGGAGTATCTACAGACCCAGATCGCCATGTATGTCAATAGTGACGTCCCTGGCCTTCAACAGCCCGGGTTTGGTAAAGCCACGAGAGGTTTCTGCCAGCGTCTGAAGGGCAAACAGGGTCGCTTCCGTGGCAACCTTTCCGGAAAGCGTGTTGACTTTTCAGGAAGAACCGTCATCTCCCCCGACCCTAACCTTGGTATTGACCAAGTTGCTGTGCCACAACTAGTTGCCAAGAACCTGACTTACCCAGAAAGGGTTCAGCGACACAACCTCGAGAAGCTTCGCCAATGTGTCAAGAATGGACCAGACATTTGGCCAGGAGCTCAACGGGTCATTAAGTCAGATGAAGGTGGCTACTTACAATCTCTTAAATTCGGCAACAGAGAGTACATAGCTCGAGACCTCAAGTTTGGTGACATTGTTGAACGGCACCTTGAGGACAACGACATTGTTCTTTTTAATCGTCAACCTTCTCTGCACAAGCTAAGTATCATGAGCCATCTCGCCAAAGTTCGCCCCTGGAGAACCTTTAGGTTGAACGAATGTGTTTGTGGACCTTATAATGCCGACTTCGACGGCGATGAAATGAACCTTCATGTGCCACAGACGGAGGAGGCTCGTGCTGAGGCCATCAATCTGATGGGCATCAAGCACAATCTAGCCACACCAAAGAATGGCGAACCTGTCATTGCTGCTACTCAGGATTTTATCACAGCAGCTTTCCTGCTCAGCAGCAAAGACCGGTTTTTTGACCGCAAAACCTTTACCTATCTCTGCATGCACATGATGGATGGGAAGACACACCTGGACATGCCGCCTCCAGCCATTATTGCACCTCAATCCCTCTGGACAGGCAAGCAACTCTTTAGTATGCTCATGAGACCCAACAAGGACTCGCCTGTCAAGGTCAATCTTGACGCAAAATGCAGAGCTTACAAAGCGCGACCTGGCCAATGCCCCGACATGGACCCCAACGACGGATGGCTTGTTGTCCGCAACTCGGAAGTCATGTGTGGTCGCATGGACAAGTCTACTGTCGGAACTGGCAAGAAAGATTCAATCTTTTATGTGATTCTCCGTGATTTTGGACCAGACGAAGCTGTCATTGCCATGAACAGGCTGGCTAAACTATGTGCGCGGCAACTCACAAACCGAGGATTCTCGATCGGCGTGGGAGATGTTTTCCCGACGGAATCACTAAACCAGGAAAAGGAGAAACTTGTTGCTGTTGCCTATAAACAGTGCGATGACCTGATAGAAACATTCAAGGCAGGAAAGCTTGAGAAAGCTGCTGGCTGTAACCAGGAGCAGACGCTCGAAAACTCGATGTCCGGTATTCTCAGCAAGGTCCGACAGCAAGCAGGTTCTTATTGTGTCGACACATTGAGCCGTAACAACGCCCCCCTTATCATGGCCAAATCCGGATCGAAAGGCTCAGATATCAACGTGGCGCAGATGGTCGCTCTTGTTGGGCAACAGATTATAGGCGGTTCACGTGTTGCGGATGGTTTCCAGGATCGAACGCTTCCACATTTCCATAAGAACGCTCGACAGCCCCCATCGAAAGGATTCGTCAAGAACAGTTTCTACACCGGCCTATTCCCCACCGAATTCATCTTCCACGCCATGTCAGGCCGTGAGGGTTTAGTCGACACGGCTGTCAAGACCGCCGAGACTGGCTATATGTCTCGGCGATTGATGAAATCGCTCGAAGATTTGTCTACTCAATACGACGATACTGTCCGGACGTCCGGAGGTGGGAT